>CM035430.1:32888953-32948953 GCA_020310875.1 Ceratopteris richardii
AGGTTCCTAAAATTTAGAGGTGGTCCTAAATTTCATGGGTGCCTAAAAATGAAGGGGCTAAACATATACTAATTTTGGGAAATTTAAAATTCTACAAAAGCATTTTGGAGGTATTGTGTATGCATTTTAATAGTACTTCTTGTTCCTTATATCCCACTTGTTGCTCAAAACCTCCTTTGCTTCTTAGCCATTCAAGAAGACATATGGCATCTCCCGACCGTGCGTGTGCACACACACACACACACACACACACACACACACACACACACACACACACACACACACACACGGATTGGTTCCATCTAGAGATGCCACTTTACTGTCTTGGTGCACAAAAGCATCTCTTGTGGAAAAGTTGGAGAAGACGCTGGTAGAGGTGCTTACATAGATCCACAAGGAAGGTGCAAAATTTCAGAAAAAAGTTTCAGGAAAGTTGAAGTCAAAGCTGGTAAAAAAACTGTCAAAAGTTTGTAGAGATTTTTATAGCAGATCTTGAAGGTGCGTTTGAAGAGCTATTCAATGACCTATAACACTTATCATTTGGACAACATTTGGAGTGTCAAAAGTCAAACTTTAATTTCTGCTCAAAAGTCGAACAAGTCTCTAAAAGTCAAATTTGAAGTGACATTTATCATCATCAGGTTGATTTGATCCAAGTCTCAAGATTAACTCAAGTAAATAAAGTAAAAATATAAAAAAAACTTGAAAAATCAGGCACTCACTTTTTGTGGTGGGAAATCCACGAACTTGTTTTTGGTGCTTTTTTGACAATTTTTCGTTGTGCTTTTTGGTTGGTGTCATAAGTCTATGTAAAAATTACCTACCTAGCACATATTTACATCTTTGTGCCAGAGAGTCTTGGCTCTATCATCAATTGGAGTTCTTGAAGCTTTCTTGTAAGTTTTTTCTTGTAATATAGAGTTGTTTTTGTGGAGCATTTTAGCTCTTGTGCCATATCCTCTTGTCCATAGTCTCTCATTTCTCTCTCTCTCTCTCTACTTTCTCTCTACATTGATTGTGGGTTTCAAAAACCAATAATTGAGCCATGTTTATGAGAGTTTTGTAAGAAATATAAGTGGAGCTTAGACTTGCTTCAGTTAAGTACATATTTAGAGAGAGGGCATGCACCTCCAGGTAGGGAGTAGATTGCTTTGATGGAACCAACTCCAACACATGGCAAATACATCCTCAGTATTATCTCATGATCAATGATCTATGGGATGAAGTTGAAGCAGAAGTAAGGTGATTAGAACTAGGAGGTGTTGGTTTGTACAGAGCAACTCCACAAGAACATTATTTGAATCAAGCTCAAAAGGCTTGAAGTGCTTCCTCATCTTCATCAAGTGGTAGAGAAGGAAGTACTCAAGGAGGGGCAAGAGTTCCGACACTCAAGGAGGGGCTACAACTTCAATTGCAGTTAGGACCAAATGTAGGAGCTTTAACTAGAAATAGAAAATCTTTGACCACTATAGGTATGAGTTTAAGTAATGAACATATTCAACACTTTGCAAGCATCAAAAGTGAAGGAAAGCATGGATAAACTTGGATGGAATATCTGGAACAAGGGCTCAATACTCTCTTATTTCACTTCTTATTTCCTTCTTTCAATTGAAAATGAATTTCTCTACATCAATGGAAGGGCAGTCATATAAATTTTAAAAGCTATATAGCTCAACTAGCAGGGATGAACTTTCCTATTTCATAGAAAATTGAAATAGTAGTTCTTTTGGAAAGTCTACCTCCTTCCTATAAATGATTGTCATTATTCTATAGGACAAGACAAGTCCAAATCTTGACACAGTTATGAAAGCAATATAAAAAGGAGGAGAAAAGGTTAAGGTGAGAAGATTCAAAAGCATATCATTTTCAAAAAGTAAAGAAGTTCAAGAAATGTAAACATTGTGGATGGACAAACCACAAAGAAGAAGATTGTTTTATTATTAACCCTTGCAAAATTTGTAGTGGAAGGTCACGTAAAACATAATTTTTTTTCAAAAAGAATGATGAAGAAGCAAAAATACAAGGTGACATTGGTGGAGTGGATGATGAAATCGCATCCATTAATTATTTGTGTTAAATCATATCATCTTGTTTTTCTCTGTGTGTGTGTGTGTTTTGTTTTTCTTGGTGTTGATAGATGTAGATAAGAGCATATGTCTTAATTTGAAAGGCAAAATTAACATTAATAGGTGAGAAAGTATGTTTAGTCTACATTCTGTCTACTCCGTTCCGTCCTTTGGTTTGTCTCTATCCTTTCAAGTAGTACGTGGTTGAGAAGAGTATGGTATGTTTGATTTCTCTTTTTGATTTGTGGCATAGGAGTGCTCTTCATGTTCAAGGTCCTTTTGATTGTGTGTAGATATTTTGCATGATATGTGAAAAATATATATAGGTACCTATTAAACAAAAATTTTCAGCTAACAAAATACCTACTTGGCATATACCCCTGTTAGGTTAGAAGGTGGTTGTTAGGAATACAATCTTCCACCCGGGGGGTGGGGGGCAAAATTTCAGAAAAAAAATTCCAGAAAGGCAAAGTCAAAGCTGGTCAACTGGTGGTAAAAATGGTCAAAAGTGTGTAGAATTTTTTATGGAAGATTTAGAAAGTATTTTTTTAAGAGCTATTTAGTGATATATAACAACTATATTTGGAGGGTCAAAAGTTAAACCCTAATTTTGGTCAAAAGTCAAAGAGCTCATTAAAAGTTAAATTTGAAGTGATATTTGTCATCACCAGGTTGATTTGATCCAACGGTCATTATTATATCAAGTAAATAAAGTGCATTTTTGCTGCAGGAAATCTGCGAACTCGTTTTTTGTTTTGTTTTGAGTGTTTTTTTGTTGTGCATTTTGGTTGGGGTCATAATCCTATATAAAGAATACTTACCTAGTGCATATTTACATCTTTGTATGATAGCTTCTTGGCTCTATCATCGGTTGGAGTTCTTGAAGGCTTCTTGTAAGTTATTTTCTTGTAATATAGAGTTATTTTTGCGGAGCACTTTAGCCCATGTGCCATATCTTCTTGTCCATAGTGTCTCTATTTTGTTTCTCTTGCCCTCTCTCTTTACTTTGTCTCGATATTGAATTGTGGGCTTCAAAAACCAACAATGTGTATATCCAATGTACACCTCTTGTATAAAGTTTAATCGGGTGAGTGACCTTCCCCGTAGGCGCTCATGTATGCTCATGTATGCTCATGTATGCTCATGGGATGAGACCATCACTTATCATCAGATTTAGAGGTGTGTAGGCACGATTGCAAATGATCTTTTGGATGGTATAAAAGAAATGACATAGATCATTTGTTAACACCCTAAGCCTCATTATCTTTTTGATGGTATGTGGTATTGGCCCACCTCCTTAAGTGATTACTATAAATGAGACAAGGACCATTTTTTGTTTATTCTTGGTGTGCATCATACTTGGAACCTTGGCCCTTGGTGGGGTCACCCGCACACTTGTTTGGTGTGGGTGCAGTGGCATGGGTTACTGACCCTTGTGGTGATAGCCACCCATGTAGCGTTAAGCTGCAAGGCTTGAGGATGAGCCCCTTTGGCTGTGTGGCCAGGAGGTGAGTATGATGTCCACTCTTTTATGGTCTAATGTAAATATAGCTTGCACTTTTTCTTATTAGCAAGAAGGAACTTAGCATTTCACCAATAAGAGGCTTCTCTAATCCTCTCCATCCATCAGTTCTATCTCCTCTGTTGGATGACTCATTGAGGGTCTCCAGATCTGCACTTCCATATAGCGCAGAAGAGATCAGAGTGCCAAGAAGCCATAGCTTTGTCCAAGGCTTCTAAAACAAACATATGAACACATCCTCTTTAAACCACTCAAGGTTGCAATCACGCCCATCAATTGGGTATCTACTACACTGGCCCACTGAATAGGACCCCAAGATGTATATGCAAATCTATACTCCATTGTCTCTTGCCTGAAGTCAAGGTGGGGACTGACCTACAAACCCACTGTGGTGTGGTATTAAACACCATTCCTTGGTTTTCCAAGGTTGGTAGGCAGTCTAATATCAGTTGCGAACTCATGCACTGTATCTAGATGTTGTTCCTTAATCTCTGAGGAGTCAGAGATCAACGTGGCTATTAATTTGGTACTACATTATAGTTAAGTCTTCTTTTTGCTTGTCCCGAAGTCCTCAACAATGGCTTTATCATATCAGGAAACTGCCCATTTACCTTGCTTCCTAGTCTCCACCTGAAGTGCTCATATGGGTATAAATTATTAGAAGGATCTTGAGCATGTATGTGTAATCATGTGTTGGGCTCTGAGTGTATATCATATAAACCGATTCTCGGGATCGCTGTCTCTTATTTCGAGGCATCTGAATCCAGGGACCATGGGTTGTCTACATGCCCTCTGGATCTCGGTCTCTTCAATTGTGAGTCCTTCTCTTGGTGGATCCACTTCAGCCTCATGTTGGCTCTGAAGTGTATGAGTGGGAGCCATCTCATGCCCTCTTTCGGAAGAAGGGGCTATGTAAGATGCCATCTCTGTGCCTCTGCAGTTCAAGTAGATATCTGTCCAGTATCCTGAAATCAAATGTTCTCAACAACTCAAATAAAGAGGGGGATGACCCAGAACATACCTTTTATCTATCTTTGATTTCTGTGCAGTTAGCGGCACTAACAAGTGCGATGCTCCTAGCATTTTACCTCTGATGAATATAGTCTGCATACCCTCCTCTCTACGAAGGTCATAGTGGCCCTGTCTTTCTTGATTTCCAACTGATGTGAGGAGTTTTTTTATGGCCACTTCAAATGCATGTAAATAATAAGGGTGTACAATGAATGCTAACTCTGAGAACTGCAGGAAGTGCTCTTTTTAGTACTACTAGTCATTTCTCTTTGGTATACATCTGCCAGATGACCTGTCTGATCGATTTGTTCCTCTCACCATGTGAGTGGAAGCATATGATCAGAGAGTCAAATGGTCATCCGATTGTACCAAGACCCACATCACTATCCTTGAATAGTGTTCTACAAGCTTCAAAAACTTTGTGAGTTATTCTGTCTAGGGGTAGGTCACAAATCCTGATGATAAACCCCTGTATGGGAGAGAGTATCTGCAAGCATGTGGGCATGACAAGGTCTGCTCATGTAACATCATATGGTGCCGACTGGTAACAAGGGATCATTAGGGATAACATATTGACCAGAGGTCTCTCTATCCATGAATATGTATGATAACGGATCAGGGCCAAAGACCAAACAACAGCTGCATACATTAATGATGGGTAAACCATTGCATCAAAAGCTGTTGGAAAACAATTTGCATTTATTAGCATGTGTAGTAGCATTAAGCAGCGTCACATTTATAATTGTCTTCTTTTCTCTCTATATTGTCATTTATCTCTCTTGATCAAGTCAAGGTGTGTTATGTGGTAAGGTCAAGCATTGGAAATATCTTGGATTTAACCTATGATTATTTTTAAGCCTACCATAATTCCAACATTCAGTATTAGGCCATAGTTGACATACACCCTTAACTCAGGATGAGTGCCTACAAAGAGCAAGAAGATAAACTTGATGGAATATCTAACTATTTAATGTGGAGTTTTATGATGATGAATTTGCTAGTTTTCAAGGACTTGTGGAATAAGCAAGTACCCCAAACCAAGACAAGCAAAGGGAGATGTGACTTCTTTATGAGGGCTTCCATCCCAATTTCGCACAAGCACTCTTATTTATTGCTATGGGAGTCAAGAGGCATATCATTCCACATATCAGGTCATGCCAAACCCCTCGTAAGGCTTTGTTAGAATTAGAGAAGGCTTGGTTAGAATTAGAGAATCTCTATCAGAGTGGGAACCCTCATAAGAAAACTCATCTCGGGAGATAGTTAGCCAACACAAGGATGAAAGTTGATGAGTCACATTAATCACACATTTTGAGGCTCAAAGAATTACATGATTAGTTAATGTTGGAGGTAGAATTCATGATGATGAGATGATGAATACTCTCATAAATTCACTTCTATCTACCTATCATTCTTTTGTTACTTATCTTTCTCTCTCTATAAGAGAGAGAAATATCATTCGAAAGGTTGCAGTTCTTGTTACTTCAAGATGAAGACCAACAAAAGAGTATGGAAGAGAAGGATGAAGCCATGGTGTCATCATCGAAAGGAAAGGAGGAGACAACAAAGAAAGAGAAGAAGAGTCAACAAAGCAAAAAGAAAAGTAAGGCTTCAACGTCTACTTCTATCACATCTAGTTCCAATACTTCCATCACTCCTCTTTAGAAGTCTACGTCCACTACATCCACCTCAAAGAAAGATATGTGCCATTATTGAAAGAAATTTGGACATTTTATAATAGAATGTCGAAAGAGGATTTCCTCTTTTTGACGAGAAGAAGTCGTCGTGAGATAATAATGCTGGAAATGGTTCAAAACCTAAGTTTTCAAATGAAGAATCATATGCATGTGTCATTATTGAAGAAATGGATTTTGATGAAGCAAAATTAAATATTATCTAAGAAAATCCCGAATTTTTGATTCTAGAGCGACTAAGCATATGATAAGTTGCAAGAAGATATTTTCTACCCTTAATAATATTGCAAGAATAAGGATGAACATAGAAGATGTGCATGATCTTGATGTTGTAGGTGATGGAGAAGTAAATCTAAAAAAAGTCAAGAGCATGCAAAAATTTCACCATTTCTAATGTACTATATGTACCAAAATAAATTTGATGCCAAGCATCGGCTTTATGCCAAGAGTCAATGACTTGCAAGTACAATTATTGAAGGTGATGCAAATAGCATTGAAGATGATGATCTTCAATCTCTTGGTCATGCTATGGTTCCTACTGCAAAGACTTTCCACATAGTTCACCTATGTAGAGTGTTCTTAACAATCTTCTAGATTCATATGAGAGTTTTGATTCTACTCTTCGATTGATGATGAAAGACAATCCAATGCCTTAGCATTTGAGGAGTTAGTCTTTGTTTTGTTGCAAAAAGATAAATCTAAGCAAAATAGGTCAATTATGCATGTTATAGATCAAGTTTTCTTAGCTAGTCGAAATGACAAAGGTAAATGGAGCTCATCTACCAGTAAGAAACAACATGCTAATTTTGCACAATTGAAGAAAGAATACAAAGATAAGAAGAAAATAAAAAGCAAAAATTGTTTTGCAGATACTGGAAGGCAAATGATCATTTCATAAAGAGCTGTCCTAAACTAGTTGCAAAAGAGACAAAGAAGAAAGAGGTTGGAATGGTTGTTGTGAAGGCCTCTACACCTAGAATAGAGTCTACTAATCTTATTTAGATTGAAGAATGGGCCTTTACTAGTGTTTGGAGCTATGACCCATCTTCTCATAAGCAATGCATGTTTGCAATAGACTTAGATGGTTGGTACTTTGATAGTGGGGCAACCAAACATATTACCTTGCAATGTAGTTTCTTCAACTCACTTGAACTTGACCCTATAGGGAATGCTATCACATGTGCCAATGGGACTTGGTAATATCATTTTGACAACTATTAATGGTAATTCTTTCACATTGTCTGATGCTTTATATCTGCCAAGGATCAAGAAAAACATGTTATTTTTAGCATTGGCCAAGATTGATGTGGTTGTCAAATATATTGATGACAAATGTATAGTTCACGATCTCTCAAATGACGATGTTATTATTGCTACTCGCATTTTATGTCATGGGCTGTATAAGCTCATAGACTATACAAATCCTATGAATGATTCAACATGTGTAGCTCAAGATTCTTATGCTATCTTAAATGCAAAGCTTTGGATTGCATGCATTGGTAATTTGATTTTTTCTAGTTTCCTTTGTCTGTAGAAATCTGAAATGGTTTACGCTCCACCCAAACTTGAGGCACCTTGTAAAAATGTCTATGAAGGCTATATTTGGGCAAAATTTAACATTGTTCCTTCCCAAAATACGGTTCAGTTTGAGCTTCTCATAAATTGCAACTTGTTCATAATGATATTTTTTGTCCTATGCACACACCTGCATTTGGGAAGTCCCTCTACTTTGTGACTTTTATTGATGAATTCTATAAGCATGCATTGGTGTTTCAATTGAAAGAAAGGTCCAAAGTGTTTATGTGCTTCAAACAGTTCTTGGTTATGGTTGAAAACATGTTAGCATGTAAATTGGGCACCCTCCATTCTGATTGAGTGGGGGAATACATGTCTTCAAATTTTAATGCATTTTTTGGTTGGGCATGGGATAAAATATGAGTGTATAGTATCATATACACCTCAATAAAATGGATTTGCTAAAAGAAATAATAGGTCTCTCATGGAAATGGTTAGATTTATGGTCAAAAGTTAGCTTTTACCACATAGCTTCTAGCTTGAAGCTATTATTTGTATAACATACGTAATTAATAGGTATCCAACCAAAGCACTACAGTTGATCAATACATATGAGGATTGGCTGGTCGCAAACCATCTATTGCACATCTGCGTGTCTTTGGTTGTCTGACATATGCATTAGTACCTGAACAACAATGTAGAAAACTAGATGATAAAGCAATGAAATGTGTTTTTGTTGGGTAGAGTTCGGAAAGCAAAGGCTATCATCTAGATCATCCATAGACTATACGCATTCTAGTTAGCTGTGATTTTTTTTTTTGTGGAAGATGCAATTTAACCATTACTTTCATGTACCAAGGGGACATAAGTTAGCTTGAAGCATGTGTATAACACTTTGCTACCTCTTTTTACAAGTGGATAGTCAAGTGCTGGTCCAAATGAGGAAATTTCTCAGCCTTTACATGTTCCAAATGATAATGTAGATCATTCCATTTTTTATGCAGAGTTACATGATGCACTTGTTGAAAGGGTTTTGACATAGAAGACTTTGAGAGATGGCAAATTAGATGTAACTTTGTCATATCATACCTCTTCATGCTCTCATAGTACTTCATTTCAATAAGATTGCGATGCAGTGCTTGTCTCTAGTATTTGTGATGTGAATGACCATGTTTCTTTTTGATGAAGCACAAGATCGAAGAATTGGATGGTTGCTATGCAATCAAAATATGATGCTATTATGAAGAATGGTACTTGTGGTTTATGTGATTTTACTCCAGGAAAAAAGGCCATTGTCACTAAATGGGTATATAAACTCAAATGTAAGCTTGATGGAACAACTGATAGGTATAAGGCAAGGCTTGTTGCCAAAGTTTATACTGAAAAGAGAGGCATTGATTTTGATGAGACCTTTGCTCCTACATGCAAAATGACCACAGTTCATGGTATTTGAATGTGTGCAAAAGGTCTGTGGTCAATCGCTACTAGGTTGTCAACTCTATATAAAACATTGAGTGCCTTCTTCAATAAATAGAAGGTTTTCGCAAAGGTTTTTATACACATAAGTTGTCCATTTTGAGGTAGTGTTTTGAGAATGATGTTCCATAAGACTATGCTAGTCTAAATGCATATGTTGGAAGCTTAGAGAGTTTATTAAGGTTCTGTGAAGTCATCTAGGTTGGTCTAGAGTAGCATTTTGCCAAGATAACTCATTTGTATACACTATCCATCACTCATAGTGGTATCAGAGCATAGTCAAAGATTAGACATTATGGGTGATGGATTCCCCTCATCTATCGAGAAATTGGATGGAAGAAACTACTCACCATGGTCTCTAAGGATGGATGCTTACTTGCAAAGGAGAAACCTATATGGATACATCTCAGGAAATGAGATGATGCTAGTACTTAGAAACAAAGGCCAACCAACTCAAGAGGAGCAGAAAAGGTTGAATACATGATGTGCAAAGGTTGCTTTGGCAAGGTGTCACTCTAGCTCAATGGAAGTATCAAGATCCACCTTGTAAATGTCAATCCATGGAGATATGAGGATAGTATGAAGATGGTGAGCAATAGGAATGCACAAGTGTGTGAGTGCAAAGCACAATGGTATGCACACACATATACACACACACACATGTGCACACAAGGTAGAATAAAGAGTCAAAAAATGGACTATTTCATTCGAGAGCTCTTCATATAAATTTTCATAAAAAATGCAATCCCCAAAGTGAGCTCTCTAGCTCCTTTTATTACTTTTGGCTTAGTTGATACCCAGTGTCCATCCTCGTTTGAAGGCTGAAATGAGCTCCAAAAATTAGGAAAATTGAAACGTAATTTCTTCTAATACTCATCAAGCTTGATGACTCCTTGCCTTGCACAAAACAAAGTTGAAAAAACCAAAGAGGGGTATTTACAATGATATATAGTGATAAAGTCCTTTTGTGAGATCTAACTACAAGCATTCTCAATCAATGGCATCTAGTGCTTCTGGTTGTGCTATCCTATAGTACTGAGAGTGCATTGCCTGTTCCCATGAAGATCATTGGATTAGGTGTGTTGGCTTAGAGATAAAAACCTCTGAATGATATTCCTTAAAGCTTGTGGCAAACATGTCTTCAAAAGTTTGTCTATAACAAGATGGGAGGTACTTTATGAGAGCATGCCATGCATAGACTATGTGGATGGAAGGTGTGGTGCTGAGATCATACACCAAATCATAATTGCCATTTTTGAAGCTTGGTGCAGAAATATATGGAGCTTGGACATTTTTAAAAGTTTTGAAAAATACTATCATCAAATCAAAGATCTTTAAGAGCATATGGGCAACAACATTTGGAATTGGTTTCAGAGTAGGCATCTAGTGTCTGATGGTAGCAATCATATATGAGACAGTCAGTAGTCCCTACAATGGTGCAAGATATGGGCAGCTCACCAAATCAACACAGCATGGATTTTTTTGGACTTTAGTAGCAAGTGCTTTCCATTCTTTTTTCCTTGGGATTGGTCCATAGCATGGGTTGTATAAGATGTGGTGTGGAGCATTGGAACATGTGCATAATATTTTTGGATATGTCTCCAATAAGTGTTTTTGCTAGTTGGGTTGGAAGATGGTACCTTTCCTTGTTGTTGCTAGTAAATCCTTGAGATGGAATTGAGTAGCAAAGGTAGGTGCCTTGCCAATTATCCTGATTAATTATGCATTGTAGTCTATGAGGATTATGAAATATAGTCTGTATTATAGCTTGGAGGTAGTGATTAATCTTTTGTGTGCCAGATTTTCAAAATACATAGAATTTAATATTTCTTCTTCCATATTCGCCATGACTTGGATTTTTATGTTCTTCCAATGTTTTCTACCTGTTTCAACCAAGGTGGCCTAGGTGCTTCAAATGTGTTCTGTCCTTCTTTTGTGACCTAGATGCCTGGTATTCTTTGAGGCTCGTACTCCTCTTGGAAGGTCTATTCTACTAGAATTTGGAGAGTCTCTTCGGCTTTAGGTACTTTTGGTGGTGATGGAGGTCTTTCATATTGTAGAAGCTTTTTTCGGAGTTCCAATATCCGATTTTAGAGAGCTGTTAGTTCAACTGATTGTGTAGCTAAAGTGGGCTTAGGGACTCAGGTGGGTAGTGTAGGTGGTGTTGCCTGATGTTGTTGGAGTTGGATTACTTCCTTTATTAGCTTGTCATGGGCTTTCAAAAAGGTTGCATAGACCTCTAAAATGATGAGAATATTGTCATGAGAAACAATCTCAAAATTAGAGGGGCTTATAGATATGCCTGGCGTATTTTTTATGGCCACCTCCAAGTTTCCCTTATTTTGTTGTTGCAGTCAATGATTCTCTACCATATTACATGTGAGCTTATTGTTGCACTCCATTTGTGTTCATAGATGTCGTTCCATATCCTTGACTGCTTGTTCATCCATATTTTGTATTTTTGCTGCTATTTGGTTATGTGATATTTGTAAGGCATTGGATTGATCCTATAGCAAATCATTGTTGGCCACTAAGTCGGAATCCTCTCCTATAAATGGGTGGATTGAGTTTGAAGTTCCGTGTCCCTTTGTGCCAATAGATGACACTCTATGTGTAGTTGATTGGCATAGTTCACCATAGTTGCCAAATCGGTCGGTATGATGCAAGGGGGATGAGAAGGGGAATGGGAGAAGGGTATGTCATAACAAATGATGCTATGAGTGAAGATGATGTTGGTGGAGGGGGGGTTGGGGATGGTGGGATTGTGGGGCATCGACGAAGTGTAGTAAGTGATGATGAAATGTCCAAAAGATTGGATGTGCTAGTGAGTGAGGTGTTCACCACAAATACGATAATGGTGGGTGCCGTGCTTGAATGTTGATCTTCTTCCCATTGAACACAACGTTCTCCTGTTGTGTCTATAAGATCTGATCAGAATCAAAAGTGCCTAGGTAACCCAACATATCGGTCACTCAGAATTCAAAATCTATTGGAATCAGTGGGTCTGATGATTGTGCTATGGATGCTCCTTTAGTGCTAGGCCTGGGAAGGAAGATAGTGTATGGAGGAAGAGTTATCTTCTCGGTTGGTGAAATTTCTAGTGTCATGACTACACCTCTAGGTTGCACACAAGGGATTGTGCCTCTCATCCTTTTCGGTTGTGGTGTTGAAGCCTTTTTGCTTCTGAACAGTTGTAGTTGTATTCTCGTAAGGGCTCACTTAATAGGTACGTCATAAGCCAAACATCTACAAATGATGCGAGTGATATCACAATAGCCATTGAGCACAAGCTTGCATGATCATCTTGCATTTGCAATGTAGACTTGGTCAATGATCCAATGCGAAAGATTAATGGTAAGCCCCGTTGTCTTTGCTAACTATAAGCTAAACCATATATTTTTTTTGAGGTTGGGTGAATTTATCCTGCCCTGGAAAGGCAAAGTCATACATGCATATTCGAAGTTGCACTGGTAAGTTTGGAGTGATAATAACCATCTAGGTAAGCTTCACCACATTCCTATCCTTCATGGAGTGTGGTATCAATGTTTCCTTATTCGAGGGAATGTGCATTCCTTGCATGTTTAGAGCTTCCCATACCAAACATAGAGAGAACTTGAATCATTGCAATTCTTGATTGCATAACAAAGAAGGGATTAAAATGTTACATGTTTACCCGTTCTTGGTTTTAGAGTTTGTATCAAGTAATGGCATCTCATCTGGTTAGGTTTGGGTAGTTGAGCATTGAAATATTCTGATAAGCCTGCACTTTGTCAATATAGCTTGTAGTTCTAGTGTGTTTTGGAGCTCTTTGAATTCTCTAGAGAAGAACTAAAACTTGCACTAGATATTGCTAAAATCATACTTGGACTCCCAAATATGTGTTGCATCCCCTAATGGTCCAATCAAACTCATTGAGCCAATGATAGTGTGTATGTACTTGCCTCATCTATCTGATTGTTGGATCCTAAATTGGGATGGCATTTCGTAAGTTTCTAAATATATTAGGTCTCTCTATAGGATGCTCCTCGATGGATACATTATTGATGTCCATGGGTTGAGAACTCATCCTTGCTTTGGCCATTGTGTACTACTAAGTGTGGATCTCTTTTTAGATCTACTATAATAAGAAGAACACATTAGTATTTTCTAAGAAACTCAGTGAGACCTTGTTCTCTTTACAATACCAACATGCCTCCCTATGTCCCTATGTATTGTGGAAGTGATGTGCAAGTGGTGAGTGTGTGTTAATGTGAGAATGTGGGTTAGTGCAATGTAAAAATGCATACTATGGAAAATGCATTGGCTTTGCATGCTCATAGTAGTGTATATGTAGATTACAAGGTTGGTTGAGGTAGTATGTGAAGAATTGGAGAAGCTTGTAGGAGGTAGAAAAGTGAGTTGTGAAGCGAAGAAGTTCGGTTCAGCCAATCAGCACAAGACCAGCCCTTGAGCTTATGGAGACTCAAATAGACCTTATAGGCACGTGATAAGTGGAATAAGTTTTGGAGCATCAAGAAGAAAAAGTCGATACAAAACAAATAGGTTTGCACATTGACTAACTCAAAAAACTTGCTATCTTTGGATGAAACAATCAACTTTAAATGCTCATAGTAGCCAACATGATTACAACAGGAAAAAATCCTTTTGGAGAATATGCTTTTGGAATGAACTTGATGTTCAACAGTGGTACCTTCTATTTTTTAGGGATACACAAAGATAGACCCTGAGATAGAAAAACTAAAATTTATCCCAATATACTGAGCCAAATGCTTTGAAAATTTGTATAAATAAACTAGACACTAATATCTTTCAAATGAATGATTAGTCATCGAATTTGGAGCTCTGTAGAGAGAGCAATAACCTCTACAAGTTTAGTATTGTTGAAGAAGATGATGCAGAGAAATGAAGGAGCAAGACAATGATGGTCATAAGTGTATATTGTTTCCATGTAATGTATAAGTGATTTGAAGTCTTTATTTAGAGTCTTGAAGTTCTCTAAGACTTCTATAAGTGGATTTTGAATTCAAATGAAGGTGGAATTAGTTGTTGAAGAGAATCAATTCATTTTCCTACAATCGAGGAAAAGTGAAGATCTAGTTTGATCTACTTTTAGGCGATTGATTGATTCATTGATTGCCAAGCTTAACCACCTCAAGTTTGTGGAATTTGAGCTCTCTTTTTCTTCTTTTACATGTGTAAAGCTCTAGGCTTTTACAATGGTAAATGATCCATAAAAAATCTAAAAAAAAAATACAATAAATGAGCATAAGTAAAAGAACTCTTCAATGGATATTTTGACATAATCCAAGCGATAGCTTTTTAAAGTAGATCAAATCCACCTCAAGGATAGTGTAAGCTTGATGTTCCAATAGTATGTTATAAGGTTTGATGACTTTTCATGGTTTTCTTATAGGATTACAAGAATTGAGAATGGGTTCATACATTATCTTTGGTGATGAATTAATTCGGTTGTGGGACTTTTTAGGTACCCATTTCCAAATCATTTTAGGAACAATATTGCATTGTGATGTTGATACATCAATTTTTGATTAAGATGTATGGGAGGGCTTGGGATAGACCATAGTTGTCTAGCACCTAAGAGCTTATGTGATGAGATATGAGCCCTCAAGCAAGTCTTAGGCACCCAAATTTATAAGTTATTGCAATTAAACTTCATTGATTGCTTTGGTACCCAAATTTAGAGTACTCTTGGAAATATTTTTGTTGCTTTAATACTTTTCTCCTTGGGCTCTTTGATTGCTTCTCGAATGGTGACTTTGATCAGGATGCAATTATTGATTGCTCACCCTTTCATATCTAAATCTAATTCATTTTCAAGAATCGATTTATTCTTCCATGGATCCGTCAATCTTCTTGGTCCACAAGTCTGCTGCTGCTACTGCTTTCACTACAAGGAATACGGGCGCATAGTGACAGTTAAGGCGACACAATTTTGTCACTATAAAATTGCAAAATGCATTGCAATGAGCGTCGAGTGCACACGGTTGATTAAACGATGAGCCAAACGACGTTTTTTTCGACGTGTGCTACGATGGGGTGTACGACGCTCGCATAGAGCATTGCTAACACGCCGGTTTTAAATACGTCGCTAAAAAATGTCGCTTATGCGATGCCAATTCTAGTGGTTTTTTCGACGCGTTACCATCGCTTACATGACGGTCTGTTGACAGAAAAAAAATAAGACGTTGGAGGCTCTTCGATTGGCATTTTCACTTATCTGATCGAAGAGCTTTCCAATGTTCGCAATTGCGCTGCTCTTATGAGTTGAAACAAGTATATGCAGAATTGTTGTTTTGCCTAAGCTCTCTCTTATTGTCTTCCTCTATCTCTGTTTCTCTCTTTCTATATCTTTCTCTCTTTGAATTCTCTCTCTCTCTCTGTCTCTCTCTCTTCTTTCTCTCTTTATTGTAGGTTATTCAAGAAGCTAACCAAGCAAAAAGTATGGCTAACTATTGTAAGTACAATTTCTATTCTTTGTATATCATTTGAATTGTGTTATTTTCATTAGATAGCATACTCACACTTATTGATATGCACTTATACACTTATACATGATGAAGATGCACTTTCAGACATATACACATATACACATGCACATACACACACATATATACACATAGATACATGTGCACATACACTTAGACATACACACATATACACATGCATATGCACAAACATTCCTACAACCACATAAAAAGGGTTACATGCATGCATTATTGCATATATATATATATATATATATATATATATATATATATATATATATATATATATATATATATATATATATATATATATATATATATATATATATATATATATACACACACACATACACACATTAAAATATACGTAAATACATGTATATGCACATCCACATGCATGCACATTCACATGCATGCACATTCACATGCATGCACATGGATGCAAATGGAAATGCATCCACATACACATGCATGTTTCATACATATACACATGCATATACATACATTATACACATATATACACATATATATGCACATACGTACACACATATATACACATGCACACACACATGCACATACCCACATATACACATATATATGCACATACACACATATACACATAGAGTTACACATATACATGCACATACATATACACACACATACACATGCACATGCACATACTCATACACACATATACACTTACACATGCACATGCACATATATACATATACACACATACACATGCACATACATACATATACACACACATACATATACACTTACGTACACACATATGAATGAATTATATAATTGAAGTATTAAAACACATGCTTAATATAAACAATAATAACAATCAATAGAACAAAACTCTTCATTACTTAATACCATACACACAACTCAAAACATAACTGAAAAATGAAAAATATATAGATAATATATATATATATATATATATATATATATATATATATATATATATATATATATATATATATATATATATATATATATATATATATATATATATATATATATATATCAATGTAAATACATATAATACAATGTCATAATCAACTAGAATCCTAATCATCATCATCATGATCATCATCATCATCATCAACAACATCATGATCATCCTCATCCTCATCGTCATGATCACCCTGTGACGATCGAGATCGTCCCTCCTGTGTCTGTCTCTCCACCTCATCCTATCTGTCTCTCCATAATACTCCTGTATTACATATAACAAACATAAATAAGTAAAACAATTAAACCATTCATAAAAATAAAATAATTATATAAAATTTAATAATACTCACAAAGGCATCAGGATGATCTCGCATATACTCGCTCAAACGCCGATATCCAAAATGTGTAGCATACTCGATCTCATGTTTCGTAGGATATCGGCCATAATCCTTTCGTTGCATTGAAACAAATAAAAAAGATTAGTTGCTTGCATTTTAACTAAATAAAAAATATACTCATAATAACACATATACTTACAAATGTAGCTACAAAACCATTATGGCCCATTTGGCCTAGGTGCGATGTGTGGCCGGACTCCACTCTCTTCTTTGCAGCAGCCTGTTTATTTAAGAAAAAAAATACATAAATTAAATGTAAAAAATTACTAAAATATATAAAAATTATAAATATAAACTATTAATTTGTGTACCTTGTGCTGAGGAAATGACTCTTGAAGAGGTAGCTATCTATGAAAAAACTGCCACATCTCAGGTGGTATGTTAGGTCGCCTCTTATTTTTTTTTCCACCATACAATATCTCCTGTTAATTTAATCTCAAACAGAAAAAAAAATCAGAATACATACACATATATACACACACATATACACATACCCACATACACATATACATGCAAACATATACACATACATATATGTATACATATACACTTATACTTACATATAACATAAACACACATATACATATCCACATATATACACACACACATGCATGCATATACACTCATTCATACAAAATACATGCATTTATCCCACAATAATGTTGGAGTTAGACGTCTACGGAAGCATGCGAATAGCACAAGGAAGAAGAAGAAGCTTGGAGCACAACACACAATACTGAATGTATTACTAGAGAATGTACAAAGATAAGTAGCCCATTAGGGCAATAGGCGTATATACAAGCCGAGGGAAAAAAACCTCCTAAAGAGGGAAAAAAGTGCCCCGACAGTCCTAGTGTGTTCACACACATCACTACCTAAATATATCAACAAATCCCCCCTGGGAGTGATGCGGTGAACAAGGAGCTGGCACTCATGTATAAGGAAGTGCCAAGCTATATGGAAATCACTCCACAAAAGGAAGTAAGCCCAAAGCTTTGCGGAAAGCTTCAAACTTCTCCCTAGGCAGAGCCTTCGTGAAAAGGTCTGCTATGTTCTCCTGCGTGGGCACATATGCCAAGCTGATCTCCCCAGCAGAGAACCTCTCCCTGACATAGTGATAATGCACCTCAATGTGCTTAGTGCGAGTATGGAACACAGGGTTCCTCGCAACTGCCAATGTGCTCTGACTGTCAGTGACGATGGTGGTGGCAGAAGACTGGCCAACACCCAAATCAGCCATAAGGCGTCTGAGCCACACACACTCAACAATCGCTGTGAAAGCTGCCCTATACTCAGCCTCACAATTGGAAGTGGCCACAGTAGGCTGCTTCTTGCTCAACCAAGATATACATGAGCTACCAAGCATGAAGCAAAAACCACTAGTGGACACACCAGTGTCATAGCAACCAGCCCAATCTGAGTCAAAAAAAGCATGCAAATCTGGCGGTAGTGATCCCCCCTTGGGATAAAACAACCCAAGTAGGCGAGTACCACTCAAGTAGCGAAAGATGCGCTTGACCGCCTTCCAATGCGTGACTCCTGGGCAATGCATAAACCTGCTCATCTGTGAGACAGCAAACTAAATATCTGGCCGAGTAATGCATAAATAAATCAAGCATCCAACAGCCTGCTGATAGAGAACAGCATCAAATGCATCTTCAGCATCATGAAGACTCAATCGTAAACCTGTCTCCATAGGAGTAGCAATAGGCTTACAGTCTTCAAGGCCAAAACGCTGCAATAATGTGTCAATATATTTCGTTTGACACAAAGCCATTCCACCATCAACTTGCATAAACTGAATGCCTAAATAGTGATGCAAATGCCCCAAATCAGACATCTCAAATGAGGCATGCAAATCAGCCTTGAAATCAGAAATATGCTTCTCAATAGGACCAGTGAGCAACATGTCGTCAACATAGACAACAATGATCAGAAGCACATCATTAGCACGCTTAACATATAAGGTGCTTTCAGTTGGACTGTTCTCAAAACCATGTGCAACCAGATAGGCATGTATCTTCTCATACCAAGCACGTGGTGCTTGCTTTAAACCATATAATGCCTTCTTTAACCTGCACACCTGGTTTTCATGCCCTTTCTACACAAAGCCACGGGGTTGAAAAACATACACTTCTTCATGCAAGTCACCATTCAGAAATGCTGTTTTAATGTCCAACTGATGTACATTCCAACCATGATGGGCTGCAAGTGCACAAATGCTCCGAACAGTAGTCATACGGCATGTAGGTGCAAAGGTCTCATCAAAATCAATGCCTCTTTCCTGTGCATAACCCTTTGCAACAAGCCTAGCCTTATACCTGTCAACTGTACCATCAGGTTTATGCTTCAGCTTGTATACCCACTTAGTGCCAATGGCCTTCTTGCCTGGAGGCAAGTCACATAAAGACCATGTACCATTCTTCATTATAGCATCATATTCAGATTGCATAGCAACCATCCAGTTTTTTGAATTCTGTGCTTCATCAAAAGAAAGAGGCTCATTCTCATCACAGAGACTAGACGCAGGCATAGCATAGCAATCTGATGCAAAGGAGGCACTATGAGAGCCTGAACGAGTACGATATGACAAAGGTGCATCTAATTTGCTGTCACACAAAGTCTGGACCAGCCATTTTGGCATAGTTTTTGCCTGCTCAATATCAGCTCTCTCATCAACAAGTGCATCATGTAAATTTGCATCAGAAATGGAATGATCTACATCATCATATGAAACCTGCAAAGGCTGAGAAGTTGCCTCATTTGGACTAGCACTAGACTGCCCACCTGTAAAAAGAGGCATCAAAGTATCATACATGTCTTTGGAGCTAACAGATGTCTCCTTAGTACATGAAAGCAATGGTTGAACAGCATCTTCCACAAATACAACATCACGGCTAACCAGAATGCATTTAGTTTGTGGATGATACAGACGATAGCCTTTACTTTCAGAACTGTACCCAACAAAAATACATTTTACTGCCTTATCATCCAATTTTCTGCGATGTTGTTCAGGCACTAGTGCATATGCCAAACAACCAAAAACATGCAGATGAGAAACAAATGGCTTGCGGTCATGCCAAGCCTCATATGGAGTGATAGATTGTAGCGCTTTAGTGGGACACCTGTTCAGTACATATGCTTCACACATGACAGCCTCAAGCCAAAAACTATGTGGTAAAGCCTGACTCTTGACCATGCACCTCGCCATCTCCATGAGTGACCTGTTCTTTCGTTCAACAAATCCATTCTGTTGAGGTGTATACGGCATTGTACACTGGTGTTTTATCCCACGTTCAGCCAGAAATGCATTAAAATCTGAAGACATATATTCCCCCCCTCGATCAGAACGGAGGGTGCCCATTTTACATGCTGATAGATTTTCAGCCAAAACCAAAAACTGTTTGAAGCACATGAACACTTCGGACTTTGCTTTGAGTGGATATACCCATGCATGCCTGGAAAAATCATCAATGAAAGTCACGAAGTAAAGGTAATTTCCAAAAGAGGGTGTCTGCATAGGACCACAGACATCACTATGTACAAGCTGCAATTTCTACGTAGCCCGAACTGAACCATCTTTTGGAAAGGAGGAACGCTGCATTTTGCCCAAAATACAGCCTTCACAAACATGTTTTCCAGGTGCCTCAAGTTTGGGCAAAGAGGACACCATTTCAGATTTCTGCAGGCATAGCAAACTAGCAAAATTCAGATGACCAAAGCATGCATGCCAAAGCTTTGCATCTGACTTAGCCTGAGAATCATTTACTGCACATGCCAAATCATTTACAGATCTTTCATAGTCTATGAGCTTATACAACCCACGACATAAAATGCTAGAAGCAATAATCACATCGCCATTTGACAGATGATGAACTGTACACTTGTCATCAACAAATTTCACAACCAAGCCAATCTTGGCTAATGCAGAAACTGATAACAGGTTCTTTTTGATCCCTGGCACAAATAAAGCATCTGACAAAGTGAAAGAACTACCATCAGCTGTAGTCAGAATGATCTTACCAACTCCCATAACAGGATAAGAGGAGTTGTTGGCACATGTAATAGTATTCCCTGTAGGGGCAGGCTTGAGTGAAGAGAAGAAACTGCGCTGCGAGGTAATATGTTTGGTTGCCCCACTGTCAAAATACCAAACATCTGAGTCTACTGCAGACATGCACTGATCATGAGAAGATGGGTCAAAACTACAGACAGTAGTAAACGCCCATTCTTCTTCCTGCACAAGATTTGCAGACTCTGTTTTTGGTGTAGAGGCCTCTGCAACAACCATTCCAGCCTCTTTCTTCTTTGCCTCTTTAGCAGCCAGTTTTGGACAGTTCTTTATGATATGATCATTTCCTTTACAATACTTGCAAAACAATTTGTTGGTATATTTAGGTAGTGATGTGTGTGAACACACTAGGACTGCCGGGGCACTTTTTTCCCTCTTTAGGAGGTTTTTTTTCCCTCGGCTTGTATATATGCCTATTTCCCTAACGGGCTACTTATCTTTGTACATTCTCTAGTAATACATTCAGTATTGTGTGTTGTGCTCCAAGCTTCTTCTTCTTGCACAAGATTTGCAGACTCTGTTTTTGGTGTAGAGGCCTCTGCAACAACCATTCCAGCCTCTTTCTTATTTGCCTCTTTAGCAGCCAGTTTTGGACAGTTCTTTATGATATGATCATTTCCTTTACAATACTTGCAATTTTTGCTTTTCTGATTTCTTCTCATCTTTATCCTGGTTCTTCGATTGTGCAGCATTTGCAGATTTCTGCTTACTAGTAGAAGAGCCCCATTTTCCTTTGCCCTTCTGACTAGCCAGGAAAGTTTGATCTGCAACTCGCATAATGGACCTGTTCTGCCTGGACTGATCTTCCTGCAACAGAACAGAGACTAACTCCTCAAATGATAAGGCATTTGGATTGCCTTTCATCATCAACCGAAGAGTAGAAGCAAAACTCTGATATGAGTCAGGAAGACCATTCAGAATGGTCTGCACAAGTGAGCTATCTGGTATAACCTCATCAGCAGAAATCAACTGTTCCTTCAAATCTTTGATTTTCGTTAGGAAACTGTCCATAGAATCACCTTCAGTCATGTGCTCACTCTCCAACTTATTTCGGAGGTACGCAACACGAGCCTCATTCCTAGCTTGATACAATGTGGTAAGTGTATCCCAAGCATTCTTTGCTGTTCTACAAGAGCGAATGTGAGGAATAATGGCACATTTGACAGACAAAGCTATCAATGCATGTGCCTGGGCATCTCTGCCATCCCAACGAATATGCTCTGCCGTAGGTGCAACAGAAACAACAGCATGGATAGGAATCTGCACAATATCATCTTCGACACCATCTTCATCAGCTCTAGCACCTCCAGCACCTGTATTTGTAGTACCTGTAGTTGTAGGTGTAACAGGACGTCTTTCAACACCCTGCACAATGTTCCACAGTCCTTTTGCAACCAATACATGTCGCATCATATAAGCCCATAATGGGTAGTTGGTACCATCCAACTTATCCTCAACAACCAAAATACGGAATACATCACTGCTTTCAGCCATGGCCGGTGACTAAAATACCTTGATGCAAAAAATTGACTATATCTCAAAAAGTTGAACGGAACTACCCAGACGAGTTCTGCTAGACCTGTAGCAGACTTCGAGATGCTTAAACTGGCGAACAGAAACTGGTATATACCTTTGGCATAAAAAGACGAAATAGCCTGCACAAGCGCTACGATAGTGCGTTTGGAGGCCGAAACGAGCTCAGATCGCGATTTCGGCACCACAGACCGAAGCAGTTTTGATCTCTGAAACACCCTGAGTATGCTCACCGAATTTCATGCGAATCTGAGACTGCACACGGAGGAGTGTCGATGGTGCCCTAGATGAAGCGACGACCTGCTCTGATACCAATTGTTGGAGTTAGACGTCTGCGGAAGCACGTGAACAGCACAAGGAAGAAGAAGAAGCTTGGAGCACAACACACAATACTGAATGTATTACTAGAGAATGTACAAAGATAAGTAGCCGATTAGGGCAATAGGCGTATATACAAGCCGAGGAAAAAAAACCTCCTAAAGAGGGAAAAAAGTGCCCCGACAGTCCTAGTGTGTTCACACACAAATAATGTGTAGTTTATATGTGAATATGTGTGTATGTGTAAATGTGTATTTGTGAATATGTGTGTATGTGTAAATATGTATATGTGAATTTTTTGTATATGTAAATAATCAGATGATTAATATCAAATACCATGATTTGTAGATTCTGATATGTGTCTATGTGTGTATGTGTGTGTCTATATGTGTGTGTATGTGTGTGTGCGTCTATGTGTATGTGTGTGTGTCTATGAGTGTGTATCTGTTTATGTGTGTGTATGTGTCTATGTGTGTGTATGTGTGTATGTGTGTATGTGTATGCATGTATGTATGCATATGTGTGTGTATGCATTATGTATGTGTATGTATGCATGTGCATTATGTATGCATATGTGTGTGTATGCATGTAAGTATGTATGTATGCATATGCATTATGTATGCATATGTATGCATGTATGTGTATGTGTGTGCATGTCTCTCTATGTGTGTGTGTATGCATGTGTGTGTATGTGTGTGTGTGTATGTGTGTGTGTATGTGTGTGTGTATGTGTGTGTATGTGTGTATCTGTGTGTGTATGTGTGTGTGCATGTGTATGCATTATGTATGTGTATGTCTGCATGTGCATTATGTATGCATATATGTGTGTGTGCATGTATATGTGTGTGTGTATGCATGTATATGTGTGTGTATGCAACATTATGTGTGTATGTATGTATATGTGTGTGTATGTGTGTGTGTGTATACATGTATATGTGTATATTTGTGTGGGTGTGTGTGTGTCTATGTGTATGTGTGTGTGTATATGTGTGTGTGTATGCATATGTATGTGTGTCTAAGTGTGTGTGTGTGTGTGCATACCTAGCTTCAACGATGAGTGTCTCTCTGGCTCTCTCTCTCTCTCTCTCTCTCTCTCTCTCTCATTCTCTTGCTCTCGCGTCCAAATCCCGACACAAATATGCCGGGAGAAATCGAATTTTTTTTTTAACATTCTAGAGTGTCGCTTATGCGACACACTGGAACACAAGACGTCGCATATGCAATGCCATCCAGTTTGCCAACGTCAAAAATAACGTCGCTAGTTAGCGATGCTATTTGCGATACACCCATTTAGCGTCGCATAAGCGACGCTAGCATCACTTATGCGACGAAAGCCCGTAAAAAAAAATCCGAAAACAGCACCGTCGCTTATGCGACGCTGGCGTCGCATAAGCGACGATTCTCGTTTTTTTTTTCAATTCGGGGGTGTGGCTATGCCCCCCTATTTCTTGTAGTGTTTGCATGTCGCTTTGTGTGAGTTGTTGATATAATGCTTAACTTTGGAATACAAGGGAGTTCCATCCACTCCTGAGCCTATTCATCAAAGTTCATATCCTTCTGCACCATAGATCTTGGAACACATGCAACATCTTTTTCTTCAAGATTAGACTTAGAAGAACTAAGAGCTTGTGCGGGATCTACATCAGTGACCATGGTACTTTCTAATCCTATTGTAGGATATTTTTATGTACCCCAACTCTGAAGAAGTCAAATTTGAAGATTTAGGTTGAATACATGGTCATAGATCCAGTCTTGACCCAAGATTAAAGATGCAGTAAGATTTTCATCATGGCATAATAGTACTTTGATTATCAAGTGGAAAACTTGTATTGAGATGGGAATTTCCACCTCACCCATGCAAGTGGTTTCCACACCTCCTAACCCTATGAGATAAGCCTCAATTGGGTTCAATTGCAAATTCATATCATGACAACAAGAATACCATATTACACTAGTAGAAACTCCTAAATCTATCAAGGATCTAATGGTCATGAGTGTTGTGCCTTGTCCTAGCTCAACCAAAATGAAGGGTCGTCTGTCAATGATGTTAGGAGAGGTATGCCTTTTACTCTGGCACATACCCATGTGCTATCTAAGGGCATCAGAGTGGAAATGATCAATGTTATTTCTAAACTTGTCTAAGCCTTCTCTTCTTAATTTCATTCTCCTAATGCATTCTAAGGCTTCTACTTGTGCTTATTCTCTTCTCTTCCTCTTTTTGTTTCTTAGCCATGTTAAGTCTTTTCAACATTTCTTCATTCAAGGGCTCTTGATAGAGATTGCTTCGACAACTACTGATGTAGTTTCGTAACACATCTCCTTCTAAAGTTTTTAATTGATTGCTCCACTGGTCAATATCTTATTGATTATCATGAGTACATAGCCACACTTCTCTAGTTTCTAGTGTATTGTTTCAGAGTGTATATCAAAACTAAATCACTTGCTTTTAACTCCTTATCTTTTACGTGTGTGTCAAAGTAAGCCTTCTGTCTCTTCTTTGCTACATATATTCTTGATGCTGCTCTCACTCTTGTCTCTCTTAGATATTCTAAGTCCATGATTGTTGGCAATAGCTCGTGACATGTCCGTTGATCCTGGTGTGTCTAACAAGAGAATATCATTTTGGACAAAAACCATATGAAAGGAGGTACAATCGAGTACCATTTTTTAAGCCACTCGATATGCCCAAACAATAAGATATAGCTATTTGTCTCCGTGAGAGCATTTATTATTGATGAGCTTAGTCAATAAATTACGCATGAACTTACTCTCAACATGTCTGTTTACTTATGGATGATATGGTGTTGATTTCTTGTGAATGACCACGAAATCTTGTAAAAAATATTCAGTGACCTCAATTTAGGAAGTGGGTTCCTCAATAGCTCACTAACTCTATCAGTAATCTATATCTCGTGAATAAATTTTCAAACAAAAAAATGGTAGTTGTTTGTGCATCATTCTTCCTATTAGCTTTCATTTCTACCCATTTGCTAAGATAATATGTTGCTACAATTTTATATTCAGCATGGGACTTTTAGCAGGGGGGTTGATAGGACCTACAAAGTCTTTTCTCCACTTAGAAAATGTGCATCCTCCCATCATGGGTCTCCATGGCATCTCATCTTTGCGGATTGGATATTGAGTTTTGTAACATGTGTCATATCTCTTCACATAGGTATATGCATCCACATGAAGCATGGGCCACCAAAGACCTGAAAGAAATTTGTTTGGATCACTCAATCCCGTTCAAAGTGTCCACCTCCAACACCTTCATATGCAGTCTCTAATATCATCAAATATTCACTCTCATGCATACATAATCTCAGATATCCATCTCATCCATGCTTTTACAGATTATTACCAATGAGCATGTAATCTTGAGCCTCATGATCTAGACTCCTTCGGCATGACAATGTCATCTCTTGAGGGAATGTTTTCATCCTCAGAAAGTCAACTAATGGATTGCTCCAATCTGGTCTTAATGGCACTTGGTATAAAGTTGTATATTCAACAGGGGGTTCATTAATACAAGCTGGAAAATCCTTAAGTAATCTATAGATATCAACTTCCATGGTTGTCTAGTATACTTCTAATCTCTTCAATTTTTGTAGCATAGAAAGTACACATGTAGAAGAAAAATGAAAAGAAGAGTGTACTCACAAAATGAAAGAGTCCATAAGACAAAAGTGATTAGACCATGAAATGGGAAAACTCACATGGATTAGAGTGAACTTGCCAAGAACATGGAGTAGGGTCCTCAATCTTCCAACCAAGTACAAACTGGAGGAAAGGCGCTCCTCATATAGAGTTGGAGGGGGCTCTCGAAAGTACATCATATGTGGGATAATTCTCCTTGAAGGAGAATGAATACACTTGTAGAAGAAAATGGAAAGGTATCTAATACAATGAGATACAATATAAAAGGAAATGGAGTGTCTCTTAGATACAAAATGGAGATGCACTCTCTTATTCTCAAAACCCCCTCTGCATCTCCATTTTGTAGAGTACGGAGGCTATAAGGGTATGGGAGAAATATATACCATGAGTGTATTAGCAAGAACACAAGCACCAAAAAGAGAGTCTCCATCTGAAAATCCATAGCGTCCAAGTGGGATCGACTATGTGTGATTGCTACGTATTCCATAACATATCCACTAGATGGATCAAGCAAATGCTCCATGGATATGCCACCAATGAACAAAACAAGATCGTACTAGAAGAGATCCCCTCCATGCGAGATAGGTAGGATGGCTCCATGTGGTATGTGGGAACCTCCAAAGCTTTGACACCATGAGATGTTTATCACCAAGAAGTAGGTCCTACATATAGAAATTTAGAACATGAAGTATGAAAATATAATCACATGGTAGTACTTTTGTATGCTTGGGTCCTCCATGGAATGTACAAAGTCCTCATATATGTCAATAGGACTGTGAAAGCCCCCTTTGAACCAAGAAGATGGTTCAGAAAAAGATCCAATTGAGTGATGTATCGACATAGATCCAAGAGTATCTTGTGGAGAATGGAAAGATATTGGACTCCATGAATGGAGCACTGTATGCTCAGAATGCTACTATAAACGAGGTAAGTGGGCTCTCAAAGAGATGAATGGAAAATGACAAGCCATTGATCCCAAAGTAAAGACGAACTGAAGTTGAGGGGAAATGAAAACCTTCGATCGTGTGGCCATCTGAGGTGTAATATGAGACTACATCTTTGAGTCCTAATGCTCCAAAACTATACCATGGTCTGGAAAGGCATGTACAAAGCGAGCATGCTCCACATAGTGTGATTGTTTGGTACTAGAATGATCCCTTTGAAGAGGAAATTGGAGGATCTAGATCCTAAGAAGAATAAAAAAGGAATGAACACTTAGAGTATTCATAAAAAGTGTAGTCTTTGTTAACGTAAATTAGTGATTCTTAGGATCATACATTTTGTATGGCTTCTGACAATCACTATAACCGATGAATTTTTTTTGCTTAGGCCTATCATCATTAGGACCTTGCACATAGCCATTAGTACCAAAGATTCTGAAATAGCTCACACTAGGTTTCCTTAGAAAGTAAGCCTCAAATGGGATTTGGTTCTTCAAAACATGTGAGAACTCACTATTAAGAATATGTACTACGGTATGTACAACTTCATCCCAAAACTAATTTTATGGAAGTTGCTTTTGATGAAGCATAGTCTTGGCCATTTGGAACACACTTTGAATACTTTGTAGAGCAATACCTTGTTGGATGCCCTTACTTTCTTGGTTGCTGCTTAAAATACTTGGAAAAAGTGTGGTTGACAAAGCCACCAGTGCATCATTTTTTATGTTTTAGTGAATAAGCCCAAGTGTATCTAGTGAATTCATTTACTATCAAGAAGAAGTAATGTCATCCACTTAGTGATGGTGTATACATAGGTTAACAAAGATCAACATAGACTAATGTTGAGGGTTTAGATGAGGAAATTGATGTTTCCATAGGCAAAGGGGTAAATGTCTATTTAGCACATGCTTGGCAATTCAACTCCACTTGTGAGATCTTGGATAAACCCTTGAAAAGATGACCTGAAGATATATTCGCTAAGTAAGAGATGTCTTCAAATCTAAAATGCTACAAGCTAAAGCTTGAATCCTTGGACATGAAACTTGAAAGCTTGTAGAGACCTTTGTCTTGGATCCCATGATCTATGGCTTCTTTGGATGCTCGATCGATTACTTGAACTTTATCATGATCAAATTGCATCATCATGTTGTGGTTAGTAATGGATTTCATTGAGAAAATGTTCTTACAAAGGCTTGGTACATAAAGAACATCTTTAATGACTTGTTCTCAACTTGTGAGTTTGTGATGTGAACTTTGCCTCTTCCTTGGATCTCAACAAACTTCTCATCTCCAGGATAAACTTGGCCTTTGTGCTCTTGAAACTCATGAAATTTTTCTTTATCATTGCATATGTGTGATGAAGCCCATCCATTCTTTACTAGGAGTGGATGTGATAAGTTCCTTGTGTTTAGTTGTAAGAAAAAGATCTTCACTTGTGCAGTGAGTTTGATGCTCTAACTTTGGAGTAGACTTCGGCTTGTCCTTGTTTTTCTTCTTGAAGTATTACTTTTCTATGTGTCCAGGCTTGCCACAAAAGTTGCAAGTAAAATCCTTCTTGCCTTGATCCTTAGAATCTTGAGCTCCTTTTTTACATTTGGTCTTGTTGAAAGTAGCTTGCACCTTCATAGTTGTTTCTTATGTAGCTTAAGTCTTTTGTCTAGTATCATGGAGAAGCAAAGTCTTCTTACTACTTCCCAATTGAGTTCTTGACATGTGTTGTAAAGAGTGGTCTTAATGTTTCATAGGACCTAGAAAGCTTGTTAAGCAGTCTAATGGCCATGTCTTCACTAGAGATATTTTGTCCATAAATTACTAACTTTTTTTTGATAATATTCAAACTATACTATCACCTTTGTGATGGTGTCTTGAGGATGAATAGAAAGATTGTGGAGCTCAATATCTAAAGCATAAATCTTTGAAGGAGTTTTGTCTTCATATAGAATTGCTAGCGTGTCACAACCTTCTTTGGAAGTCTTAGAAGCAATGATATGATCTTTTTTCAATTTATCACATGTTAGAAGAATTTGACTTAATGCTCTTTTATCCTTGAAATTCCAAATATTCCAAGACTCTAAATCTTTGACCCTATCTAGTTCAAGTTTTCTTCCATCTACAATTTCATGGAGAAGATTCTTGTACAAGTATGCACACACGATATCTTTTCATATACTATAGTTTTGGCCATCCGGGCATTCTTCCTTAGGACTAACATGGGAGTGAAGGAAGGTAAATACCTGCCATAGATAGTGAACTTGATTCTTTCCTTGATATTGTGAAAAACTTGGGGTAGGGAGGGTTAGATTAGCCCTTGAAAATATAGAAATCCTTGGGGGGAGGGGGGCTTAGAGTTGCCCTACACGTATTGACACCTTGGGGAGGGAAGCTTAGAGTAGCCCAAAATGTATTGAGAGGGAGACACACTTGGGGGCTTAGAGTAGCCTCGCAAAGCACATATAAGAAATATTTTTCTTATATTCTTGAAGTTACAAAGTGAAGGGATACTTAGTGCTAAATAGTGTGCCAATATGAGGGTTGAAACCCTTGAGAAATACTAGGTGGCTTTTTGAGGGGTGCCAATTTGAGTGCTACAAAGGGTGTTAGGAATGAGGCCACAATGAGGGTAAATGGTCACCCTTGAGTGTTACAAAGATTGATTCTTTACAATGATGCCTATGCACTAGTAGTATTTATAGATGAAGAGTTTGAACCTCATGGTTGGGTGGAAATCCTAGCGACAATGGATGTCGCTATCAATGAAGAATAATGGACACCACACTGGGATGAAGAGGGCTATGATATTTTAGTCTTCATGACAGAAATAATCATGTGTGATTCAGTTATCGAAGAAAGCGAGCCTAGTATGGATGACCTTGATCAATGAAGTGACTCAGATCTAGAATAAATTATTATGGATCCTTCTGTGCTTTAGAAGAAGAATACCTGTATGTAGTAGAAGCTCACCCTCAAGGACGACAAGAGCTTACATATGATGTGAGGTTAGCCACACAGATAACCACCAAGAGTGAAGGCAAGAAAAGAAAGAAGAGAGAACTCCCACTAGAAGAGGAAGAATCTTTGTTTGAGGTCCCTGAAAAGTTTAAGAAGTATGAGATATTAGAAGATAGGAAAGTCATGATCATAATACCTAAGCGAGAAGCACTCATAGGAGTGGCCTATGATAACAAAGAGACGACTAAAAAAATTATTGTGACTATAGAGGAAGGTGAAGAATGCTGCATGCACATAGGACACGACTTGAGTGAGCAAGAGGAAAAGGAGCTGATTGAACTGTTGAAAGAATATAGAGATGTGTTCGCATGGAGTTACAAGGACCTAAAAGGTGTAGACCCTAACATATGTTCACATGATCCCCATGACCTTAGAAGCCAAACCCTCCAAGCAGAATCCATACACATATAATGACAATTATGCTGCCAAGATCAAGGAAGAGATAGATTGATTGGTAGAAGCTGGATTTATCTGTGAAATTGAGCACATTCAATGGGTTTCCCCCATCGTAGTGGTGCCCAAAAAGAACGAAAAGTTATGTGTATGCATTAACTTGAAGAAGGTTAATGCAGCCACTATTAGAGATAGTTATTTGCTTTCGATCACTGAGCATCTATTAGAAAGAGTGGCAGGCAAGGAAGTATACAACTTCCTTGATGGGTTCTCTTGCTACAATCAAGTGGCCATTGCCCTAAAAGACCAGCATAAGATGGAGTTTGCCACAGAGTGGGGTATATTTGCTTTTCGGGTAATGCCATTTGGTCTTACCAATGTGCCAACTACTTTTCAGAGGTTGATGTGTTATGTATTCAAAGAATTCTTGCACAAAAACTTGGAAGTCTATGTTGATGATCTATGTGCTTATTCCAACATTAGACAAACACATATACCTGAGCTGAGATAAATGTAGAGAATATTAGGTCTGCCTAAACCTAGAAAAGTGTGTTTTTATGGTTAGACAAGGCAAGATTCTAGGACACATAGTGTCAAAGAATGGAATATCCACGGACGAGGAGAAAGCTAGAGCAATTGCAAAGCTACTTAGGCCGAAGAATGTCAAGGAAGTACAAGCTTTCATGGGGCATTGCAGATATTATCTATGTTTCATTCACATGTATGCAATCATTGCAAAGCCTTTGTATGATCTTTTGACTAACTTTGATTGGATAGAAGAATGTGAAAAATCCTTTAGTGAGCTTAAGAGACGACTGTGTTTAGCACCAATCTTGACTACACCAGATTGGAACAAGCCATCCCATATTCATGTGGATGCATCCAATTATGCTATTGGGTGTGTACTAGCACAACCTACTGGTGAAGGTAATATGGATCTACCCATTGCTTATGCCAGTAGAAAATTGCATGAAGTTGAACAAAATTATACTACTATTGAGAGAGAAAGATTAGGCATGGTATATGCGGTTAAAAGTTTTAGACATTATTTTCTTGCAAATAAATTTGAATTTTTTACAGACCATCAAGCATTACCCTATCTAGTGAACAAACCTTGCAATACTGGAAGATTGGTAAGATGGTTCCTCTTACTAATGGAATATGACTTTGAAGTTGTGGTTAGGAAAGGTAGGAATCACCTTAGGGAACATCACCTTTATAGAATAACTTCAAGAGAGTCCCCTCAAGGAGCATCCGATGGCCTTCTTGATGCTTACTTGTTCAATCTAGACGTAGTGCCTATCTCGGCTAAGAACATAGTTCTATTCTAACATTGGGACCCAAGCATCCTGTACTAAAAACCCACGATAAAGAAGTAGTAAGGTCTCAAAAGTACCACATACTAGCAGGTAATGTGTATAAGCACACAAATCAAGGTATGCTGGCTTGCTATGTAGATGAAGATGAGCATGCAAAATGGTTGCAAATATCACATGTAGGTGCAGTGCAGCAACATCACTCCAAACATCAAACCCTACAGACTCTGCAAAGATTAAGCATATATTGGCCAACCATGGAAGCAAATGTCCATAGGGTGTGCAAGGAATTCCAAATCTGTAGTATTAGACCACCAGTGCAACATGCTACGCTATATCAAGTGTCTCTAGTACTAGATTGGAGTGAACCTTTGGCAAACTTCTTGAGGATGAAAACATTCCCTCAGGAGATGACATTGGCCAGATGCCCAAGTTTAGAATAGGAAGCACTAGATTACACACTCATAGGTGAGAATCTATACAAACAAGGAAGAGATGAATACTTAAGATTATGTGTCCATGAGAGTGAATACCTCAAGATCTTAGAGTCTGCTCACCGAGGTGTAGCAGGACACTTTGGACCAGATAGGGTGATCAATGCAATACTTTTTGTAGGTCTTTGGTGGCCAACTCTTCACATGGATGCACATACCTATGTGAAGAGATCGATATTTATCATCGAACTCAGTACCCTATACATAAAGATGAGATGCCACTAAAACCCATGTGGGAGGACATGCATCTCTAGGTGGGGAATAGACTTTGTCAGTCCTATTAATCCCTCCGCTAAGAGTTCATATGCAGAATACATCATTGTGGCCATTGATTATCATACTAAATGGATAGAAGTGAAGGCAACAAGAAAGCATGATGCATAAACCACAACCAAGTTCCTATTTGAGAATGTGTTTACAAGATATGGTTTTCCCAGAGAATTGGTGAGTGATCATGGCACCCACTTCTTGAATGAAGTCATTGAATATTTGTTACAAGAATTCATGGTGGTTCATAAGAAGTCGGCTCCATATCACCCACAAGTCAATGGCCATGCCGAAAGCACGAACAAGATACTCTATAATGTTCTCACAAAATTGGTGAATAATAAATGCTATGGTTGGGATAAACAGCTATATCATGCTATTTGGGCATATCAAGTGGCCTATAAAACAATGCTCCTAGCCAACCCATTTTAGATGGTCTTTGAACAAAATGTTATGTTACCATTAGACTTCTTGATACTGACATTGAAAGTAGCACAAGAACACCAGTGGACCAACCATGAGCTCTCATCTAGAATCTTTGATCTTGAGCGACTAGGAGAGACACAATTAAGAGCAACTGCAGGAATATACACAGCTAAGAAAAGATAAAAAGCCTACTTTGATGCTCATGTGAAGGATATGGGTTTGAAGGCAGGAAATTTAGACTTGGTATACACCTTGAAGCAATATGCAAGGAAATTAGAGAAGCATGGCTATGGACCCATGATTATTAATAGAATATCAACAATTGGAGTTGTCCAATTAGCCACTCTAGAAGGAAACATCCTACCTAATTACATCAGTGGATGTAGAGTCAAATTATATCAAAAGACCCTCATAGAAGAAATGGTAAACCGACTCAACGCTACAAAGAAACATAAGGAAGAGGAGAAATGAGTTTGAGAAGAAGCTCAGACAGAGGCCTTAGAATGCATCCAACGAATGAAATTGAGAAAACAGGGTAGAGATCTGCCTAGGTCAGACACTCATGATGATCCCAGACATCACATGGCCATGTGTCAAGCATCAGGAGCAATCTCACCTTGAATAATGGACCGATGTCCCTTTGTGATCCTAGAAGTAGGACAAGGCAAGAGTGCAAGGACTATAAGAGCCTTGATTGACTCAGGAGCAGCCACTACTGTAGTTAGACTTTCCTCCTGTCAAGAATTGCAATTAAAAGTCAATCCTATAGAAGCATATCTCCCTCCATCTCCCCCATCTTTCCCACCTCTGCCTCCCACCACTGTAGAAACCAACATAATCTTAAAAACCACTACCTATACCCCTATCTCAACAACCTCTTTCTCCTTTTGTGAACCGACCTCCCAAGAGACCCTCTTTTCCTCTATTACCAATCCACTCTTTACTTCCCCATTTTTGTTCGTAGAACTTGCCATTGGACACCCCATCATACCTAGTATAGGAGGACACCCGAGACCCATAGAAGGTAGTTTAGGTACCCCTACTTATGCCTATTCATACATTCCCCTTCCCCATGATCCATACTTCCCATTTGCCTCATCCATGTTCCCCTATACCTCAATCGCCACCATAGCTCCACCCCATTATGTATCATTCATAGAAAATTTCATTCATGTTCCCAACACACAAATGTTAAGTTCACAAGCAATCACATCCACTTCACTATAAACAGATACTACACTCACTTCACCTACCATTCCCACTTACATGGTAGCTCCCACAAGCATCGTACTGTCTGATCCTATGGACATTTCTCCACCCATTGTACCTCCCCCTCCCCCCACGCTCCCACCATCTCTACTCCCCCCTCCACCAATATCATCGGTACCATCATGCACTACGTCCACTATTCCCATTCCCATTCCACTTGCATTAAACACTATTCCCTTTGCATCTACACCTGTAAATACTACACTCAATATGAAAATTCGATGTGTATCACAATTTCAACAAGATTATCAATGATTGGAAGATCGGAATCACAAAGATTACAAACGCGAGTCACAAGTTTGGAAGCAGATAATGAAATGATCCAAGCATAATACTTCATACTATAACAAGCTCATGCAAAATTGGAGTCCCAAGTACCGAATGTTGATGCCCAAGCTATCAAAGAATTGCAAAAGATGCTACACGAGCAAAATGTAACCAATGTAAAACAACGAAGGAATCTCGAGCTCCTTAGAAAGCACATATCTGCCACGTTGGAAGAGAATAAGTGATTGCAACAGTAGAACCAAGATAATCTCAAGGCTACTATGGAAGGAACACCAAACACAATTATTATTCCTACAAGATTTCAAGCTGTTCCCTCAGAAGACATCAAGATCTTACTCGAGGAACACACTAATTTTCTCGGGTCATACAAAAAGCTAGAAATAGAATGCATAGACCTCAAGAAGCAATTAACCACAATAAGCACATCTAGGCTATGTTGACGACATGATTGCTCCTACTTCATCTACATTTGTATTCGCATGAGTGCATCTCCATTTTGTATCCAAGAGGCACTCCATTTCTAGTCTATTTCCATTTTATATTGTATTTCCTTTGTATTTGGCTACCTTGCCATGTGCTTCTACTAGTCGTATTCATTCTCCTTTCAGGAGACTTATCCCACATATGATGTACTTTTGAGAGCCCCTCCCAAATCTATATAAGGAGGGCCTCTCCTCTCATTTGTACTTGGTTAGAAGCTTGAGGAGCCTACTCCATGCTCTTGGCAAGCTCATTTCTAATCCACATGAGTTTACCCATTTCATGGTCTACTCATTTTGTGTCTCACACATTCTTTGTTTTGATATACTTTACTTTTCATTTTGCTTCCGCGTGCGTACTCACTACATGGTATCAGAGTGCTAGGTGGAGGTCTTGGTGGTGCATTTGGCGGTGATTTTGGTGGTGATGGTGCTCTATTTTGGTGATGTGCTTTCTACTCATTGAGAGAAGCCTTTTGCCATCAATTTTTGGGATTCATTATGCCCATTTTCCCACCCTCCCACCCATTTTCTTCATCCGTTTGTCCAACATTTACCCCCATTTTCCATCCCTCCCACCCTTGCATTTGGCAATATTTTGTGATCATTTACCATTGATTTTGTATCTTAACTACTTTCAAGTGTTTATAAACACTTTGCCATATTCTCCTTATTTTTTTTCTCATTCGATGTGCCAATGGAAACATTTGCGGGCATAGTGAAAATATCATGTTCATTCATCAGAATTTTTCACAGACTTGACATCTATGCATTGCAAATCATTCATATGCATACGTTTTAATTTCTATACTAAGGAAGGTACAAAGCAGAGATCATCCTCTGCACCATTACTCTTGGTCGCTCTCTGGCTATCTGCTCATGCATTAGCAGCTTCTCTGAGAAATGTCTCAAGCACTCCCAAACCAGTTCTCTCAGTGAACAAGAGCAGCCTGCCTTCCCTGTGATGATATCTGTTGTCGACTCGTCATCTGTTCTGCACATCCATTCACATAGAAGTAGCTACACACAAGTAGCTCCGCTCAAGGTATAACTTTGAGCAAATCCACTATGGATCATTGAAAGAGGCGCCCCGATCTTCGTGTTCTCTGGTGTGTACAATCTACAATTAGATCCATAAGACTTTTCTGGTAATTCAACACCCAAGTCTTTGTGAAAATACTTCATGAACTAGGATGCATCATCTCGAGACTAAAATAGGATAAAGGAAAGAAAGACAAGATAAACCACAACAATTCCATGCACCAAATGCCACACAGATGGATGAGGTTGAATCAAAATTGTTGACGGAGCGGGACACATTTGTAGCAGAGTCAAGTTCTGCAGACGGGTCTGGGTGCAACGCTCTGCTGGACCAGACAAGCAAGGAAGCTCGAACGAAAAGGAGAGTAAGGGTGCACGGTCGATAAGCCCAAGCAGTCCAAGGGTCGAGATCTTTTTCTTCTATGCTAGTCCATCTCCGCAATGCAAGCGATTTGGGTGACGCATCCCCTGAAGCCATGGCTCTAACTCTAGTCAATGTTTTGGATCTTGGTACTACACTCCATTTCACAAGCCTGTAAGAATCCACAGAGAGCGAGAGAGAAAGCACTAGAGAAAGAGCAATCCTCTCTGCTAACATTTTCCTGCAGCAAAGGGTGGGAGACAAAGCAAGAACATCAAAGAAAACTATGCCATTGCTGTAGCACCTGAGCAAGAAGATATCCGCATGTAGAGAGAGAGAGAGAGAGAGAGAGAGAGAGAGAGAGAGAGAGAGAGAGAGCGAGAGAGAGAGAGAGAGAGAGAGAGAGAGAGAGAGAGAGAGAGAGAGAGAGAGAGAGAGAGAGAGAGAGAGAGAGAGAGAGAGAGAGAGAGAGAGAGAGAGAGAGAGAGAGAGAGAGAGAGAGAGAGAGAGAGAGAGAGAGAGAGAGAGAGAGAGAGAGGGAGGGAGAGAGAGAGAGAGAGAGAGAGAGAGAGAGAGAGAGAGAGAGAGAGAGAGAGAGAGAGAGAGAGAGAGAGAGAGAGAGAGAGAGAGAGAGAGAGAGAGAGAGAGAGAGAGAGAGAGAGAGAGAGAGAGAGAGAGAGAGAGAGAGAGAGAGAGAGAGAGAGAGAGAGAGAGAGAGAGAGAGAGAGAGAGAGAGAGAGAGAGAGAGAAGGAGATCTACTTTGCCAATGTGCCTTGTAATCCATACGTTGAATATGATAGAGTGCTTCACACGTCCATTTCTTTTCTTAGCAGCTAATGGGGAGAGAAAACAGGCACGCCACTATAATTAGCATAATCATAATTCATCACTTGATATTTTGGGCAGTGATACCTGCTAATTCACATGATACCTCCTAAATTCTATGCGTCACTGACCCGGCCTCTTCTGGCTCACTTGCTGATCAGTATATGTGGCAAGTATTGCACCGCTCACTCTGCATAGTTAATCGATTTGGCAGGCACTTGATTTGAGTTGTTTTCCTAAATAAAGCCTGACCATCTGTAGCTCAGTGATGAGTAGCACCTCCTTTAATGTCAATCCGGGAAGACGTGAGGATGGTATGAAGACCTCGAGCAAGTGAAGGCACAAGTGTGTGAGTGAGAAGCACACTAACATGCACACACATACATACATACGTGCACACACGGCAAGAACAAAGAGAGTAAGACAATGGAATCACTTCTATTGCAACAAAGTTCTCATACAAGCTCAAATCTACAAGAAGCTCTCTCAAAAATGAGCTCTCTAGCTCTATTTATAGTTTTTGCCTAGCTTTGGCCCTGTCCAGACCTAGTGTCCGGCCTAGTTAAAAATTAGGTTCCAGGGTTTATTTGAGGGCTCAAACGAGATCTAAAAAATATGAAAATTGGCAGGCAACTACTTTTAAGGCTCCTCAAGCTCGAGGACTCCTCCGCTTGTACAAAATGGAGCTACAAAAAGGTGAAAATGGTATTTACAGGGGTTTTTAGTGATGAGAATCACTTTAAAATGATGTAAGGGTTTTGAAAAAAATGAAGGGTTGCCTTAGTGCTAGATCTGCATGTGTGTCCGTACTTGCTTCTTCCCGTATACTGTCAACACTCTCCCCCTCCTAGGGTTGCCTTAGTGCTAGATCTGCATGTGTGTCCGTACTTGCTTCTTCCCGTATACTGTCAACACTCTCCCCCCCCTAGGGTCTGTCGCCTCTGACAGACCTCTGCTCCACTGTTTGATCGATGTACTTCTGCAGGAGGTTGGTTGCCAATTCTTGTTCTTTTATACGTAGTCCCCGGACCAAATCGCTCTGGAGGGCATCCTAATTCACGGCTCCAGGCATGTTAGGTTGTGGCGTAGTGTAGAGCTCTGAATGCATTGTTTGCTCGCACACAAATAGTTGTAGCAAGTGGGTTGGTCGTGGTGCAAATACCTCTGAATGTGCTTCCCAAAATCCCGTGGTGAACATGTCGTTGAAAGTTTGCTTATAGCAGGCAGGGAGATATCTGATGCGTGCGTGCCATGCATAAGCAACTCGTATGCTTGGGGTTGTGCTCATATCATACAGCAAATCATAATTACCATTGATGAAGCCCGGAATTGGAGGCTGGATGTTACGTACATTTCGAAAGGTCTTTAGCACCACTTGCATCATGTCCAAAATTTTGAGCATCATTTGAGCGGCGACATCCGGCATGGGGTGGAGGCGTGGCATCCAATGTCTGATGGTGGCGATCATGTATGATACTGTAGGTGTGCCGGTTGGGGGTGCGATTGCGGGGTAATTGAGCCATTCTTTACAATTTGCGTTGTTCTGAACCTTGATGGCGAATGCTTTCCATGATCTTCTTCTTTGTACTGGACCAAAGCAAGGGTTATACTTCAAATGCATGGGAGCGTGATCCCATGTTCGTAACATCTCTGGATAGGTCTCCAGTAACTTTTGCCTCCATATGGGTTGGAATATGGCCCCCTTTCTGGCTGCCTCTGGAATGTCCTCGGGTTCGAACTGTGTTGCGAACGTAGGGTACTGGTTGGTTATGCGTTTGATCTCAGCATTATAGTCAGCCAGCAGTACAAAATAGGGCTTATATTGTAACTCTGAACTGGTGATCAGCCGCCTAGGAGCCAAGTTCGAGAAATATTCAGACTTGAGTATAGACTCTTCAATGGTTTTCATGGCCAGCATCTGTGTTGCTACGCGCTCTTCGTGAGTGTGGCCCATCTCCTCTACCTGCTTCATCCATGTCGATGGGGCATATGTGTCTTGGCCTTCCTCCGTAATTCTGCCACCTGGAAGGGGTTGAGGCCCATAATTGTCTTCAAATGTCTCCTCCACTGGAATGACTACTGTTTCTTCTTCTATGGTTTGATCAGGTGGAGAGGGAGGTCATTCATACTGTAACAACTTGATTTTTAGTTCTGCAACCTGTTGTCGTAGCTCAAGTACCTCACTGTTGGTTGAAGGTTCAGGTTCTGGCGAAGTAGCGGCATCGACCGTCTCTTTAGGTGTGGGTGGGTGTGTTGTCGGTACTTTGGATCCTTGTAGTTCTTTTATCTGGTCTGCCAACTGATCATGGGCTTCCAAGAGGGTCACATAACCTTCTAAAACCTGTTGAATATGCTCTGAGGGGACAGCCTGGAATTTTGCAGGGTCTATAGGTGCTCCCGGGGTGTTTTCCATGGCCGCTTCTAGGTTCTCCTGGTTTTGTTGTTGTAGCCTTCGGTTCTCTTCTTGAGCTGCTGCTAGATGGCGACGTAGTAGGGCCATGTTGCATTGAAGTCTCGCATTGCGGCCCATTTGTTCTCTGAGTTGTTCCTCCATAGCTTTGCCTGTCTCTGCATACTTAGCTTCGAGTTCTGTCTTCGATTGTTGGAGGTCAGTCACCTGGTGTTGTAGTGTTGTATTACCTAGTTCCAAGGCATCGACTCGTGCCTGGAGTTGAGCCGAGAGATTGCACAGCTCTGTGTTATTTTCTTCTAATAGCTTATACTCTTGCTTAAGCTGAGTGGCCGCTTCAACCATGGTGTCTAGTGCATTACTAAATGATGTGGATGCATGGGTAGAGGTGGAACATGCAAAGGGTCGGGAAATGGGGAAGGGAAAAGTGGATGATGTGCCTATGAGTGAAGTGAGATGTGATGATGGTGGAACAGACGTGGCGGTGGGTGCTCCTGTGGATGGTGAAATATCCATGGGGTCGGATGTGATAGTGTGTGAAGTGTGAATTGTGAATACGGGAACGGTAGGTGGTGTGTTAGTGGTGGCAGTGAATGTGGGGGAGTGGGGTTGGGGAAGGGACTTTTTATTATAATTCTCCACCTGTTGGAGTATATTTACAAGGTTTGTCCAGAATGACGGTTGTGTGACTTGGGTTGAGCCTGAGGCAGTTACAAGGGAAGTGGTGGATAGGGTTTGGGAGAGGGGAAATGTGTGGGTGAATGGAAAAGGATGGGATAAGGTCTAGCTAGTGGCAAGTGGTTGTCCAAGGGCGGGGAGATAGGAAGGGTAACCTATTATGGTTTGATTGGTGGCAGGATGTCCTGTGTGAGATTCACAAATTTGGGCGGAAGTGATGGATGTGGGTAAGGGGGAGGATGTAAAAACGGAGGTGTGTACAATGGTTTCATGATGGGTGGATATCGGTTGTTCAGAAAGACTAGTGGAGAAGGGTGCTGAGGGTTGAATGGAAGGTGACGGTGGAGATGGTACCTGTGTATTTACATCTTGTTCATCAGTGGGACTTGGGCTAGTCATGTGAACATCCTCTGAAATTGTGGTAGGCAAGGCAGTAGAGACTTCCATTTGAATCATTTTTCCTCGCCGGGGTCGTGTATCAATCCTTCGTTGATCATAGGTAGGGTTCTCCCGATAGACCATTGTCCTCATTGCTTCCCCGATCCCACATGTGTCCGCCAACAGATTCAATGATTCAACAAAATGTGGGTCTACATTCTCGGCTTGCAGCATTTGGTTCACTAGGGCTCTGTTCACCTCTTCTGTCATCTTATGTCTTCTCTGTACCTGCTTGATTGTCTTGTATAGCCGCTTGAGTTGTGCTGTGTAAGCAGGGGCCTCCTCTTCACTCTCCTCTGGTTCATCTCCCCGTTCTTCTTCCTAATTTTGTGTGCTTGGATCATGAGGATGTTGTGCCTCACCTTCCCAATGTACCCTGCTTGTCTCGCCCTGTGGCTGTTCTCTTTGGAATGATGATCCCGGATCGGCATTGTCAGGAAAATCTTCACTATCAGATAAGTGGGCCGTCTGTAGGAATCTTTCAAAATCAAAATTGGGATCCTCAGTTAAGGTGGCCATAGATGCAAACTCGGCATCGGTCGGTAGTGGAGGGGCGGATGGAGTGGGCTGTACTACGCCCCCTGATTGAGTTCCTTGGAGATGTACCGTGAAAGGTGCTACATGGGCTTCTTCTCTAGGGGGAGCTTCGGCTGTGGCCTCGTGAGGGATCATGACCTGGGAGAGTGATCCACGCATTCGTTTCGCAGGTTGATTCCCTGACTTCCGCCCCTTGAAAAACTCCAGTTGTGAATATTTAAGGGCCTTGGCTATTGGCACGTCATATGCAAGACATCTATAAATAATTCTGGTAATCGCACAACAGCCGTGTAATGTATGCTTCCTCACACCCCGCTTGCCTGCTTCATACAATTGATCCAGAATCCATACAGGCATCTTAATTGGCAAGCTTCTAGTCTCTGCTAAATATAATCCATACCATATTTTCTTGTGAGGTTGGGTAAAGCGGTCTTGAGCTGGAAATGCGAAGTGTTGAAGGCACATTCGCAGGGGTATGGCGATGTTAGGGGTGAGGGCACACATGTCCTTCAACTTCCTGATTCTGTTGCTCTTCATTGACTCTGGTATCAAGGGATCGCGATCGGAAGGCACATGGGTGCCATACATCTGAAGAGCTTCCCTTATTAAAGTAACATTTAACTCAAACTTCTTCATTTCCTCCTGGTTTAATAGGGAGGGCACCCAGAATGTGCCTGAATGATCTTTATCTCCTGTCGGCTTCAGTGTGGCAATCAAGTAGTAGCACCTAAGAAAGTCTGGTCTGGGCAAAGCTGCACTAAAGTAATCTTGCAATCCCGCTTTCTGCCAAATATCCTGAAGAGGAGCTGCATTTTGCAATGCTTCAAATTCTCGTGAGAAGAACTGGAAGGTCCACCACACTCCTCCACATTCCATCTTGGATTCCCAGATATGATCAGCGTCTCCCAAATTTCCTGGCATCTCATTGAACCAGTGAGAATGCCCCTTTACTCTTTCTGTTAGGCCACTTGGTGGATCCGGAATGGGAATTCTTCTTACGTTCAAAAGCTCCTCCGGCCTAGCTGTTAGTGGAACCTCCACAGGCATGGTATCCCAATTGATTTGAGTGCTGGTGCCTGCCTGAGAACTCGTGCCTGCTGCTGCTACCATGGGAATCGGGTCCTTATCTGCTAGAAGAAGAAAGGCACATTAGTGTTGCATAGGAAACAGGATGTAATGGTGTTCCCTTCACAATACTAACATGACAATCCCGAAGGTTAGTGGTCAGAGATGAAGTGCTTGTGATAGGTGTGAGTGGTGATTAGAGGTCAGTATCATCCTAGATGCCTACTTTGGTTATGCAGTGGACTCGGAATGCACCTATGTCAGAGTGGATGGATTTACAAAAATTGGGTCAGGGGGTTTGATACATGGTTTAGGTCTCCAAACTTTGATAGGGGATTCGTAGCTCTTAGAGCTAAAGACAGGCAACGGTTTATGAACTAGGTTGTGATGGATTTGGGACCTTTTGGGTACCCATTTCCAGACATTCCTCGATGTGAATGAGTGTGGGTCAGAGTGGTATTTAGGTAGAGTTCCTGCGTTGTTAGTCGAGAGGACTTGAGAGTGTTGAATTATGCCAGTAACTAGAGTTGGAGCTATTTGGGCACGTAAATAGGCCTTGGGCACCCATATGTGTCTAGCATTGGGGCTAGCCTTCCTTGACCACTTAGGGACCCAAATAGATGTGGTGTGCCCAGGAGGTTTCCTAGGGTACTCCTTCACTTGTGTCCGTGATGGTGTGGCTTGTTTGTTGTCTCCTCGAGAGTCTGCTATTAGAGTTGTGGGTTTTCCATCCTTGCGTATCCAGATCTGCTTCGCGCCACGAGGTGCTCCGTGTTGCACGGGTTGGCGCTCCTGCCTCTGGATCAGCGGCCTGCTTCGTGTCGAGTGATGTTCGGTCTGCCCGTTTAGAATCTTCTTTGGATCAGTTGGGAACTCCTTATTGGCTCCTGTACCTTCAGTAAGATTGACAATCCTCTACACCATAGAAGTTTGGACAAGAACAACATTGTTATCTTCATGTGGATTCCTGGAGGGACCAGGAGTTGGTGCCTGTTCTATTGGTTTGAGTGCTTGATTTTCTAATTCAATCGTGAGACAGCTTTGGCCTACCCAGGCCTAAAGGAGTCCACTTCTTAGGTTGAGGTTGACTGCGTGATCGTAGATCCAGTCTTGGCCCAGGACCAGAGGTTCGGTCAGATCCTCGTCTTCACACACTAGCACTTTTGCTGGCATGAGGACCTCTTGTATGTAGAGGGGAAGATCCACCTCTCCCATGCAAGGGGTTTCAACACCTCCTAATCCTATCAGATATGCTTCTAGGGGTTTTACCTCCAATTGCAGCTGTTGGCAATAAGAAAGCCGAACTGCACTTGTGGCTACTCCTGAATCAATTAAAGCTCTCACGCTTGTTGTGCTGTCTCTTTGCCCTATTTCTAGGGTTACAAAAGGTCTTCGATCGATTATTCTATGGGAATGTTCACCAGAAACCTCACACATGGCCATGTGATAACCTGGGGACTCTTGAGGGTCAGGCATAGGCTGATCCCTCCCTTGTCTCCTCAGCTTCATTCGTCTGATGCGCTCTAAGGCCTCTGCCTGTTCTTCTTCTCGAATTCGTTTTTCCTCCTCTTTACGTTTCTTAGCCGTATTGAGTCGACTTAGCATTTCCTCTGTGAGGGGTTCCTGATACAACTTGACTCTGCATCCGCTAATATAGTTTGGGAGAACATCACCCTCTAACGTGGCTAGTTGTACAGCTCCACTTGTGGAGATCCTATTTATGATCATAGGTCCATAGCCTCTTTTCTCTAATTTTCGTGCATGCTGCTTCAATGTGTAGACTAGGACTAGGTCTCCCGCTTTCAAGCCTTTATCCTTAACGTGTGCATCAAAATATGCCTTCTGTCTCTTCTTAGCTGCATATATCCCTGCAGCTGCTCTCAGTCTTGTTTCTCCTAATCGTTCAAGGTCAAAAAGTCTAGAGGAGAGTTCATGACCCGTCCATACGTGCTCTTGTGCTACTCTCAATGTAGGTATTAAGAAGTCCAATGGTAGCACGACATTTTGGCCAAATACCATCTGAAAGGGGGTGGCTTGGAGTACCGTTTTGTAGGCGACTCGGTATGCCCAAACAGCATGGTGTAGTTGTTTGTCCCAATCAGAGCGTTTATTGTTCACTAATTTTGTCAATACATTGCATAGGATCTTATTGGTGCTTTCGGCTTGCCCATTGGCTTGAGGGTGATAGGAGGCAAACTTCTTATGCACTACCAAGAATTCTTGGAGCAGATTTTCAATAACTTCATTCAAGAAGTGAGTGCCTCTATCACTAACTAGCTCTATAGGTAGCCCGTATCTTGTGAATACATTCTCAAACAAGAATTTAGCAGTTGTTTGAGCGTCGATCTTCGTTGTGGCTTTTACCTCTACCCACTTGGTTAGATAGTCCGTGGCAACGATGATATACTCAGCATGGGAACCCTTAGCTGGGGGATTGATAGGGCCTACAAAGTCTATTCCCCGCTTAGAGAATGCACGTCCGCCCATCATGGGCTTCAGTGGCATCTCATCTTTGCGTATAGGATACTGGGTTCGCTGACAAATCTCACACCTCTTCACATAGGTATGTGCGTCCATGTGAAGGGTGGGCCACCAAAATCCTGCAAATAGGATTGCTTTGATCACCCTATCTGGACCAAAGTGTCCTCCTGCTACACCCTGGTGAGCAGTTTCCAAGATCTTTAGATATTCATTCTCATGAACACATAGTCTCAGGTAACCATCTTTTCCGCGCTTGTATAGATTATCACCAATGAGTGAGTAATCTAGGGCCTCTTGTTCTAGACTTCTTTGTCTCGTCAGGGTCATATCTTGAGGGAATGTTTTCGTCCTCAGAAACGCCACTAGTGGCTCGCTCCAATCTGGCACTAGAGACACGCGATAAAGGGTGGCATGTTCCACTGGTGGCTTAGTGCGACAAATTGGGCATTCCTTGCACATTCTATGGACGTCTGCTTCCATAGTTGGCCAGTACACTCCAAGTCTCCTCAATGTTTGCAGGGTTCGTTGTTTTGAGTAGTGTTGCTCTAATGCACCTACATGTGCTAATTGCAACCACTTCGCGTGCTCGTCCTCTCCCACACAACAAGCCAAGACTCCTTGATCTGTGTGCTTGTACATACTACCTGCCATGATATGATACTTTTGAGCTTTTACTACCTCTCTATCCTGCGTGTTTATTACTGGATGGTTAGGCCCGTATGTCAATACTGGTACCAATGGCTTAGCCCACTGCGGTACAACTTCCAAATTAAACAAGTAAGCATCAGGAAGGTCATCTGACACTCCTTGTGGGGCTTCTCCAGATGTGAGCCTAGAGAGATGATCCGCTCTCAAGTGAGTCTTCCCTTTCCTTACTAAAACCTCGAATTCATATTCCATTAGCAAGAGAAACCATCTTACTAATCTTCCTGTATTGCATGGCTTGTTCACGAGATATAACAATGCTTGGTGGTCGGTAAAAAATTTAAACTTGTTTGCAAGCAAATAGTGTCTAAATTTCTTAACTGCATATACCATGCCTAAGCCTTCTCTCTCAGTAGTGGTGTAATTTCGTTCAGCTACATTCAATTGTCTACTGGCATAGGCAATTGGGAGATCCATATTACCTTCACCAGTAGGTTGTGCGAGTACACATCCAATAGCGTAATTGGATGCATCCACATGAACATGGAATGGCTTGTTCCAATCTGGTGTGCTCTAGATTGGTGCTGAACATAATCTTCGTTTAAGCTCCTGGAAGGAATTCTCACATTCATGAGTCCACTCAAAGTTAGTCAGAAGTCCGTACATGGGCTTTGCAATGACAGCATACATGTGGATGAACCGGCGGTAGTAACCACAATGCCCCATGAAAGCCTGTACTTCCTTGACGTTCTTTGGCCTAGGTAGCTCCGCTATGGCTCTCACTTTCTCTTCATCAATAGATATGCCATTTTTTGACACTATGTGTCCTAGAATTTTGCCTTGCCTCACCATAAAAACACATTTTTCTGGGTTTAGGTAGACTTGATATTCTCTATATTTGTCAAAGATTTGTTTGAGTTCAGGAATATGGGTTTGTCTAATGTTGGAATGAGCACAAAGATCATCAACATAGACTTCTAAATTCTTCCTCAAGAACTCCTTAAATACATGGCACATCAGCCTTTGGAAGGTAGCTGGTGCATTGGTAAGCCCAAATGGCATTACACGAAAGGCGAATATACCCCACTCTGTGGCAAAAGCTGTCTTATGCTGATCCTCTGGAGCTATGGCTACTTGATTGTAGCCCGAAAATCCATCAAGGAAGCTGTACACTTCCTTGCCTGCCACTCTTTCTAAGAGATGTTCTGTGATGGGAAGCAGATAGTTATCTCGGATTGTGGCTGCATTGACCTTCTTTAAGTTAATGCATACACGTAATTTACCATTCTTTTTGGGCACCACTACAATGGGGGATACCCATTCAGTGTGCTCAATTTCATAGATAAATCCAGCTTCAACCAGTCTATCTCCTCTTTGATCTTGGCAGCGTAATTATCATTGTATGTGTAGGGCTTCTGCTTCGAGGGTCTGGCGTCTGAGGTCATGGGGATTGTATGTGAACATATATCAAGGTCTACACCTTTCAAGTCCTTGTAACTCCAAGCGAACACGTCTCTGTATTCTCTTAGCAAGGCTATCAATTCTTGCTCTTCTTCTTCCGTTAGGTCATGTCCTATGTACGTGCATCTCTCTTCTCCTTCTTCCATGGCTACCACAATTTTCTTTGTGGTTTCTTTGTTATCATAGGCCTCTCCTGATTGCGCCTCTCGTTTAGGCATTCTGATCATGACTCTCCTGTCATCTATCTCATACTTCTTAAAATTTTCTGGGACCTCAAACAAAGATTCCTCCTCTTCTTGTGTGACTTCTTTCTTCCTCCTTTTCTTTCCTTCTTCCTTAGAAGTTACATGTGTGGCTAGCCTTACGTCTTTTGTAAGCTCTCCGTGCCTCTGGGGTTGAAATTCTACTTCATAGAAGTATTCTTCATCTGATGCAAAAGGTGGGTCCATAATGATTGACTCTAGATCGGAGTCACTTGCATCCTCAAATGCATCAGGGCTAGGTTCGCACTCTTCTAACACTGCCTCTCCCATGATTGGCTCTATGGAGAAGACTGAAATGTCATAGCCATCCTCATCACAGTGGGGTGTCCATTGTTCTTCATTGATGGCTACATCCATTGTTGCTAGGATTTCTGCCCAGCCGTGGGGTTCAAATTCTTCGTCAGGAAAGACTACAGGTGCATAGGCTGGGTCTTGAATGGGTCTATGTGTTTCGTTTGCACCTATTTCTCTGGCCTTTTCTCTCTTCTCTTCTTCTACTGCTACTTTGCACATCCATAAGTGAGTGTCTTCATGCATCCACGAGGGTCCGGATTCTATGGAATGCACAGACTCAGTCTCATCTTTGGCTCTATGGATGGGATTCCATTGAATAGGCGGTACGTCTCTATGAGAGTAATCCTTAAGATTGACTTTGGTTGTAACACCGAGATGTTGCAAATACAAGGAATTGGTTCCCCAATCCTGGACTACTTGCAATTGCCGCATAAATGGCCTTCCCAAAATCATCTCGTAGGCTTGGTTTTTGCTAAAGTCGCATATAGCAAAAGTATGCTCAAACTCAACCCCACATGTAGTGAGAGTTAGTCCTTCTAGCAATCCTAAGGGCCTTTCAATATGACCATCAGCCATCTGCAATTTCATTCTCGTTGGTCGGAGTGCTGGCTTGCCCCATCGCTTCCATAGGGAAGTTGTAGCAATTGCAACTCCTGCACCTGAGTCCAAAATCGCCTTGGTTGTGTAACCCTGATGAGTAACTGGGAGATAGGTATTTCCTTCTTCTCCTTCACTCATGTCTCCTATCTTATCCAATGGTATTTCAGGCACTGTTCTAGGAGATCCTACTTGGGAGCGCGATTTTGCTATGTCTGGCACTTGTTTGGCTACATGTTTCCACACTTCTGGCTTAACTTTGAGTAGCTCTTCTAAAGTGAGATTGCACTGCACTTTAGTGTTCTTTACTACCTCTGTATTCCTAGGTATGATAGAATCTTCATTTCTTATCATGACTGTGGGCGCTCTCAGACAAGTAGACTTGGTTTCCCATGGGCCTGTGAAATGTGGTAATTCTTGTAGAGAATTAGACTCAAAGTCTAATCTCTCTTGAGAGTGGATGCTCTCATGCTCCTCATAAATGGATGGGATGTCCTGTGGGAATTGCTCGTGTGCATCATCCACAAGTTCAATGGGAGGAGGGACTTCACTTTCTTTAGCCCATTTGTCTTCTTGAATCTCTCGTAGGAATTCTGGTGTGAACCGATTCATAGAAGATGATGTGTCTGGCTCCGTAGAGTTAGGCACGTAGGCTTCCTGGGGAGGTAGGCTCACGTTCTCACTTGCCTTGCCCTTATTTTGAGAGGCGGGTTCCTTTTCAGATTGTGCAATTAGCCTCTCTATTCGTTCTAGCAGTCCATCAAAGTGTAACTGCGTCTTAGCTGAACTAGAGATGTTAAAGAGGCGACTGGCTTCAAACATAGTCTGAGCCAATTCCACCATCTTAGCACAAATTTTGGTTCGTTCTAGCTCTAGTTCTGCTCTAGGGTAACACTTCTCATGATCAGTTACGTTTGGCCCTTCTTGGATTCTGGCTTGATATGCTCTAAGCATCATGTTTAGGTCCTCGGGAGTGGGATCGGCTAGGACGGATCCTACTCTGGATGGTGGGTGGGTTAAGGGTGGTGTATTGAAAGGTTGGGGAATGGAAGAAGGTGGATTGGCGGGTAAAGGGAGAGGTGGTGGAGGGATGGTGTGAGAGTGGTTTTGAGATGCGAGTTCACTTATCTTTGCTTTGGTTTCTCTCAAGCTTTCTTCAAGCTCGCTCATCTTTTTTGCCCATTGCCTTTTCATTCTTTCACAACTATCCTTCTAGGCTCTAGTCCTCTTTTTGGTTATGCTCTCTGTTTCACTCACCTCGGGGCTCTTTTCCTGACTAACACCTTGGTTTTGTTGTAGTGCTTGGGCTCTTGTGATCACTTGCACAGGTGCAGTGGAAGTCACACTCCCTGTGGAGTCTACAACTAACCCAACAACATTGATAGGAGTGATTTTAGGCATGTTATTAGGGTTCTTTGGGCAATCTCGTAGGAGATGCTCTTTCCCGCAGTCTTGACAGAAACCCTGAATGGTTACTGGTTGAGGTTGTGTAGGGGCAGGCAATGGACAATCACGTATAAGGTGATCTCCCTGACATCTGAAGCATGGTCTTCTAGGGAATGGGGGTCGTACCTGCCTAGGTTGAGGTCTAGAGTTGGGGTTTGTGTACAAGACATTAGCATACTCAGGCTCCCCACTATTTTCACTTGGGTCCTCATAATAGTATGACTCGTTATGCTCGGGTGACTGCATGTAGTAAGCCTGTGGGCTATCAATATGTGTGGAGTCAAAACTATGGTCACTTGGATCACTGTCTGATAGCAATGGGGTGACTGGGACTATGGCTCTGTTCGGATTTTCTTCAGCAGATGCATATTTCACTGGGATCACATTAGTTGGAGCAGGGGGTTGTTGCACTAGGACTGGTTGATGTCTCTACTGCCCTTGATAAGGTGGCTGATAAGTTTGCTGTGGTCTGTTGTATTGTTGTGGTGGGTACTGATTCTGGTATCTACCCTGTTGTGGATATGGCTGAGGGTAATTTTGCCTAACAGTTTGTTTGTTATATGGGCAGTCTTGTGCAGTGTGGTTGGTGTACCTGCGCTCTATGGTGTAGTACTGGCTACTAGGATTCGCCTGGGGTTGGGCCATAATGGGACATACATTTTCCATATGGTCACCGCCACAAGTGTAACACCGCTTAACTGGGGCAAATCTCGGAATTTGTTTGCTAGAGACACCTAGTTTTTGAGCTACCTTCTTTGCAAGTTCCTCAATGGATGTGGATTGACCAGATGTGAGGCTACTAGAGCTATCAGAATCCTTATAGATTTTTGATAGTTCTAATTCCTCACCTAGATTGTCCTCAATGTCTATGCACATGCGCACGCACTCTTCTATCGTTCTGGGGTCCTTCAGATACACATATGACCTGAGCTTGGTGCTCAACAATCCATCTAAGAACAAGGCCACTTGTTTGGCTGGTGTGGGTAACTCCGACATCGGGCATCTCTCCAGGTACTGCCTAAATCTTCTTCCAGCTAGTCTGACCGTCTCTTGAGGTGTTTGTTTGAAGCTATGAATTAGTGAGGAAGTGTTGTACCTGATTCCACTCTTAGAAAACTCAATGATAAATGCCTCTAAGAGCTGGTTTATGTTTCTGAAATGCCTCTCGTTCAGTGGTTGAAACCACGTAAGGGCAGTGTTCCTAAGGGTTAGACCAAAAGCATTATATTGTGTGAATAGGTCCTCTACCTGTTCAGCTTTCAATACTTGCCGAAATTCTGCCACATGGTCATAAGGGTCTCCAGTGCCATCGAAGTAATTCTTCATGGACTTCACCAGTTGAGTTGGTCGCAGGGTCCTAGTGTGTTCTCTTGGCCTTGGCAAAGGAAAATCGTCAGCATTCCTTTGATTCCATGGGGTTCTATGTCTCTCAGGTTCCACTCTATTCCTTTCCGTTCCCGTTCTTTCTCTTCCCTGGGAGTTGGCAAAACTTACCTCAGGTTTGTCTCTACTTCTATCTCTTTGAGCTCCATGAGCTTGGGAGGTCCCAGCTCCTTGGTGACTGTATGACACATTAGTCCGAGGTTGGGTAAAAACAAATTCACCCTTCCATGTGTAGGCATGTCTGCCATGCTCGGTGACCCTCGAAGATCCTCTCTGATGTATTGTCTAAGTAGGTTACTTTTCCTGGGCTATCAGGGTCTTTAAACTCATAGATTGTGAGAGCACCTACTTCATGAGACAAGGTAGGCTTATACCTCCAAAAGGCCTCATCAGTTTCTCGTTTTAAAAGCAAATCTATGCTTTTATTATCCTGTGGAATCAATTCTGGAGTCATGATTCTGGTCAAGACAGATTTACCGCGGGGAGTTCTCGGCTCTTTCTCTAAATTTCCTTGCTCTATATCACCCATATCGGTTTCTGCAATCACATTTCCAAACTCATCAGTTCTATCAGGAAGAGTGGTGACTACATATACAGTCCCTTCTTTATCTAGGTATGCTCCATTCTCAAACTTCACTACCGGGTGTTCTAGTCCATGGGGTTGATCGGGGTTCTTAATCTGGACCACAGGTCTTCTCAGTCCGTCTTCGTAGATGCGAGCACCTAGACGATTCGTCCTGATGTATTCCAATTGAGTCTTGTAAGGTCCCTCTGGCTTTTCTAGATAAACCACCCCTAAACTACCTACTGGTCTCTCCATGTGATAGGACATCTCAGAATCACTTGTTTCTGATCTGGGAGTGTATGTGTAATCACTCAACTGCTGGGCCCAAGACCTGGCAGTGTGATTGACACTAGCTTCAGAAGATCTGAGGCTTTGTCTGTCTCGACCTAAGTGTCTGCCTGATCTAAGGTTCATATGCCTGATTTATCTACCCCCTTGGACCTAAGCACACTCTCGTTGCAGGTTAATTTGCACCAATCACTTTGTTCTTTTGAGTTGAATATTATGTTTATGGTCTTGTCTGAAATTGCATCGTCAGGAGTACTTAAGTGAATTTCGCACTTGATAAGTGATCGACTCCAGTTTACCTTTTGTCCCTTAGGGTTTTCGCACTTAAGACCTACTTAATTCTTGCACTTGGTTGATTAATTCTCTTGGACTTGATTCATGCCTAACGTTGCCCTAATTAATTACCACACCTAAGTCGTACTTAGCCTAGGCTAGGAATTGACAAAGGAGGGTTGAGAGATCTTCCAACCTCAATTAGCTGGTTGACCAGACTGCTACATAAGCCCAGGAAGCCGTCTCCCAAGCTTGGTACTCACCCTTGCTAGCTTGCTTTGGATTGCCTTGAGTGCACACAATGTTCCTGCAAAAGCTCACCAGTCAGTATAGCTCTATTACCACAAGTAATTGAAAGACACACATCAATATTTTCAGTCCCCCCTGGAGTAACTCACTGTACCCCCTCAATCTTAGGACCACCTAGTCTCACCTAAAGGCCAACTTGAAAATACATGTTCTAAAACTCCACGTATGATTCTACAAAAAACCAGTCGAGGTCCACGTAGGATTTTCAACAAGCTTTCCAACGAGACCAAAATCTCATCAATCGGAGTTCGTATGGTGAAGTTATGACCATTCAGGCACTTAGGGGTCCAAACAGGCTCTCAGGGTTCAGGAAATTCCCCCCTGGTTTCTAGGTCTTTTGCCCACTCCTAAGGCTCTCATATCCTTCCAATGTGTCCAAGATTAAACCCAAAGATACCTCAATTCAGTCAATTACTTTACTCTAAATTTTCATGCGTTAAGCCCATGTATCACGATAGGTCGGGTCGAAGTGTCGCGATAGCTCGTGAGGTGTCGCGATAGCTCCCAAGTGTCGCGATAGGTCGTGAGGTGTCGCGATAGCTCGTGAGGTGTCGCGATAGGTTGTGAGTGTCGCGATAGGTCGTGAGGTGTCGCGATACTCCCAAGTGTGCGATAGCTCGTGAGGTGTCGCGATAGGTCGTGAGGTGTCGCGATAGGTCGTGAGGTGTCGCGATAGGTCGTGAGGTGTCACGATAGGTCGTGAGGTGTCGCGATACTCCCAAGTGTCGAGATAGCTCGTGAGGTGTCGCGATAGGTCGTGAGTGTCGCGATACCTCGAGGTGTCGCAATAGCTCGGGATGTGGTGAATTTTCCAGTTCTGTCTAGTGATCCTAGGAGCTCTCAGCCTGCGCAGTGTCGTGGTGCACTCAGAATTGTGATTGGGTGAAGTTTTCGAGGTGTCGCGATAGCTCAAGCTTGACGCCTCGAGACTTGTGTAGAGGAAATCCGTACCTGCTAAGCTTGCTGGAGATGATGATGAAGCTGAAGCCTGCAAGAAACATGCAAAAACACACAAAAACAAGCACACACATCTCTCTCAAACTCGCACACAACAAATGAGGGGAATGATAAGGAAGAGGGAATATGTAGTGGAGAAGGAGGTGGAGGTGGTGATGAAGATGGAGGTGGAGATGGAGATAGAGAAAAATCAGAAATTTACCTACTACTTACCATTCCAACGCGTCCTCTCTACGTCTTACCATCACACGCTCGTCCTCAAAGCTCGAATCCCCGGCAACGGCGCCAAAATTTGGTGTAGCTCAGTGATGAGTAGCACCTCCTTTAATGTCAATCCGGGAAGACGTGAGGATGGTATGAAGACCTCGAGCAAGTGAAGGCACAAGTGTGTGAGTGAGAAGCACACTAACATGCACACACATACACACATACGCGCACACACGGCAAGAACAAAGAGAGTAAGACAATGGAATCACTTCTATTGCAACAAAGTTCTCATACAAGCTCAAATCTACAAGAAGCTCTCTCAAAAATGAGCTCTCTAGCTCTATTTATAGTTTTTGCCTAGCTTTGGCTCTGTCCAGACCTAGTGTCCGGCCTAGTTAAAAATTAGGTTCCAGGGTTTATTTGAGGGCTCAAACGAGATCTAAAAAATATGAAAATTGGCAGGCAACTACTTCTAAGGCTCCTCAAGCTTGAGGACTCCTCGGCTTGTACAAAATGGAGCTACAAAAAGGTGAAAATGGTATTTACAGGGGTTTTTAGTGATGAGAATCACTTTAAAATGATGTAAGGGTTTTGAAAAAAATGAAGGGTTGCCTTAGTGCTAGATCTGCATGTGTGTCCGTACTTGCTTCTTCCCGTATACTGTCAACACTCTCCCCCCCCTAGGGTTGCCTTAGTGCTAGATCTGCATGTGTATCCGTACTTGCTTCTTCCCGTATACTGTCAACACCATCTAAGTGGGGTTGATTTTCTTGGGTCATATAAACTTGTACAACATCTGAACACCTTGGAATCTACATATTTCAAAGAGATTTCAAAATTAATACTTTGATATTACATCTCATTGGCACTTTCGCCACTCATCCCCATTTGCCCATTCCTTTGTAAGCACATTACATTTAGCATCCACATCGTAAGGATTTTTTTCAAGGGTACTTACCCCTCCATTTGTAAGACCCTTTACTCATCTCACTATGGGATTCTCTTTTCAAGGGTGGCAACCCTCATTTTTGGACATATCTCATCTCACGAGTACCACAAATCTACTCTGGCACAACAACTTGGCATTAAGTGCCCACTTTGTAACTATCAAGCATATACCAAAAGCAGAAATTGTGTGTGTGTCTTTCTTGGGAGGCTACTCTAAGCCCCCGAGTGTGTCTTTCTATGTGCAACCGACTTATCTTGGTGTTGTACAAGTGTAGGGCTACTCTAAGCCCCTCCCCCCTCCCCAAGAATTTTAAGCGTGGTGTCCATTTGTTCATTTCAAGCTTTGCAATTATTTTGAAGCGGTACTTTTGGCAAGTATCTTTGATAATGTTTCTAAACACTTTATCCTCAAAGCTTTGTAATGACCAAAAGTGAAGGTAGCTCATCATGTATGGCTAACTTCTTACCCTCTTTCACCCCTATTTTTATGCCTAAGGATGAACGCCTCAATGGACAAAATTACACTCTATGGAAAGATGTCATGCGCGCCTATCTCTACACGAATCTCCTTCATGAGGTAGTAGACGGGTCAGACCTTGAACCCAATAGGGATACCAACTTAGACAATTAGCATGTGTGGAATGTCAAGGACAAACGTGCTTTAGGTCAGTTGTTACTTGCCTGCGACGAACTAACAAAAGGATATATCATGGCCTGTAAGACGTCCAAGGACGCTTGGGATACATTAGCCATTTTGTATGAAGATAAAACCCCTTCGAAAATATATGCATTAGAGGCTGAGTTTCATAATTTGACCATTCGGCCACACGACATAATTACCAAGGTCATAGCCCAATTTGAGGACTATCAGCATAAATTAGCACTATGTGGTAGGCAGATCTCTAGTGAAGACATGGCCATTAGGCTTCTTAACAAGTTACCTAAGTCATACGAGATATTTGTCACAACTTTGTATAATCGCGGCCAAGTCTTAGCTTGCAAAGAGGTTCGTCGACTATTGCTCCTTCACGACTCCCGACACAAATCGACTTCCTCCCAGGAATCTGCCATGAAGGCCAAAGGCCCATTCAATAAGGGCAAAACCACAAGTCATCACGCTAGCAATGGATCTAAGCAAGGATCACATAATTCATCGAAGAAGTTCACCTATAATTTCTGTGGAAAATTAGGACACATAGAAAAGTTTTGCTATAAAAAGAAACAATCATCGAAGGCTTCTAGGTCTAGGCAAGCATCCAAAGGATCCCAACATAGATCCCACTGCTCAAGTGAGGAACTCTTCATCTCCACAGAAGCCAATGCCCTAGTTACTTCTAGCTCCCCACATGAGTGGATCTTTGATAGCGGAGCTACCTCCCATATAAAATCAGGACACTTAGAAAAGTTTTGCTATAAAAAGAAACAATCGTTGAAGGCTTCTAGGTCTAGGCAAGCATCCAAAGGATCCCAACATAGATCCCACTGCTCAAGTGAGGAACTCTTCATCTCCACAGAAGCCAATGCCCTAGTTACTTCTAGCTCCCCACATGAGTGGATCTTTGATAGCGGAGCTACCTCCCATATGTGCAAAGACAAGGACTCCTTTCAAGAACTTGAAGAGCACACGGGAGAAGTCTATCTTGGCAACAACAAAAGTTTACCCATCGAAGGAAAAGGGAAAGTTCAAATCTCCAACCATCAGGAGGAATGCAAGTCTTTATCCAATGTTCTTTTTGTTCCAAGTTTATGTATGAATCTACTTTCCGTCAAGGCCATTATAGATCAGGACAAACAAGTATGGTTTGATAACACCTCAGTTAAGGTAGTTGATCCCCATACAAAGGATGTCATTGCTCAAGGTATTAAGAAAAGGGCCTCTACAAGCTATCTTGCTTTGTATCCAAAGAATCAACCTCAGGTTTGTGGCAACAAAGATTTGGCCACACTTCTTACTTATCAAAAATCTCTTCATCCCAACTTGTGAAGGGATTGCCAAAGATCGGGCAACTTACTGATGTCTACCAAGCTTGCACCCAAGGCAAGCAACATAGGGCCCCAATTCCCAAGGAAGCTTCAACACGAGCAAGGAACCCTCTAGCCCTTATCCACATGGACTTATGTGGACTAATGAACACCCCATCCCTGAGTGGATCCCTCTACTTTTATCTTCTAGTAGATGACCACTCTCGCTATATTTGGGTGTACTTTTTGAAGTCAAAGGCAGACACATTCTCTAAGTTTCAAACTTGGATCAAGGAAGTTGAGAATGAAGCTTCGACTAAAGTTAAAACCATCATATCAGATCGAGGTGGTGAGTTTATCAATCATGAATTTGATAACTTTCTCAACCAGAAAGGGATCAAAAGACAAGTCACTGAGCCTCATACTCCATCCCAGAATGGAGTAGCTGAAAGAAAGATACGTAGTGTGATGGAAATGGCAAGAACTATGCTTCATCACAAGGATCTACCCTACAAGTTCTGGGCAGAAGCCGTGCATACTGCCATTCACATTCTTAATCGAGGATTTACAAGTGCATTACACAACAAAACACCCTTCGAAACTTACTATGGAAGAAAACCAAATGTGAATTACTTTCGAGTCTTTGGTAGTGAAGCTTTTGTCCATGTACCAAAAGAAGATAGAAACAAGTTACAATCAAAGTGCAAGAAACACATATTCATAGGGTATAGTGACCAATGAAAGGCATATCGTGTATATGATATGGAAAACCACTCCATCACCATTTCGAAGGATGTAATCTTCAATGAAGCTTCCTCATACTCAAGAAAATATTCAAGTATAAGTCTTAGTCCACCTCTCTACACTTCCCAGAGGGGGACTCAGTATTTCCAAACTCTAACTCAGAAGCAAGTACTTCAAGTCATCTGAGAAGATCTCAAAGACTTATTGACAAGAGACAGCGAGAACAAAGTCATTATGTCAATTACGCCTTAATGCATCAGATTCAACAAATCCCAGAACCATCTAATTACAAAGAAGCTCAAGGACAACATGAGTAGGAAGAAGCTATGCAAGTGGAAATGGATGCAATTGAGAAGAACAAAACTTGGACTCTTGTACCTAAGCCCACAAATCATCAAGTCATAGGAGTTAAGTGGCTTTATAAAGTTAAGTACAAGTCAGATGGCACATTAGACAAGTACAAAGCAAGGTTGGTAGCTAAGGGGTACAAGAAACAACATGGCATTGACTATAAAGAAACCTTTGCTCCTACTGCAAGATTCACAACCATAAGAATCATCTTAGCACTAAGTGCTCACTTTAAGTGGCCCATTTACCAGCTGGACATCAAAAGTGCATTCCTCAATGGAGATCTTCAAGAAGAAGTATATGTTGAACAACCTGAAGGCTTCAAGATCAAAGGAAAAGAAGATCAAGTTTACAAGCTTCACAAGGTACTTTACGGACTTAAGCAAGCTCCTAGGGCCTGGTATGAAAAGATTCACAAGTTCTTTGAAGACAAGGGATTTCACAGAAGCAATGCTGATGCTAATCTCTATATCTATCAAAAGGATTCTTTAGTAGCCATCATCATTCTCTATGTAGATGACTTGATCTTGACAGGCTCAGACAAAGAACACATCCAGTTTATCATCACACAGCTTCATCTTGAGTATTCTATGACAGATCGTGGATTACTCCACTACTTCTTGGATATGGAAGTTTGGCAAACAAAAGAAGGTATATTCCTATCACAGAAGAAGTACTGCTCTGATCTACTTTCTAGATATAACATGGCTAGTGTCACTCAGTTTCTACACCACTTGATCCAAACATCAAGCTTACACTAGAGGACTCATCATCACTTGTGGATGTGCACACCTATCGACAACTTGTTGGCCCATTACTCTATCTTGCCAACACTAGACCAGATATTGCTTATGCAGTTGGTATACTCAGTCAGTTTGCACATCAGCCTCGTCAGACTCATTGGGATACTGCTCAAAGACTACTTTGATACCTTGCCCTCACCCGACATCATGGTCTTTGGTATAGAGGGGACATCGAACTCGCCGGATATTCAGATTCTGATTGGGCTGGTGATCCTGATTCTCGACGGTCTACTTCTGGGTATATATTCTTGCTTGGCTCATGAACTATCTCTTGGGCAAGTAAGAAGCAGCCTACAGTTGCTCTATCATCCATAGAGGCCGAGTACCGAGCATCGAGCTTTGCAGCATGTGAGGCCATCTGGCTTCAACGTTTATTATCTGACATTGGTGTTTTGCAGGATACTTTGACATGTCTTTGCACAGACAACCAGTCAGCTTTGGCCATCGCCAAGAATCCAGTCTTCCACGCTCGGACGAAGCACATTGAGATCTAGTACCACTTCATCCGCGAGAAGCTCATATCTCAAGAGATTATTCTGGAGCAGTATACCTCTCAGGAGAACCTGGCGGACATGTTCACGAAGGCTTTACCTCTAGTACCACTTCAGCACTTGGTGGACCTCTGTAGCATTCAGCCACTCCAAAATGGAGCTGTAGAGGGGGTGTTGACGACATGATTGCTCCTACTTCATCTACATTTGTATCCGCATGAGTGCGTCTCCATTTTGTATCCAAGAGTCACTCCATTTCTAGTCTATTTCCATTTTCCTTTGTATTTGGGTACCTTGCCATGTGCTTCTACTAGTTGTATTCATTCTCCTTTCAGGAGACTTATCCCACATATGATGTACTTTTGAGAGCCCCTCCCAAATCTATATAAGGAGGGCCTCTCCCCTCATTTGTACTTGGTTAGAAGCTTGAGGAGCCTACTCCATGCTCTTGGCAAGCTCATTTCTAATCCACATGAGTCTACTCATTTCATGGTCTACTCGTTTTGTGTCTCACACATTCTTTGTTTTGTGAGAGTACTTTACTTTTCATTTTGCTTCCG
>CM035430.1:32951453-32961453 GCA_020310875.1 Ceratopteris richardii
GTGTGTGTGTGCAGGTGTGTGCATGTTATTGTGCTTCTCACTCACTCACTTGTGCACTTCACTTGCTCCGATCATCATACCCTCCTCACATCTTCCTGGATTGACAATTATGAGGTGGATCTCCTCATGTTGGTACTTGCCATTGTGTTAGAGTGACATATGTCCTTAAATGTAGAGAACATGAATCAAGTGAGAGAAATTCTTATTCATATCAGCCTTGTACATAGTGGGTCACCTCTCGGTCTAACTCTAGGGTGCTTATAGATATAGATTCTGAAAATATGAAGATGATTATATTGCAAAACTAAATGAATAAAATAGGTGGCTTATAAGGAGATATGTGGGCACATAGAGACCCACTTAGCACATGAATCTGAAGAGAGCTAACATAATCACTTATGTCTTCCAATAGGTTCCTTAGAAAAAATATTCTCTCTCTCTCTCTCTCTTTGTCATGCATCAAGGGCATGAGGGAATTAGATTTTGACCCTTTATCTCTCTCTCTCTCTCTTTTCTAAAGAGAGATGGAAGGAGCAAGTTGTCTCTTGCTTAACACTATGTTGTTTCACAAAGAATACTGAAGCTTCTATAGTTCAGATGAAGGTTATATCTCTATGAATAAAAGAGCAATAGACCGATGCGTTCTTTAAATATTATTGTTGGAATGCCCCCAAGAGATTGCATAGAGTTTCCCTCCAACTCAAGCTCTCACATCAATAGCCATAGTGTAGATGCCACTATAAAGCATTAGTATGCTCTCGAATGTGATGGGGCATCCCTACCATTTCTTCTATTCTGCGAGCAATGTCACTAAGAGGCCCATATGCATCAATAGCAAGCAAGGTTCATTGCAATGGTGCTAAGGGTTCATGCTAAGTTTTGAGTAGAGAGTTGTTCCAAGTGTAGGAATTGGCTTCTATCCTTCTTTGGTTCTCTTTCCCTGTTCTATTTGAGACAGACTATACATTTGTGGGGCATTGCAATCACTTCGTGTTGTAGATCTCCTAGTTTAGGATGAGTGCAAAGATCAATGATGGTGTTGCTATCTCTATGCTTCAATCAAGCATCACTAATGTTCTTCCATTGATATGAGAGATATTGGAGTGTCTAGCACATTGTTTTTCTCTTGCACTATGTTAGTAAATAAGTGAAACATGTTGTTGCACCCGCTTAGTGCTCACTCACTGTCATGTGTAATGGATGAGCTCTTAGAGACTTTGTATAGAAAGAATACTTTCCCTCTCAACCCTGCATCACTCTCCCATCGATAGGGTGCTAGAGCCTAGCATACTTGAAATATGCTAGCAGTTATTAATCAAGGTAGGAGTAAGCAGCACCTACTATCACAAGGTGTGCATAAGTCCACATCATAGATGTTAGGAATCATTGAAGAGCCTATGATGCAAGATCAAATACAACAGAACAATGGTGTGTACTACAACACATAGTCACATGAACTTGTCAATATGAACAAAATGGGTCGAGGGAGATTGTATTAAGATTGATTATCATTTCAAGAGCTCTGTTGTCCTAGTTGCTCTCTCTGTTAGAGAGATAGAGACCAACACATGACACCTCCAACTGTTGTCTTGGTACTCTTCATTGGACACATAGGATGGCATAGGGTAGGTTGAATAATCTATGAGCTCCACCAATAGTATAGGAATTGACTAAGGAGAAAGTGTTGATATATTTAGATAGTGATGTGTGTGAACACACTAGGACCACCGGGGCACTTTTTTCCCTCTTTAGGAGGTTTTTCCCCCAACTTGTATATATGCCTATAGCCCTAATGGGTTACTTATCTTTGTACATTCTAGTGGTAATACATTCAGTATTGTGAGTTGTGCTCCAAGCTTCTTCTTCTTCCTTGTGCTATTTGCATGCTTTTGTAGATGTCTAACTTCAACAATTAGTATCGAAGCAGGTCGCCACTTCATCTTGGGCATCGTCTACACCTCTCTGGTTGTAGGGAATTGTCTACACCTCTCTGGTTGTAATCTAGGGCATTGTCTACACCTCGAAGCAGGTCGCCACTTCATCTAGGGCATCGTCTACACCTCTCTGGTTGTAGTCTCAGAATAACACAAACTCTGAGTTCATTTCGGCCTCTGAATGCACTATCACAGTGCTTGTGCATGCTATTTCATCTTTTTGTGTTAAAGACATATACCAATTTTGGTTCGCCTGTATAAGCGTCTCGAAGTCTGCTATAGGTTTAGCAAAACTTGCCATCATACTTTTGTTCAAATTTTTTGGATACAGTCATTTTTTTGCATCAGGGCATTTTAGTTAGTGGCCATGGCTGAAAGCAATGATGTATTTTGTATGTTGGCTATTGAGGATAAGTTGGATGGCGCGAATTACCCATTGCGGGCTTATATGATGCAACATGTATTGGTTGCAAAAGGACTATGGAACATTGCATATGGTGTTGAAAGACGTGTTGTTACACCTGCAAATACAGATACTACAAATACGGGTATTGGAGTTGATGGAGATGGTGTCAAAGATGGAGATATTCTACTGATTCATGTTCGTGTTGGGTCTCTGCTGCACCTACTATAGAGCAAATTCGATGGGATGATAGAGATGCTTAGGCACATACATTGATAGCTTTGTTTGTCAAACGTGCCATTATTCCTCACATTCGCTGTTGCAGAATAGCTAAGGATGCTTGGGATACACTTACCACATTGTACTAGGCTAGGAATGAGGATCGTGTTGTTTACCTCCGAAAACAATTGGAGAGTGAACACATGAATGAAGGTGATTATAAGGACATTTTTCTAACAAAGATCAAAGATTTGAAGGAATAGTTGATTTTTGCTAATGAGGTTATACTAGATAGCTCACTTATGCAGACCGTTTTGAATGGTCTTCCTGATTTGTATAAGAGTTTTGCTTCTACTCTTTGTTTGATGATGAAAGGCAATCCAAATGCCTTGTCATTTGAGGAGTTAGTTTCTATTATGTTGCAGGAAGATCAGTCTAGGTAGAACATGTCTATTATGCATGTTGTAGATCAAGCTTTCCTTGCTAGTTAGAAGGGCAAAGGTAAATGGAGCTCATTTACTAGTAAGCAAAAATCTGCAAATGCCGCACATTTAAAGAAGGAAGACAAAGATGTGAAGAAATCAGAAAAGCAGAAATTGTTTTGCAAATACTGTAAAGCAAATGATCATGTCATTAAGAGCTGTCCAAAACTGGCTACTAAAGAGGCAAAGAAAAAGGAGGCTGGATGGTTGTTGCAGAGGGCTCTACACTGAAAACAGATTATGCTAATCTTGTGTAGAATGAAGAATGGGCATTTACTACTGTTTGTAGTTTTGACCCATCTTCTCATGAGCAGTGTATATCTGTAGTAGAATCAGAGGTTTGGTATTTTGATAGTGGGGCAATGAAACATATTACCTTGCAGCGCAGTTTCTTCACTTCACTCGAGCCTGCCCCTACATGGAATACTATCACATGCACCAACAACTCCTCTTATCATGTCATGGTTGGTAAGATCATTCTGACTATTGCTGATGGTAGTTCTTTCACTTTGTCAGATGCTTTATTTGTGCCAGGGATCAAGAAGAATCTGTTATCAGTTTCAGCTTTAGCCAAGATTGGCTTGATTATGAAATTTGTTGATGATAGGTGTACAATTCATGATCTATCAAATGGTGATGTGATTATTGCTTCTAGCATTTTATGTCATGGGTTGTATAAGCTCATAGACTATGAAAGATCTATGAATGATTCGACATGTGCAGTACATGATTCTCAGGCTATGTCAGATGCAAAGCTTTGGCATGCATGCTTTGATCATCTGAATTTTGCTAGTTTGCTACTCTTGCAAAAATCTCGAATGGTGTCCTCTTTGCTCAAAATTGAGGCATCCAGAAAACATGTTTGTGAAGGCTGTATTTTGGGCAAAATGCAGCGTTCCTCCTTTCCAAAAGATGGTTCAGTTAGGGCTACTAAGAAATTGTAGCTTGTACATAGTGATGTCTATGGTCCTATGTAGACACCTTCTTTTGGAAACTATCTTTAGTGACTTTCATTGATGAATTTTCCAGGCATGCATGGGTATATCCACACCCTCCATTCTGATTGAGGGAGGGAATATATGTCTTCTGACTTTAATGTATTTCTTGCTGAACGTGGGATAAAACATCAATGTACAATTCTATATACACCTCAATAGAATGGATTTGCTGAACGAAAGAACATGTCACTCATGGAGATGGCGAGGTGTATGGTCAAGAGTCAAGCTTTACCACATAGTTTCTGGCTTGAGGTTGTCATCTGTGCAGCATATGCAATCAACAGGTGTCCCACTAAAGCACTGTGGTCTATCACTCCATATGAGGCCTGGCATGGTTGCCAGCCATCTCGTGCTCATCTGCATGTTTTTGGTTTTCAAGAATATGCATTAGTTCCTGAACAACATCACAGGAAATTGGATGATAAAGCAGTAAAATGCATTTTTGTTGGGTATAACTTTGAAAGCAAAGGCTATGGTCTGTATCATCCACAGACCAAATGCATTTTGGTTAGCCATGATGTTGTTTTTGTGGAAGATGCTATTTAACCTTTACTTTCATGTATGAGGGAGACATATGTTAGCTCCAAAGACATGTATGATACTTTGTTGCATCTTTTTAGAGGTGGACAGTCTAGTGTTGGTCCTAATGGGGCAACTTCTCAACCATTGCAGGTTTCACGTGATGATATAGATCATTCTATTTTTTATGTAGATTTACATGATGCACTTGTTGATGAGAGAGATGATATTGAGGAAAAAAATATGTCAAAATGGCTAGTGTAGACTTTGCACGATAGCAGATTAGATGCACCTCTATCATATCATACTCGTTCAAGCTCTCATAGTGCCTCTTTTGCATCAGATTTCTATGCTATGGCTGCATTTAGTCTCTGTGATAAGACTGAGCCTATTTCGTTTGATGAAGCACAAAATTCTAAACATTGGATGGCTGTAATGCAATCTGAATATGATGCTATCATGAAAAATGGACCTGTTCTTTATGTGACTTGCCTCCTGGCAAGAAGGCCATTGGCACTAAGTGGGTATACAAGCTGAAGTGTAAACCTGATGGAACAGTTGACAGGTATAAGGCTAAGCTTGTTACAAAGGGTTATGCTCAGGAAAGTGGCATTGATTTTGATGAGACCTTTGCTCCTACTTGCCGAACGACTACTGTTCGTAGCATCTGTGCACTTGTAGCTCATCATGGTTGGAATGTACATCAGTTGGACATTAAAAAAACATTTGTGAATGGTGACTTGCATGAAGACGTGTATGTTTTTCAGACCTCGTGGCTTTGTGCAGAAAGGGTATGAAAATTAGGTGTGTAGGTTAAAGAAGGCATTATATGGTTTAAAGCAAGCACCAAGTGCTTGGTATGAAAAGAGACATGCCTATTTGATTGCACATGGTTTTGAGAAAAATCCAACTGAAAGCACCTTATATGTTAAGCATGGTAATGATGTGCTTCTAGTCATTGTGGTGTATGTTGATGACATGCTGCTCATTGGTCCTCATGAGAAACATATTACTGATTTCAAGGCTGATTTACATGCCTCATTTGAGATGTTTGATTTGGAGCATTTGCATCATTATTTGGGCATTCAGCTTATGCACATTGATGGTGGAATGGCTTTGTGTCAAACGAAATATATTGACACATTATTGCAACATTTTGGACTTGAAGACTGTAAACCTATTGCAACTCATATGGAGATAGGTTTACAATTGAGTATTCATGGTGCTGGAGATGCATTTGATGTTGTTCTCTATCAGTAGGCTATTGGATGCTTGATTTACTTATGCATTATTCGGCCAGATATTCAATTTACTGACTCACAGATAACCAGGTTTATGCATTGCCCAAGTGTCAAGCATTGGCAGGCGGTTAAGTGCATCTTTCGCTACTTGAGTGGTACCTGACTACTTGGGTTGTTTTATCCCAAGAGGGATCACTACCGCTAGATTTGCATGCTTTTTCTGACTCTGACTGGGCTGGTTGCTATGACACTCATGTGTCCACTAGTGGTTTTTGCTTCAGGCTTGGTAGCTCATGCATATCTTGGTTGAGCAAGAAGCAACCTACTCTGGCCACTTCCAGTTGTGAGGCTGAGTATAGGGCAACTTTCACAGCGACTGTTGAGTGTGTGTTGCTTAGATGCCTTATGGCTGATTTGGGCATTGGTCAGTCTTCACCACCACCATCTTCACTGACAGTCAGAGTGCATTGACAGTTGCGAGGAAACCAGTGTTCCATGCTCGCACTAAGCACATTGAGGTGCATTATCATTATGTCAGGGAGAGGTTCTTTGCTGGAGAGATCAGCTTGGCATATGTGCCCACACAGGAGAACATTGCAGACCTTGTCACTAAGGCTCTGCCTAGGGAGAAGTTTGTAGCTTTCCGCAAAGCTTTGGGTTACTTCCTTTTGTGGATTGATTCCACGTAGCTTAGCACTTCCTTATACATGAGTGCTAGATCCTTGTTCACTGCATCACTTCCAAGGGGGATTTGTTGATATATTTAGGTAGTGATGTGTGTGAACACACTAGGGCCGCCGGGGCACTTTTTTCACTCTTTAGGAGTTTTTTCCCCCGGATTGTATATATGCATATAGCACTAACATGTTACTTATCTTTGTACATTCTAGTGGTAATGCATTCATTATTGTGTGTTGTGCTCCAAGCTTCTTCTTCTTCCTTGTGCTGTTCATGTGCTTTTGCAGACATCTAACTCCAACAAGAAGTGTTTATGAACACTCTTAAAATGAGAAGCACTCCAAGGTGAATTAATACTCCAGTAAATGACCAATCAAAAATTATCAAATAATGTTTTTAAAATCTTCAATGACTTGACATCCATGATGGATTTCATAAAATGATCACAAAAGTGATAGCAAATACCATCAAAGTGTTTATAAACACTCCAAATAAAAGTGCATGCATGGGCAAAGCTAATAAAATAAGCAGAAAGAGGGTGGGAGAATGATGAAGAAAATGGGTGGGAGGGTGGGAAGATGGGCAAAATGAGGCCAAAAAGAATATAAAATGATGGCAAAGGGCTTCTCCAAATGGATAGAGAGCAACACAATTAAATTCAAGCACCACCACCACCACCACCACCAAAACCTCCACCAAATGAATGACCAAGGCCTCCACATAGTGCTTTGATACCATCTAGAATGTACACCATAGAAGAAAAATGAAAAGAACAGTGTACTCACAAAATGAAAGTGTGTGAGAATCAAAAGTGAGTAGACCATGAAATGGAAAAACTCACATGGATTAGAGTGAGTTTGTCAAGAGCATGGACTAAGTTCCTCAAGCTTCTAATCAAGTACAAAGTGGCCGAGAGGCCCTCCTTATATAGAGTCAAAGGGGGCTCTCAAAAGTACATCATATGTGGGATAATTTGAAGGAGAATGAATGATAGAAGCAAATGGCAAGGTACACAAATAAAATGAGATGGAATTTGAAAAGGAAATGTAGTGTCTCCTAGATACAATATGGAGATGAACTCTCTTATTCTCAACATGTAGGGTTTTGTGCTTTGAGTGGTGTTGCCCTAATGCACCTACATGTGCTAACTGCAACCATTTATCTTGCTCTTCTTCCTTCACACAACAACCTAAGAATCCTTGATCATCTTGATTGTAAATACTTCTAACCAAAATGGGTTTTGCCTTTCCTAAAAACTACCTCAAAATTGTATTTATTAAGAGAAACCATCTTACTAATATGCATATATTGCAAGGCTTTTTCACTGGGTATAATAGAGCCTAATGGTCTGTAAAGAATTTAAACTTATTTGCAAGCAGATAGTGCCTAATTTTCTTGACCACATAGACCATGCCTAATCCATCTCTCTCAATGGTCCTATAATTCCTTTTTGCCATAATCGATTGCCTCTACTTTCATATAATATGGAAAGATCTATGTTCCATTGTCATGTCGATTGTGTTAACAAACATTCAATACCCAATTGGAAGCATCCATGTGAACATGGAGTGGCTTGTTCCAATCTATTGTTGTCAAGATTGGGGCTGAGCACAATCATCATTTTAATTCCAAGAAAGATTTTCACACTTTTTGTTCCTTTCAATTTTTTTCAAAAGGTTGTACAGAGGCTTTGCAATTATCATGTGCATAGTGGATGAATCATCAGTAGAATCCACAATGCCCCATGAAAGATTGTACTTCCTTGAGTGTTTTGGGTCTCTGGCCTAAAATCTTGCCTTGCCTAACCATGAAAACACATTTCTCTGGATTCAAGCACACTTGATATTCTTTATATTTGTCAAAGATTTGTGTGAACTTTGGGATGTGAGTCTCTCTGATGTGGGAATGAGCACACAAATCATCCACATAGACTTCCAAGTTCTTTCTCAAGAAGTCCTTAAACATGTGAGACATCAGCCTTTGGAATGTAGCAAGTGCATTGATGAGCCCAAATGGCATCACTTGAAATGCAAAAATACCCCATTTGGTGGCAAACACAATCTTCCGTTGATTTTTTGGGGATATGGCTACTTGATTGTAACTTGAAAACCCATCAAGGAAGCTGTAGACTTCCTTGCCCACTACTCATTCTAATACATGCTCAATGATAGAAAGTGGATAAATATCTCATATGGCGGAGGCATTAACTTTCGTCAAGTTAATGCAAACATGCTTGCACAAAACACGTTGAGGTGCATTATCATTATATTAGGGAGAGTTCTCTACTAGGGAGATTATTTTGGCATATATGCCCACATAGGATACATTGATAATCTTTTCGCAAAGGCTCTACATTGAAAGAAGTTTGAAGGTATCCACAAAGCTTTGGGCTTACTTCCTTTTGTGGATTGATCTCTTTCCACATAGCTTGGCACTTCATTATACATGAGTGTTAGCTCCTTGCTCACCTTATCACTCCCAGGGGGGATTTGTTGATATATTTCAATAGTGATGTGTGTGGATACACTTAGGACCGCCACAACACCTTTTCACCTCTTTAGGAGTTTTTTTCCCCAAGCTCGTATACATGCCTATAACCCTAATGGGTCACTTATCTTTGTACATTCACTTGGTAATACATTCAGTATTGTATGTTGCACTCCAAATGTAATAAAGTATGATCTAAGGGTCGGATCGGTTCAGACAAATCTAAAATCGAACACTGTTTGATTACTCGTGTGTATGGCCAAAGATCTCGAGACTAGACTTAAGCATAAGTTCATGCGGTCTCTTAAATAAGTAAACCACTTAGCCTAGTGGTTAAGTCTCAAGGTTGTGAAGGAGGAGGTCTTGGGTTCAATCCCCATGGGGAGCATGGGGAGAGAGTTTTGCCCAAGGAGCTCGAGAGCCTTCTAACTCAAGTTAAATGTGAGTTAACTTGGGTCTAGCGAGACTTAACTCGAGTGGCTAGGTATGTTTTTAGATCCACCTTTATAATTCATTCACTACTTTGTACTTTGACCAGTTTATCAAAGTGCAAAGCTAGATAGTGTTTTGAATCATTTGGGCGGGGATCCCACCATAGAGATGAGACATGTTCTTCTAGTTTTAGAACATGACCATGTTCTTTCGGATTAAGAACATGAGGCTCGAGGGTGGCCTATCGTTACTATATGTAGCTTTATTTTTTAGGAGGAGAATCTTTTCCAAGGGGGGAAATAATGTAATAAAGTAAGTCTATGATCTAAGGGTCCGAATGGTTTAGACAAATCTAAAATCCGACACTGTTTGGTTACTTGTGTGTATGGTCAAACATCTCGAGACTAGACTTAAGCATAAGTTAATGCGCTCTCTTAAACAAGTGAACCACTTAGCCTAGTGGTTAAGTCTCAAAGTTGTGATGGAACACTAGATAGAAGATTCCCTTGAAATCAACACTCTATTGTTTTAAGTACCCTTTACAACAAGTCATGGTTTATAATTTGGAGAAGTATTATCTGATGTGAATTTTAAACTATATACCCAT
>CM035430.1:32981453-32983953 GCA_020310875.1 Ceratopteris richardii
ACATATCAGGAGATGAGGAGTTGCCCTCATTCAAAACCAGAGGCCTACCTACAAAGGATGAACATGAGAGACTCAACCAATGGTGTGCTAAAGATGCTTTGGCAAGGTCATATCTTCTAAACTCTATCTCTGATTTCCTTCTACCTCATGTTAGGAACTGTAAGACTTCCCAAGAGACTTGGGAGACCTTGTCAACATACTTCTCATCAAGCACAAGGGCCAGAAAGAATCAGCTATGGATTGAGTTTACAACTCTCAGGAAGCAATCAAAACAATGTGTCTCAGATTTTGTCACCAAAGTCAAAGACATTGCAGATCAACTTGCAAGTGTTGGAGAAGAAATTGAAGAAGAGCAAATAGTCAGACAAGTGATCAATGGACTCAAAGCAGATGACAAGTGGGAAAGCTTTACCACTGCAATGGACTTGTACATGGACATCCAAGCACCTGATCTAACAACTCTGATTGGACAACTATTCACACATGAAGCAAAGATCACAAAGAATGGAGAGCAATCAAAAGGTAACAATCCCTCTGCCCTATATACAGATAAGAAGTCTAAAGACAAGGGTAAAAGTAAGAAGGTTGATGAAGAAGGCTCTACCTCCCAAGCAAACTATGCAGGGAGAGGTAGATCATCTAGAGGTAGGGGCAGAGGAGGTAAGTCAGGTAGGGGGAGACCCTATAACCAATCTCCATGCAATATTTGTGGCTTGTCTAACCATACTACAGATGAATGCTACAAGAACTACAAGAATCAAAGAGGAAGAGGTCACCAAAGAGGAGGATACTCTCAAGGCAGAGGCAGATTCAATCAATCCCAAGGCTACCATGGCTACAACAATAATTACAACAATAACTACAACAATAGCTACAATCACAATGGCAATTATCAAGGAGGATACAGGAACAGAAAGGATTACAACAATTATGCAGAGGATCAAGATGATTCCTTGTTGATTATGAACATGACATCTAAATCAGGTATCAATGATGATCATTTGTTCTATATTGATTCAGGTTGCTCTAACCATGTAGCTGGGAATGTTGCCTTACTCTCTGATTTGGAAGAACCTAAAAGCAAGCACCAAGTGCAGACAGGTGATGACACTAAACATTCAGTGGTTAAAGTAGGTAATGTCAAAACAAGTGATGGTAATCAGAATTTGCTAAGCAGAGTATTGTATGTTCCAACAATCACCAAGAATCTGATGAGTGTAGGTCAGATTGTTGAAAAAGGTCTACAGGTCAGGTTCACTCAACATGGTGCATATGTGGAGGATCCAAGACATGGATTCAGAAGGATAGCCAAGGGAGAGAAATCAGGTAGACTATTTACCTTTGAACTTGAGGATACTAAGAATATTGCCTTGTACAACTATAAGGACCAAACCCTATCAGAATTGGAGATGTGGCACAAAAGATTAGGTCACATTGGAGAGAGGACCATAAAGCAAATGAGTAGGGATCAATGTGTGCTTGGGATACCTAATGTATCCAAGCAACACATGATATACAAGTGTGGGGCTTGTCAATTTGGTAAGTCACACAGATTGCCATATACCAAAAAAGTTTTTATGCATGAAGACTACTTGGAATTGGTGCATACAGATGTTTGGGGACCAAGCAAGGAACCATCCATATCTGGATCAAGGTACTATGTGTCCTTTATAGATGATTATAGCAGATGGACTGTCTTGTACTTCATGAAACATAAAGATGAAGTATTTGATTGTTTCAAAAGGTATCTTGCATTAGTAGAGAATCAAACAGGTAGACATTTGAAGAGGTTAAGGTCTGATGGTGGTGGAGAATACTTCTCCAATGATTTTGAAGAATTCTTGCAGGAAAGAGGCATCAAGAGGGAGATTACCACAAGGTACTCACCTGAACAAAATGGGGTAGCTGAAAGGAGGAATAGACTTATTGTGGAGACAGCTAGGTCTATGCTTAATGAGAAAAAACTACCAAATTATCTTTGGGCAGAGAGTGTATCTACTGCCACATACTTAATTAACAGGTTGCCATCAAAGACACTTGATGGAATGACACCCTATGAGGCTTGGCATGGTAAGAGACCATCTCTGGATCATTGCAAGATCTTTGGGTGTGTTGCATATGTGCATATTCCCTCACAGGTAAGGGGAAAGCTAGACCCTAAGGCTGAAAAGTGTATCTTTATTGGTTATGATTTGAATCAGAAAGGATACAGGTTCTATAACCCCTCAAACAAAGGCTTCAAGGTAAGCAGAGATGTAATCTTTGATGAAAATGATTCATGGTATGATAATGAGTGCAGGAAAGTCAGCCTACCTTATGATATGGAAGAAGACTTTCCAAAGCTTGTCAGGCAAGAACCAACTCAGAATGAGGACACAAGCTCAGATGATGAAGACACCATCAACATTGAAGAATTCAAAGCTTGGAAATCCAAAGGGAAGATGAAGATGAAGCAACTTGAAGACAATCCAGAATCCTCAACTCAAGCTATGAGGAGATC
>CM035430.1:33021453-33118953 GCA_020310875.1 Ceratopteris richardii
TGACAAGGGAGGCAAGCACTGATCTTCCAGGTAACCTTTGACGACTCAGTGAGCTCTGTGATATCTAAAGCTTGGCGGGCATCCACAATCTGAAGGAAGGGAAGGGTGACAGTTCGGAAAAAAAAAAATAATAATAGTTCAGGTTGTGGTGTCGATTTTCTCTGAGGTGGGAAGGCTGATTTGAAAAAAACATGAAACATAAAGCCGCAAGGATTCTGGCATCCACAGTCTCCTTTCATGTTTCTTTGGATCCTCAAGCCATATGACATGTGCGCAGGATGCTTACAGCCTACCCGTGGGGAGGGGTATTCCCAATGCTTCTATAGGCACTTGCTGTTGGAAGACGCAAACGTTCTGCACCATCTTTGTGTGTAAAGGGAGAGGAATGCTTAGAGAGGATTTACAGCACATGTATGGAACGACTCAATAAGGCTTCTACTGCTTCAGCCTCGACTTCATCCCATACTGTTCTTTACAATAATATATGCTTTAACTAGAGTGCAATTCAGAAAGTTCATTTACATACATGAACCTATCATGATGCGCATGGCTAAGGATGTGACCTCTTGTTATGCTACTCAGTAGGGACTAAAATAGATTGCTACTCGTGAGTCTTTTTGTTGTCCATGTATCGGAGATGAGAGAGAAAGTCTCCTATCTGGGTGGAAGAGGGTTAATAATGACATAGAGGGGGCAGCAAGAAATAATGGTTTTTGGGTTCGTAGGGAAGCTCTTGGGATCAACACTTCATCGTTTCTTTACCTCTGCAAACTATTTTTTTTGCACATGTTCTTGGAGGCCAATAGGAGTTTTCTTTTAACGTTGATGAAGGCTCAAGGTCATAAACTTCAGCGCAAGTTTACAGGGGGGAAGATTTGAGGATTTTCTACTTTTGAAAAGAGATTGATGGCTTCAAATACAGTTTCAACGTGCAATTGAAATATGAATTATGTGAAGAGAGGTGGACCAATAACGCCAAGCTCTTCTCCATATGTACAAGAAAAAAGATGTGCTCAGGATTCGACACGCACAAGTTTTCCTTGCTATCTAGGCCAATGAAAGCATAACTTATCACTTTTGAGAGATAAAAGAGAGCCGGAGATGTTTGATGGATTATCAATAACAACCCGTCTGTCAAAATAAAGCACAATGGAAGCAGGAGCAGAAGAATCGATCCTCTATGAAGTGACGAGTGAAGGCTATACCCACTCTTACATAGCTGCGAACTAATATGAGAGTGCTTATAGAATCAAAGCCAAGTGAGTATTTATTTTCTGTCTATACAAAGCCAATGGTACTTGAGTTGTCATGTGATGCTTTAATCTTTTTAGCAATGTTTCATGGATGTTACTATTCAGAGTACAACTATCCACGTCATTCGTAGTTAATGGGATTGAAAGTAATGAACACCTCGAGTATGTTCAGGATGACTCGCACTCAAGGAACATGCAACTATGCATAGGCCAATTTGATTGAACTTATTAGGAACAAAAGGGTGTCGAGAGGAGAGCAAGGTAAAGAAAAAGTGAGTGGAAAAAGAAAGAGAGGGAAAGAAAGGAAGAGAGTGGGGGTAAGTGTGTATACGTGTGGTCATGTGGGTGTGAAGAGTGGACCAAAGATAAATAGTAAGTGAGTGAGCATCGGTGGGCTTATTCAAGGAAGTAATAGGGTGTGTAAGAGCATGGAGAAAGTGAAAGAGCGTGTTTGTGCATGAGAAGTGTGTATGAATAAGGAGTAGAGAGAGTGGGAAGTGAAATTGTGAGAAGTGATCCTTGTAGATTGGATCCTTGTGTGTGTGAACATTCCGGTCCCCATTCCTCCCACTTCACAACCATATTTGGATGCAATTGCGGACTTAAAGTGAGAAAAGGGACAGAGCACAAATAAATTTGGCAAGGTATAGGTACGTGTAAGGCATTTTCTCGTGGGGTATAGGGCTAACATTTGGTGCGTCTACCGGGAAGCGTATGAACTAGTGCATAGACATAGGAAGAATCCATTGCGAGATAATTGTGGGCTCTAGGTAATCCAAGTGGACCAATTGTGAGGGATTTGAGCAAAATTAAGTCTCGTATAATCATCTTTTCCTTGGGCTTAAGAACCCATCATTTTGGTGCGTTTGCCGGGAATTGGCTTAGGACATCTCATCGAGAGTGCTACGAGTTCGCTTGGTGCCCCAATCGTGTGGCACAGCCAAGTCGATCCCAAATTTGCTATGATCTTCATTAGAGAAATGACCCAACAAAGACAAGCCTCTAGTTTTGAGAAAGCGAATATAAGGCAACCGAATGTTGGACGAAATAGGAGATGCATATATTCTCATTCGACCATGAGAGATCATGCGAACCGAGGGTGGCGATTTGGCCCGATATCAAATTATGTGAGATGCTGGTGTTGCGAGAAGATTGGGCATATAGCCAAATATTGCCCTCGTGTATGCACCCCGTTGGATTTTGTTCCCACATGTGCGGACTGTGGGAAAAAGAGACTATGTGAGCACGTGTGTGGCTCAAAAGAGATGACTGACATAAAGGTCGCAACGAATGAACCAGATAAGTGCTTATCCTCTTTGTATGTGGAAGTTGACAAAGGTAGAGTTACTTCGTCGACGGAGACTGTGAGAGCAAGTGAAAGCAAGGACACTCGATCTCATGATCGAGACTTGATAGAACTTGTGAGGAGCTTGGAATGTCAAGTTAATTGGTTGCAGGTGGAGCGAGATAACGAGAGGATCAAAATAGCGAAATTAGAGGAAAATCAAGAGAAAATGGCCGAGGTTCTAGGAACTTGGGAAAAGCAAGTACGAGTGTTGAAAAATGAAAACAAGGAAAGGAAAAGAGTAAACAAGAGCTGGAGGAAAGATCGTGTGAAGCCCGAAAGTGAAAACGTGGTCTGGGACTTGAGATCCGGCTTGATGGTAGCCGACTGCTTTGGAGTTGCGATCGAAGAAGAGCTCTCAAGAGACGAGGATGACCTGATGAGGAGAGTCGAAGGAATGGAGCATGAAATCGAGAAGGTACAAAGCATAATCCGTCGATACAGTGATCAAGCGGGTAAGGCATGTGACGAGTTCCACCTGGAGTTAGAAAGAATGAAAAGTGCCCAAGCGGAGAGTGATGTGAAAATGAGACGTGTAGAGAAAGAGAATGCAAGGCTGAGTAGCAAGCTCGGTAGGTGGATGAATCAGAAAGACGATGAGACCCGAGAACGAGCAGAAGATCCGAAAGTAGGTAGGATAGAGGAAGAGCTAAAAGTGATGTTGGACAAGTTAGAGGCGATAGGCGTGGAGTTAGAAAAGGCGAAGAAGTTCTCGAAAAAAGTGGATGATCTGGAAGTAGAAAATATGAGTAGAATCTGGGAGGAGAGGTCGATTCGAGAAGAGGTTGAAAAGTTGTTTGGCCAAGTCGGGAGGAGCGAGGAGGTTCCTTTGGAAATAGAAAGAAAGATGAGCCATTTAGAAGAGGAGAAGAAGAAAATGTGGGTTCGGTTCCATCAAGTGGATGATGAGATTTTTCGACTCCAAGGCAGTGATGAGCGAAAAGAAGAAGGGATAAGGGATTTAGCTTTGAAGCTCGAGGCATTAAGAGGTGTAGTAATGAATGGTGGCCTTCCAGACCGTATCGCCTGGCTAGAGGACAATATCAGCAAGCTGTCGAATCATGTGGAATCTCTGCGAGGCAGAGGTTGGAGATGAAAAGAATAGACGAGGCAATGGATGTTGGTGAGGACGGCTGTAGTCTGATTAGGGTTTGCTTTGCGGATTACGAGTCTGAGATGTGAGGACGGATGGACCAAGTCTGTTGTACACTTAGGAACTAAAGTGACACTTTTTGAGGTTTCAGGTCGACGAGGTGGTTAGTATGTGCGGGTTTTGCGAGGACGGGTTGACCATGGCATTAGTGGCTGGATTTTGGCTTGATGTGGCAGCAGAGAAAAGATATGTCTCATTGGGATGTCCATGGGGGATATATGTGTGTGTGTCGTGATTGATTGGGTTGGGAAAACATCCTTTCTTTTGTCTCCTAATTCTCGAGATGCGGGAATGAAAAGAAAATGAGAAAAATATATGTTTGTGTATGTGTGAGTGTGGCTACGCGCCTATGTGGGCCGATAGGTGGGTGGATCCACTTTGGCCGGGTGGTCAAAGCCACGAACCGACGTCAGCTTCACATAGGGCTAGTTGTCTGTGTGTCGTGCGCTGCGTTGGGTTGGTAGATGGGTGGAACAAACTCGATCGGGTGGTCGAGTCCACGAGTCGTATCCAGCTTCGGCGTAGGCCGGCAAGTGTGAGTAAATATGTGAAAAAAAAATGATGAAAAAAAAAATGTGGAAAAAAAATGAATGAGAAGAATTCCTCGCTCGAGGGGGGACATAAGAGAGGTGAGAGAGCATGATGCTCGGATGGGAATATATGTGTTTGTGTTGTGGGGATTTGGGTTATGTGTGGGCTCCCGATGAAACATGTCAAATTGAAGCTTAAGCTCGGCTAGGGTTTTGGTTGCGATGTGTCTATGGAAAGCTTGGACTTGAGGAATCCAATCGTGCTAGTTGCATTGTTTGTCTGCAAACCTTCCGGAAGTGTTCAGCTTGGCTCTTAGGTGGTATGACAACTTGAGAAGTCCTGAATCGCGTCGACGATGAGTGATCTTGTTAGAGTGAGCTCGTGTTAGGCTTGAGTGGTCCTTATCGTGTATCCATCAAGTTAGAGTGGTGTGGTGGTGACCTAGCATCTGATCTAGTTGACGAGCAAGAAAAACAGAGAGATAGACAAGAAGGCAAGTGGGAATAGGAAACCCTAGGTTGAAGAGGCATGAAAAATAAACAGGAGGACTCGATTGGAAACGGAAGAAGAATTGGGGGGAGGTGGCGGTATAGCCTCGAAGGTAGGAAAAATGAAATTCAAGGATGGTACTTGCTTACATATATAAGCGGTGTGTAGAAAATGTGTTGATATGTGGAATAAAGATGTGTGACGTGTTGAACGAGTAGTCGAGAAGAGTGACGAGAGCGAATGTGGACATGTCTTCTGTTTGCATGTATGTATGTTGTGTGTGACGAGAATGTATGTGTGATGCGGGATCGTGATGTGTGTGTTGAGTATATATGTGTGATGTGTATGAAGGATATAATTGTCTTTTCATTTTGGTTGTACATATTGTGATTTGATGAAGAAAGGTTCTAATGTTTTAATGAAGTTTGTAGACAGGTGGACATGTCGATGAAGATGCGAGAAGATGGACACAGATGGTAAGTGAAATGATTGGATTTTGGTACTAACAAATGATTGTATGAGTATGATTGCAGGTGCTACATTGAGGAAGAAGAGTATGGTCATGCAAGGTAAAGATTTGTATTTGATTCAGTGATGATCACATGTTGGATGATTTGAGTGCAGGAACAGATTTGGCTCGTCGAGGACGACTTCGCAAATAAGAAGAGGGGAGTATGTTAGCTCCGAAAATGGTTGGTTTTTATGCACTAATGTGGGTTTATTTGGCAGGAAAATACGCTTGATTTCAGGTACTTGAAGCACGAATTTGATAATTGATGGGAAGCATGTGGAGGTATTGATTGCAGGATATGTTCATCATGATCTTAATGAGGAGGCATTAAGGTGCTTTGATCGAATGCAACAAGATGGCTGCCTTCCAGATGCAGCTACATATGCTTGCATTTTGAAAGCTTGTGGTGGGCAGGTGCTGTGCGTAGAGGGCAAAACGTTCATGCAGATATTGTCAAACAGGCAGTGCTTGAAGAACACAAGGACATTAACATTGGGCCAGTGATTATGTACACAGAATGTGGTTACTCTCAGTCATCGTGGCCTTCTAGAGGAGGGACAAATGTACTACGAGATGATCAGTAAAGATTATGGTCTAACTCCTACTCTGGAGCACCACACTTGTATGGTTGATTTATTCTGTCGCGTTGGTGATCTGCATTGGTGATCTTGATGGAGCAGTAGTAGTTATCAAGTCAATGAAGGTTTCTCCTAATCTTGCTCTATAGCACACATTTCTGGGTGCTTGTGTAGTGTGGAAGAACGTGAAGTATGGGAGATGGGCTTTTGAAAATGCAGTGGCATTGGATGAGAAGGATGGTACGTCATATGTCAGCATGAGCAACTTGTATACTGTTGTGGGCAGACTTGATGGATGCAGGATGGAAGCCAAATGAGACTTGCTTTGGGCTTCTCATCAGAGCTTATATACGGGGTAACATGGTTGATGAGGCCATGGACATTTTTACTAAATTGTGTGCAGTGGCTATGGTTGATGAGATAATGTGTCATAATCTAATTTGCATGTGTAAGTCTGTTGGGCGCTATGATGAAGCAATCCATGTGTTCAATGAGATATGCCGTGTGCAAAATGTGAAACCTTCTTTGAGAACACGTTGTGCTATTATTGATGTCTTCAGTTCTAAAGGTTCAATAAAGGAAGGAGAAGCTATTTTTATGGAGATTATGAAATGCGAAGATATAGATGCAGCAACATACAATGTGGTTTTGAACATGTACTTGAGGGCTGGCATTTTGTCTCGCTCTCTCTCTCTCTCTTTTTGCTTTTTTCGTACAGGCATCGAGAGGAGGGGAGGCTGCCACCATTATCGAGAGGGGACGCTCCTTTCCGTTTTTTTCGTTTCAGAACAAAAGGAGGGTACGCAAATGAGGGCGGGGGGATCTCTCTCTGAAGGACAACGGCGCGGGAGGTGTACTCGGGCAGAAGTGGCAGGAGAGGAGATCTCGTCTTTGTTTTTATTACTTTTGTGTGGCTGTGCAGGGAACGAAGGGAGGTAATGGATCGAAGTCTACGGTAGCACTTAAGGGGTTCTGAAACTGTATTATCAGGAGGACTTCAGAAAGATGGAGCCGAGGAGAGTTCTTTTGCGGGTATCTGTAGGGACTCGGAGGTCTTCTTCTGCAACTACTGACCAAAGGAGGGAGGATTAGCATGGTGACTGAAGGAGTTCTTCGGCACAATTTAGTTCAAAGATACTTAGTGACAAGGGAGGCAAGCACTGATCTTCCAGGTAACCTTTGACGACTCACTGAGCTCTGTGATATCTAAAGCTTGGCGGGCATCCACAATCTGAAGGAAGGGAAGGGTGACAGTTCGGAAAAAAAAAAATAATAATAGTTCAGGTTGTGGTGTCGATTTTCTCTGAGGTGGGAAGGCTGATTTGAAAAAAACATGAAACATAAAGCCGCAAGGATTCTGGCATCCACAGTCTCCTTTCATGTTTCTTTGGATCCTCAAGCCATATGACATGTGCGCAGGATGCTTACAGCCTACCCGTGGGGAGGGGTATTCCCAATGCTTCTATAGGCACTTGCTGTTGGAAGACGCAAACGTTCTGCACCATCTTTGTGTGTAAAGGGAGAGGAATGCTTAGAGAGGATTTACAGCACATGTATGGAACGACTCAATAAGGCTTCTACTGCTTCAGCCTCGACTTCATCCCATACTGTTCTTTACAATAATATATGCTTTAACTAGAGTGCAATTCAGAAAGTTCATTTACATACATGAACCTATCACGATGCGCATGGCTAAGGATGTGACCTCTTGTTATGCTACTCAGTAGGGACTAAAATAGATTGCTACTCGTGAGTCTTTTTGTTGTCCATGTATCGGAGATGAGAGAGAAAGTCTCCTATCTGGGTGGAAGAGGGTTAATAATGACATAGAGGGGGCAGCAAGAAATAATGAATTTTGGGTTCGTAGGGAAGCTCTTGGGATCAACACTTCATCGTTTCTTTACCTCTGCAAACTATTTTTTTTGCACATGTTCTTGGAGGCCAATAGGAGTTTTCTTTTAACGTTGATGAAGGCTCAAGGTCATAAACTTCAGTGCAAGTTTACAGGGGGGAAGATTTGAGGATTTTCTACTTTTGAAAAGAGATTGATGGCTTCAAATACAGTTTCAACGTGCAATTGGAATATGAATTATGTGAAGAGAGGTGGACCAATAACGCCAAGCTCTTCTCCATATGTACAAGAAAAAAGATGTGCTCAGGATTCGACACGCACAAGTTTTCCTTGCTATCTAGGCCAATGAAAGCATAACTTATCACTTTTGAGAGATAAAAGAGAGCCGGAGATGTTTGATGGATTATCAATAACAACCCGTCTGTCAAAATAAAGCACAATGGAAGCAGGAGCAGAAGAATCGATCCTCTATGAAGTGACGAGTGAAGGCTATACCCGCTCTTACATAGCTGCGAACTAATATGAGAGTGCTTACAGAATCAAAGCCAAGTGAGTATTTATTTTCTGTCTATACAAAGCCAATGGTACTTGAGTTGTCATGTGATGCTTTAATCTTTTTAGCAATGTTTCATGGATGTTACTATTCAGAGTACAACTATCCACGTCATTCGTAGTTAATGGGATTGAAAGTAATGAACACCTCGAGTATGTTCAGGATGACTCGCACTCAAGGAACATGCAACTATGCATAGGCCAATTTGATTGAACTTATTAGGAACAAAAGGGTGTTGAGAGGAGAGCAAGGTAAAGAAAAAGTGGGTGGAAAAAGAAAGAGAGGGAAAGAAAGGAAGAGAGTGGGGGTAAGTGTGTATACGTGTGGTCATGTGGGTGTGAAGAGTGGACCAAAGATAAATAGTAAGTGAGTGAGCATCGGTGGGCTTATTCAAGGAAGTAATAGGGTGTGTAAGAGCATGGAGAAAGTGAAAGAGCGTGTTTGTGCATGAGAAGTGTGTATGAATAAGGAGTAGAGAGAGTGGGAAGTGAAATTGTGAGAAGTGATCCTTGTAGATTGGATCCTTGTGTGTGTGAACATTCCGGTCCCCATTCCTCCCACTTCACAACCATATTTGGATGCAATTGCGGACTTAAAGTGAGAAAAGGGACAGAGCACAAATAAATTTGGCAAGGTATAGGTATGTGTAAGGCATTTTCTCGTGGGGTATAGGGCTAACATTTGGTGCGTCTGCCGGGAAGCGTATGAACTAGTGCATAGACATAGGAAGAATCCATTGCGAGATAATTGTGGGCTCTAGGTAATCCAAGTGGACCAATTGTGAGGGATTTGAGTAATTTCACTTCGACCTATTTGCACATGCTTTCTATTTCAGTTTATGAACATTTGCAGGTCCTAAAGTGGTTTTTGCAGGTCTAAAGAAGGATTACTAATGCATTTTTGAGCTAAATTTGCATTATTTTTGTAATCACCTGACCATGCTTTATGTTTTGAGGAGTGCTCCGATATTTTCGGACACTTCAAAGTGTATGTTAGGACCTGAGGAGGAAGGTGCAGAGGTCTCGAAGCTTGTCGAGAGCGATTGGATGCATGCAATTCCAAAATCAGACTACTCAGGGATGTATATTTTATGCTTTCTGGCATTTATTCTATGTTATGGCATGTTCTGTATCTACATGCATGAATGGGATTGCATACATCAAGTGTTGATCATTGTTTAAGCTCTTAAAAGTATGGATCAACATGCAGGAAGTATACTTTTTGATTGTTTGAAGGAAAGAAGATTACAGAAACCATATGGCTATGCAACACCGGGAATGGTTGCTAGCAAATACTTTTGTGTTTTTGCAGGTCATGGAATCCATATATAAGTTTATGGCGTGCATGCCATGGGCCTGTCAAGCCCTATGTTTTTGGGTGGCCTGAGTGCCACTGAGCTATGGTTTAATTTTTTTTGAGATTCCATTTCCTGGGGAAATGCTGTCGAAATTTTTCCTACCGCATGGCGTTATATACGCACTTGCCTTTAGGAAGGAATGTTATGGCATCGTAGCATGCCCTTTCTGCAAACATCAATAAGTTTTAGGCATGCTTATAAGCATGTATTTGATGGACTTAGGACCATCAGAGTATTATATATAAGGCAACTTCGGTAGTAGCAGGATCCCTATATATAATCCTTATGGATTTAGACCATAGGATTGCTAACGGAAGGAGCTACACCTTCACTACTAGTAATGTGCACAAGCAATCCTATAGGTTCAGGAAGTTGCATTCAGGTTCGGGAGATACATTTAGGACAATCTCCAAGTTAGTGAAGATTTAGTTATCTTCACAAGAGTCTCACATGATGATTAGGAGACTATGGGGTATCATGATGCATACCCAAAGAGTGACTAGTTTCACTCATGCACATCACTTGACCAAGTAGTGAAGCATTTTTGCTACACTACTAAGGAAACCAAATGGATGGGATCATAAAGATGGGTTTCATGAGATAGCATCGACGGATGCTTATGTGATTCGAGTGATGGTTAGGAAGGTCATAGGCATGACACTAGCTCCATGGTATAGAGCATAGATCCCTTAGTCAGGAATAGTTGGGGTACCCAATACATACATAGGTATCTTGGGATCTATAGAGAGGTACCTAGGCTTAGTCTTGGTACCTAGGAACAAGTTGGTTTGGAACAAAAGGGATATCCATTGTCACATTGTTGACTAGAACCAAACTAACTAGTTCAAGGACATGGGACTCATTTCAGTCCACTGATATGATTTTAGTATATGGGATTCATTGGACTCCACCTACATATTCCATTATATGGAATAGATATTTGGTTTAGTGTAGGTATGACACCGTGAATTGGAAGAAGTTTCCACTGGTATGGGACGGTGGAAACGACTTCCCTTTGAGCACTCTTCTTCTATGGCCAGGGAGAAAAGGACTCATCATTCATGGCATCATGTCTCACTAGATCAGAGGAGAGCTCTTAGTAGACATCTCCTTAAGATTGGGACTTATCTTTCACAGTATGGGAAGATTTATTCTTCCAGTAGAGAATGTGATAGGTGATTTTATCACCATTGGTATCACATACTCATTTTTTAGTTTTCAGGAAGGATAATTCCATCAGTTTGATTGGATCGTATAGATCCATGCACAGAGTATGGTTAGCAGAGATAGTTCTTCACTATGGATACACATATGTTTACGGTATCATGTCACATCATTGCTAACCATTTTAGTAGAGGGCTTTGGCCCTTATTAGGAATTTATTTTCTCCACTCTTCACTACATACGCCTTCATCAGTTAGCGGAGATCTGTTCTCCACTTTCATAGGAATATGTAATGAGGGATTATGCATTAGTTATGGAAGAGAGGACTAAATAAATTCATGAATCTCTCTAGGAAAGGAGAAAGTGGGAATCAGCTTAGAGATCCATGAGAGATCTCACTTTAGCTCAGAATGGCCTCACTTTAGCTCCCGCTCTTTGAGAGAGAAAGAAGGGAAGGAAAACATGATTTCTTCATAGGAGAAGAACAGAGTATGTTTTCCTTTAGATAGAAGAGGTGTTTAGAAAACATCTCTTAGTTTATATTTCAGAAGGAATTTGTTTACTCTACTTGTCAATATAATTTTCCTTTATATGGGACTATGATTCTCCACTATTTTGGAAGGAAAAGTATGGAGAACTTATGTGCATGTTCTCACCTATGGATGAGTAGAGAAAATGGATTCAACACAATCTCTTTCAAAGGGAAAGGGAAAGTGGAATAGTTTCCACTGCTAGAGTTTTTTTCCTTGGAAGAGATTACAGAGAGAGACATGGAGAGAGTTTCACTTTCTCATTCTGGTTGTCTAGATAGAAGTGGCACTCTTCTATCAAAGACAAAAGGGAGATCAGTTAATCATAATGGTTAGATTGAATCTCACATGGAGACTCTAGAGAGGAGCCATTATGTTACTCCAGTGATGGTCTTTAACTAGATGAAATGATCTAGTTATTGACATTAGTTAGACTGGGAGTAGATTGATGATACTTCTCTTTTGAGTTTCCAGGAGATAGGGATATATCTAACCTATTATGGTACCAAACTCTTAGTTGGTGTTACATCATGAGTATGATGAGTAAACATCAGTTAGGAGCATAGGTACTTAGGGATTATCTGAATCTCAAAAGGGAATGCTTTCTGCATTCATATGGCAAACTACAGGGAAGAGAAATATTAGAGTTTGCACAAGTGCCAATAGATGCTCTTCCAATAGAACCTAGTCCAATGGTAAAGGATGACAAACCACAGATTTCTTGGTTGGTGAAATGTAGAGATTACATTTTACCACCGTGAGTTAGATGATGGATTTGCATAGTTCACAAGGTAGTTTAGACAAAACTACTACTGGTGATTACACTCAAGGTTAGGAAGACCTAGAGTGGTATGAGGGCAATCTATCATTTAGTCTTAGATGGGTTTGGAGTCACTTGTTATGGGACTTTGTTCTATACTTCAGAGGATTTTATGGTTTATTATCTCCACTATGGTACGGTCAAACTTATAAGTTTGGCACTTTACACTTTCTTTTCATATTATTACTCCATAGAGGATACATCATATGGACTTAGGTCATTTGGATGATGTAGTATGTTATGGGAGTGATAGTATGGAGGTGAAGTGTACATGGGAGATAGTAGGCACCACTCAGACGGTTTCCCATCCTGAGATGATCTCATATGAGACTTCTTAAGGGGAAGGATACGGGGAAACAACACACAGAGATGACCATGTACATAGACTACATGGGGTTCAGGGGAGTCCGAGCACTTTCTTCTACCGTTACGGACATTTCATTTACATTTTCGAGGACGAAAATGCTTTCAAGGGGAAGGAAATGTCATATGATAATCCTTGGGTGGGAACACCTTTGGATGAGGTGGCTTGATTTGCCACATGGCATCAAATGGGTACATCTTTCATATGTATGGGTAGAAGAGTAAAACAAGAGAGTCATTATGGGACTCATTATGTAGAGAGACTCGGGCGTGGCTGGGAGGAAAATCGGAATCACTTCTCTGTGTGGGTTTTCGCGAATTGACGATAGCAGTTCTCTGTGAGGGCCGCGAACGCTGATTGCAGAGGTACTTTGGCAAAAGATGTAGCACTATCTATCTATCTATCTATCTATCTATCTATCTATCTATCTATCTATCTATCTATCTATCTATCTATCTATCTATCTATCTATCTATCTATCTATCTATCTATCTATCTATCTATCTATCTATCTATCTATCTATCTATCTATCTATCTATCTATCTATCTATCTATTATCCATCCATCCATCCATCTATCTATCTATCTATCTATCTATCTATCTATCTATCTATCTATCTATCTATCTATCTATCTATCTATCTATCTATCTATCTATCTATCTATCTATCTATCTATCTATCTATCTATCTATCTATCTATCTATCTATCTATCTATCTATCTATCTATCTATCTATCTATCTATCTATCTATCTATCTATCTATCTCTCTATCTCTCTCTCTATCTATCTATCTATCTATCTATCTATCTATCTATCTATCTATCTATCTATCTATCTATCTATCTATCTATCTATCTATCTATCTATCTATCTATCTATCTATCTATCTATCTATCTATCTATCTATCTATCTATCTACCTATCTATCTATCTATCTATCTATCTATCTATCTATCTATCTTTCTTTCTTTCTTTCTATCTATCTATCCATCTATCTATTTATGTGTTTGTTTGTGTGTCTCTCTATCTTCCTGTCCGCCTATCTACCTGTTTGTCTACCTGTTTGTCTATCTATCTATCTATCTATCTATCTATCTATCTATCTATCTATCTATCTATCTATCTATCTATCTATCTATCTATCTATCTATCTATCTATCTATCTATCTATCTATCTATCTATCTATCTATCTATCTATCTATCTATCTATCTATCTATCTATCTATCTATCTATCTATCTATCTATCTATCTATCTATCTATCTATCTATCTATCTATCTATCTATCTATCTATCTATCTTTCTATTTATCGATCTATCTATTTGTCTATCTATCTATCTATCTATCTATCTATCTATCTATCTATCTATCTATCTATCTATCTATCTATCTATCTATCTATCTATCTATCTATCTATCTATCTATCTATCTATCTATCTATCTATCTATCTATCTATCTATCTATCTATCTATCTATCTATCTATCTATCTATCTATCTATCTATCTATCTATCTATCTATCTATCTATCTATCTATCTATCTATCTATCTATCTATCTATCTATCTATCTATCTATCTATCTATCTATCTATCTATCAATATATCTATCTACCTATCTATCTGTCTATCTATCTATCTATCTATCTATCTATCTATCATATATCTATCTATCTATCTATCTATCTATCTATCTATCTATCTATCTATCTATCTATCTATCTATCTATCTATCTATCTATCTATCTATCTATCTATCTATCTATCTATCTATCTATCGATCTATCTATCTATCTATCTATCTATCTATCTATCTATCTTTCTATCTATCTATCTATCTATCTAACTATCTATCTATCTATCTATCTGTTGAAGCCCAAGATCAAGGACAAAGTATGGAAGCATATCAAGGAAGTGGACATATAAGAAGAAGGAGCAAGTAGGGAGCTCCAAGAAGCACATGTTAAGTTTTCAAAAGAAATCCCTATAAAAATAGTGATTTATATCACTAAGAACCATTGTAAATACCATTTTCCATTTTCCTAACTCCATTTTGTTCAAGCCAAGGAGTCGGCGAGCTTGGGGAGTATTAGAACTATCATCCTACCAATTTTCATAATTTTTAGACTCTGTTTGAGCCCCCAAGTAAGCCTTGGAACCTAATTTTTAACTAGGCCAAACACCAGGTCTGGACAGGGCCAAAACCACTCAAAAAATACTATAAAAAGGGGTAGAGAGCTCACTTTTGGGGTTAGCTTGTTGTAGATCTCAGCTTTGTAAGAGATTTCTTTTGTAATCGAAGTTTTCCATTGTTCCACTCTTTGCTCTTACCTTGTGCGTGTGTGTGTGTGTATGTGTGTGCATGCTTGTGTGCTTTCACTCACGCACTTGTGCCATCAGTTGCTCACCATATTCTTATCGGTCCTCACGTCTCCACGGATTGACATTTATGAGGTGAATCTCCTCACATTGGTACTTGCCATTGTGCTAGAGTGACACAAAATTTGGCGCCGTTGCCGGGGATAGAGCTTGGAGGACGAGCGTGTGATGGTAAGACGTAGAGAAGCGATGTTGGTAGGTAAAAAATCACCATTTGATTTCAGTTTCTGAGTTTTTCTTCTTCATCATCTTCACCATCATCACCATCTTCTCCCATCTTCATCTTCTCTTATTTTTTTTCTCATTTTCGAGTGTACATTCACCTCGCTTTTGACTTGGGACTATGAGGAACAAGCACAGAGGGTGTTCAAAGCTGAAACACTAAAGAAATTGCCTTAAGATCCACTTAAAACATCAAAAATTTGAGTGGCAATATCATGGAGTGACAAGACCTGGGTCTGCTATCGTGATGGTGGTATGGTGAGTTTGGAGGGTGACTTTGCAGATACAAGCACATAGGAGTGAGAAGGAGAACCTAAGGTACACATATTTACAAAAAAATTTGAATTTGGACTCCAAAAGCTCCAAGTATCATGTTCGGTTGAGATTTGGTATCGCGATACCAGAACTCCCGTGTATTACGATACTTGTCGAGGTATCATATCGTGCACCCCCACTTGAGGTATCGCGATACCATTTTGGTATTGTTTCTTCAAGTGCTGGTATCGAGATCGTGGTCCCCCTAGTGGTATCGTATCGTGCACCTTGTGGTATCATATCGTGTAGCACAAGTATCATATCCAGGTTGGAGTGGTATCGTATCACCAACTCGCTATCGTATCGCCTCCTATTTTGGTATCGTATCGCTCAAAGATTCAGTATCCTATTCTCTGATTTCTGGTATCGTATTGCGAGGTCAAGAGGTATGGTATCACGAGGTCAAGTGGTATCGTATCGTTTATAGCCTGGTATCGTATCGTGAGGTTGGTATCGTATCGCCCACCTAGTGGTATCGTATCGTGACCACTTGTAGTATCGTATCATGTGGATAGCAGTATCCTATCGTGGAAGTTTCACAATCACCTCGGTGGTATCGTATTGTCTAAGGTAGTATCGTGTACAGTGGTATTGCGTATAGTGGAAAATTTGGTATCGTATCGCCTGTTCTGAGCCCCAGAGAGGTCCTGTTTCCCTGTTTTAACCCCCAGAACCCTGAACTAGCATAACTTTCTCATACGAAATCTGTTTGCTATGATTTTGGGTTCGTTGGATTATTAGATAATACGTGGATTATTAGATATAGTATTTTGAAGTTGACCCTCAGGTGGACTAGGAAACCAAGGAGTTCCAAAGGATTTTGAGCAATTACAAGGGAAATTTTGGACTTGTAGACAAATCTTATGAACCTAAGATCTGATAGACACTTAGGCAAGGATAGGCAAAGCATTAGATCATCTGACGCTAATGTCAACCATACAACCAAGTCTTGGGCTCAGCAACTTAGTTGTTATCCCTACACATTAAGTTCTGAAACAAGTGACTCAGAAATGTCTTTTCGCATGGAAAGACCCACACATAGTTCAGGCACTGCTTATTTATCAGAACCAACCAATTAGGTCCTCGCATCTATGAGGATGGCCTAAGACGATCAGTGGTCCAACTCAAAAATCTTGATCAACCCTTTGGACTTGAACACCTAGTGGTCAAGTTCGAAGAGGGTGCATACATTGATAAGGAAGGAACCATGTATGTGGTCACCAGCCTACCAGATAGGATAGATGAGTTGGGAAACATCATTCTTGAGAACAAGCTAGGAGACCTAGAGAAAGGAGACCTAGGAAGAGAACCCAAGACTCCCAGAGGTAAGTCAGTCTTGACTAGAGTGATCACTCTAGATTGGATCCCTCAAGACAACAAAAGCATAGAATTGTTCTCAAATAGAGAAATAGAGGAAGCTTTTTGGAGATTCAAGCCAGATCAACCTAACCCAATAGTCACCATCTATGAGTCCAAGGATCCGAAGACACCAGGGAAAGTTGTCTATCTAGATCACACCTTAGAGAAACTATCTTTGGTAACAGAGCAGGATAGGCATGCATACACTTGGCAGGGTGAATCAATTTTCCCTCCACTAAGATCTAGCGTTTCCCATGGGATCCAAGGAGCAGGATCATCCAAGGAGCAGGATCATCCAAGGCTCATGAAACCCAGAGGGAAAGAACTAAAGAGAGCCCTGAGGTAAGCTTTGCACATACTCTGGGTAGGGACTGTTCAAGATTTGAAAATGAAAGACCTAAAAGGGAGAGAATAGAGCACATAGACAACAAAGAGATGAACATGAATTTCCATTGCCCAGACCCCGAGAGCACTCAAGAACTCTTAGACAATCTCAAGTGGTTAAGGTAATGCCTAAGCATATTGATGCTCATACCATCGCCTATACACACAACCATATTTGCAAAATGTTTTTTGGGTAGAGTGTGTTGTCTCTTGATACAGTAACATTACCATACTCTTGTGTAGCAAAAGACAGTACGCTCTACCCAAAAAACACCTAGTACATGTGACATGTACTCTAGTGGTTGCTGATTTAGGGTTTAGATGACCGGCAACCAAAACATGATTTGATAAAGCAAAACATATTGTCAAACATAAAAGAGATATGTAGGAGTAGAATGAGCCATGAACCATGTACAAAAGAGATATTCCATAAATGAACCATGTACAAAAGAGATCTATATTCCAGAAATGAACAATGTACAAAAGTGTGGCAAACCACTGCCATATATGAGCCAAATACAAATGTGGCAAACCATTGCCATATATGAACCCAATACAAAATTGTGATGCACCGCTACCATATATGAGCCGAATGCAAAATTGTGGCACACCACTGCCATACACATGCCCAAAGGGATCAAAACACCTATATCTGCAGTGCTGCAACAAAAGCACATTCATGAAGTGAGACAAATTTGACATGACATTTATAAACAACAACTAAAAAACACCAAACCAAGTTTATAAGCTAACTTCATCATAGATGCTTCCATGAAACGACTACACCACATCCCTCCAAGTCCTCCAAGAGTGCAACCAATCCATGATGATATCCACAAGCCTCCTCTACTCGTGTCAAAGGAAGACCCACTGCCAACTCCTGCAACAAATATGCAAAATGTTAGATCAACATACATGACATGCTTAATGCAAGCAAATTTAATCATCAAAATGATACTTACAAACTCATGATGCATAGTGTCATACCTGCCACTACCCAAATGTGACGCTTTGACAGTATCTAGACATGTGGTCATCGCATCTCGTTGGTGATGATATTGATCAAGAGTCTGTTACTACTCATCGTGAATCATCTCCCACTCCTCAACACCGATCCATACATGCTTTGGTAAGCCTCTTTTGAAAGCACCAAAAACTTAAATTGTTGATGGGACATCACCTCACATGCCATGTGCTGAATCCACTCTAAGCTCGGAATAGGGTGCCAAGGTCCTTGTCAGTACTCGTGATAGATCGCCTCAGTGATGTAATTTTTGTGATCCTTGTCCTATTCACTCCATTCCACCATGATAGAGTGTCCAAATCATATGGAGCAAAACTATTGTATGCACTGATGCATGGCCTTTCTCACTACATCCATCATTGGAGCTCCATCATGTATACGGTACACCTTGGAGTCATCATGGTCATGAGCATCCCAAGGTGTACGTGGTGTACTATATGGCATACCTACATCTAAGCTACTTGCTCTAGGAGTAGAAGTGGGTGAAACAATGCCCTTCACACTACCTCCACTATATTCACCTCCTCTAGAGCCACATGTAGATCCACCTCTAGAACTTGCTCCTCCAAAGCATGACCTCCACCGATAGGACATACAAGACAGGCTAGCATCTATATTGCATTGTGGTGGCAGTGCATACATCAACTACCAGAGCCACTAGGGGATGGTTGGGAAGGCGTTCATGGTGGAGTCATAAAAGTACCTCCGACGAGAGTAGTGCCACCAAAGGGAGTACCTCTTGACGGGAGTAGTCCCATGAAAGTGAGTGGCACTTATGGGAGAACTACCGATGGGAGTGAGATGGAGGGGAGTGCTACCATGAGTGATCTAGTATTGTGATGCTCTAGCCATATAAGCAGGAGGTGCATGAGATATAAACTCTATAAACTGCTTCTGTATCATGGAATATGGAGTGACTCGTGGAATTTCTCCTATCGTGCTCTGTAATATAAAACACAAATAATTAATAATAGTAATATAGAAAACTACTTGTGTATAAAAACACATAGCAAAATAAATAAACACAAAGTAGTACATATAAGTGTTTACTTCATAAATCCTCTATTCTAGCATCCTCTCAGAGATCTGATACAGAGAGGATATCTATCTCTACATTGGTGACTTCTAGATCTCTTGATATGCCCGCCTCTTCTTGGTCATCGTCCTTGTACAACATATAATCTATTACTTCATCGTGTACCTCATCTTCTTCAAAGACTTCTTCATCTTGGACAATGATCTCTTCCTCTTCGACTATCGAATGCACCTTAGAGTCCACTATGGGTGGAATTTCTTCTACATCTATGTCCTCACAAATTTAGAAACTTGTAAAACAAATAGCCACTCTCGTTCTTCTGGATCTAGCATAAAGAGAACCTGCTAAAAGTGGTCGAGAAGTACAAATGTATCTCTTTCATCTGTCCATAGCTTTGTGGAGTCTACTTGAAGCAAACCACTCTTATCCCACCTCATTGTTGTGTTTCTTCCAAAGGTGACTACTTTCAACCATTTCACATCAAATAGAAATTAGTCAACCCTCCTGAAGGATAGCTTCAAGATATCTTGCATCACTGCACAATACTCGAGCTAGCCTTCTTCAGCATTGTTGTCTCTTGCACTAGCTCTACTTTTTTGGAAAAAGTTCATCATCACCCCACTATCAAAAGTAGATATATTTTCGTCGATTTGTGCCATCCAAATGTGTCATCCATGAGACCATAGTGCATCGTACTTAGAATACTCCCAATCACACCCCTTTGCAAGTTCGTTCTCTTCTTCGATATCCTCACCCACTACCTTTGCTTGTGAAATGTCTATAGCTAGACATCTGCTCGTTGGAAAGGGTGGAAGGGGTCGAAGACTTTCTAGAAGAGGCAAAAAGTGAGTGGGATGATTCTTTTGAAACTAATCTCTTTCCTTTGCGTTTGTCTCATTGACAAGCTCATACCTCTCCAACCACTTCTGCATGGGTTAAGAGTTTACGATGCAAAACTTCATTGCCTTCTCTTTGAAAGTTGCATCTATTTTTCTTTGCATCCCTTTACCTTGAGGTTCATCGCCTCTGAGATGAACATCTTCATCATCGCTCCATAAGGGAGGGATTTTTGGGTCCGTTTACATGCATAGAAAATCTTTTATGAATACAAGAGACTCTTGTACAAGCCACCCATCTACCATGCTGCCCTCTAGATGTGCTCTCTGATGAACAAACACTTTTAATGTCTTCATGAACCGCTCTAAGAGGAACATCCATCGACTATGTATAGTTCTTGTTATTGCAACTTCATCAACCACATGAACTAGTAAATGAAGCTGAATTGTGAGAATACTTGTGGGAAAGTATTTCTCAACCATACAGGCAGCCTCTATAGCATTGAGTTTTGCACTCTCTATGCTATCTCTCCTTGTGTTTTTAGAAGAGATCCATCGTATCACAGAACTGATTTTGTAAATGGTTGTTCACACACCCTTAAAAAGGCAATCTTTTAGAGCTACAGGGAGCACAAACTATAAAAACTTGTTTCAATCATGAGACTTGAGCCCTTCGAGATCGTCATTTTGTGTGAAGGCAATCTTTTAGACACAAGTGTGGTGACATGACCGACATCTTAGAACTCTAATGCTTTGAATTGGAGATTTGCTCCTATTTTCTAATTCAAGATGGAAGGGTAGGCAAAAAAGTTCAAGTTACAATTGAACAAAACCTTCCATATTCACCCTGAAATGGGTCTGTCCACATTTAGATTAGCTACTCTAGGTGATGAGGTACTCCAGACTATGGTCAATGGGTCCAAGATCCAACCTTATCGAAGTCAAAGACCCCTGAGTGGAAGAGTGGATCCAAATTTTTTGTAAATATGTAAATATGGAACAAATAAATATGTTTCAAAAAGGCACAAATATGCAATCTGACATAATGATTGCATGCAGTGTGGAAGCTTTAAGTGGCCTACATGCATGTTGAGTTAAGAGGAATGATGGGTGGCATGATGAATTACAATCTCATGTAGATCGAGGATAAATTAGCTCGTACATGGCATTGTTTTGAGTTGAAGTGGACGTGAGAATCTTTATATATAAGAAAAATGTATCGTTGTCTGAGAGTTTATTGAGTGATCAGAATTATGACTTACAATTGTCCATGTTTTGCTTTTTGCAATTCTACAACAATCTATATTTCTGTGATGGCGGAAAAAATATTTCCAAATCCCATCAAATTGACCTATATGCACCCATTCCATATTGTGCATCGATTGTCATAAACTCACATGGAGTGGTTCGCCAGTAGGGGTCTACTAGCGTATACCATGCTTGTGTGGCATCATATTCTAGTAAATCCAATGACACTCACCTTCCTACTCCAAATTCATGAGTAGCTACAGCAAGGATTTGAGAACATTATGACTTTCAAAATTAGAATCAATCAAGAAACTAGGGTAACTATTGATGTCCCATCCATTGCACAATGTTTGTAACTTATCAATGATGGGATAATAGATTAGGCATCTCTAGTCCATCTGATAGAGATAGAGAAAGTTTTTGGAAAGCCTTTTCTTGGTGAATTCAAATATGCACGCCTTCCAAAATCTTCACCATAGAATATGGGTTTACAACTAGCAACCTTGGAAGTACACTTGCAAAGCAAGCCATATGGTGCCTCACAGATATTATACTCCCTGTTGGTGGAGGTAGCTGTTGGCAGCAGTCAGGGAACCGAAGGAGCCACAAGACGAAGAGAGTCAGAGCGAAGGGACAGCATAGGCAGACATGGCAGTCAAAGAAGATCTGGCAAATAGGCCAATAATTTTCCTCATGAAGAAGCAAGTATGAGCATTCACGCAAACCTAGCACTTAGGCAACCCTTTAACTTTTCAAAAACCCTTACACCAATTAAAAGTGATTCTCATCACTAAACACCATTGTAAATACCATTTCATATTTTTGTAGCTCCATTTTGTGCAAGCCAAGGAGTCCTTGAGCTTGAGGAGCTTTAGAAGTACCTACCTGCCAATTTTCGTAATTTTTAGATCTCGTTTGAGCCCTCAAATAAGCCCTGGAACCTAATTTTTAACTAGGCCGAACACTAGGTCTGAACAGGGCCAAAGCTAGTCAAAAACTATAAAAGGAGCTAGAGAGCTCATTTTTGAGGTTAGATTGTAATTGAAACAAACTTGTAAGAGCTTTTTGAAAGTAAACTAAGAATTCCATTGCTTGTCCCTCTTTGTCTTGCCGTGTGTGCGCGTGTGTGTGTATGTGTGTGCATGTTTGTGTGCTTCTCACTCACGCACTTGTGCCTCCACTTGCTCGAGGTCTTCATACCATCCTCACGTCTTCCCGGATTGACATTAAAGGAGGTGCTACTCATCACTGAGCTACACCAAATTTTGGCGCCGTTGCCTGTTAACCTAGTTTAATCCTGTTTTAGCCCCAAAACCCTGAACTGGCATAACTTTCTCATACGAAATCCGTTTGCCGTGATTTTTGTTTTGTTGGAAAGCTCGCGGGGAGTACAACAAAAACATTGACTGGTTACGGTTAAATTAAGATCAGGAATATTGGATAGGGTATTTTGAAGTTGACCATACCCAGGGGGAACAAAGCTCAGGGATCTCTAGAGTTGTGTCCAAAAAGTCATAGTGTAAATTGGTGAAGTGTTACATGAATAAAAGTGATTGGTTCTGTCTTTTGAATTTAAGTCTTGAGCTAACAGTGGGCCTTTTACAGGTCCTTTGAGAGCAGCGAAGGGTACGCAAAGCAGGAGTAAGTGCAAGCTTGGGAACGCGCGTCCTGGGCACACCAGGGCAACACCACAAGGAAAGGAACTCAAGGTTGGAAAACCCGCAACACCCTCTGTCAATTCTTAGTTTAGGCTAAGTGCGGGTAGTGTTAGAAGTAAATCCAGGCAACGATAGGCATGAGATAAATCAAAGACTATCTAAGAAATCAAGTGCAAGTCAAGAGATAACCTCTGTGTGTGTGTGAACGACAACTCTAAAGTAAAAAGAACCTAACGTGAAACGACCAAAGTCAAATGCGAAACTAAACTCAAGTATTCCTAACGACGTGATATCAGACAAGAGTATAAACACGATAATCAACATAAAAGGAACCAAGTGACCAATAACAAAAGGACTCAGAAACGTGGTTGTACCTGGAAAAAATTGGGCTAATCAGTTAGGCATATGAACCTTAGATCAGGACGACACCTAGTAAGAGAGAGACAAAGCCTTAGGTCTTCAGAGGCTAGTGTCAATCACACTGCAAGGTCTTGGGCCCAGCAGTTGAGTCACCACTCTCATTACCCTAGCTCTGATACCAGTGAATCAGGGATGTCTCAAGGCATGGAAAGACCTACGGGAAGTTCAGGTGTGCCATACTTGTACAGGGTAGAAGGCCCTTACAAAACACAGTTGGAATACCTTAGGTCCAACCGATTAGGTGCCAGCATCTATGAGGATGGCCTAGGAAGATCTGTGGTACAGATTAAAAACCCTGACCAATCCATAGGACTAGAGCACCCAGCCGTCAAATTTGAAAACGGAGCTTATCTGGACAAAGAAGGAACCATATACGTAGTTACCAGTCACCCAGATAGGACAGATGAATTTGGGAATGTAATCTCAGAAGCGGACTTAGGTGACTTGGAACAAGGAAATATGGGCGTAGAACCTAGAGCCCCCCGAGGCAAATCTGTTCTCACTAGGATTATCACACCTGAGTGGGTGCCCCAAGACAACAAGAGCATAGATTTAATCCTCAATTGAGAAACTGACGAAGCCTTTTGGAGGTATAAATCTGATCAGCCAACCGATATAGGGACAATTATGATCTATGAGTTTAAGGATCCTGATAGCCCAGGCAGAGTGACCTACTTAGATCACACTTTTAAGAGGATCTTTGTGGTGACAAAAAATGATAGGCATGCTTACACTTGGAAGGGTGAATTCGTTTTTCCCCAACCAAGATCGAATGTATCCTATGGTCACCCTGGAGCTGGAACATCCCAAGCTCATGGAATGCAAAGAGACAGACATAGAGAAAGGCCGGAAGTAAGCTTTGCCAACCCAGTGGGCAGAGAAAGAACGAGGATGGAAACGAATAGAGTAGAACCTGAGATACTTAGAGCTCATAGGAATCAAAGAAATGCGGAGGAGTTCCCTCTACCACGACCTAGAGAGCACACAAGGACTTTGAGGCCGACTCAGCTAGTTAAGTCCATGAAGAACTACTTCGATGGCACTGGAGATCCATACGATCATGTGGCTGAGTTTAGGCAAGTCCTGAGAGCTGAACAAGTGGAGGATCTATTCACGCAGTACAATGCCTTTGGTCTGACCCTTAGGAACACTGCCCTGACATGGTTTCAGCCACTAAATGAGAGGCAGTTCAGGAGCATAGACCAACTCCTAGAGGCTTTCATTATTGAATTCTCTAAGAGTGGCATAAGGCATAATACCTCCTCGCTGATTCACAGCTTCAAGCAAACCCCGCAAGAGACCGTGAGACTTGCAGGAAGGAGATTTAGGCAATATCTTGAAAGATGCCCTGTTTCGGAGTTACCCACACCAGCCAAGCAAGTGGCTTTATTCTTGGATGGATTGCTAAGTACCAAATTAAGATCATATGTGTACTTGAAGGACCCTAGGACCATAGAAGAGTGTGTACGCATGTGTATTGACATTGAGGACAACCTAGGGGAGGAGTTAGGGCTTTCCAAGATATACAAAGATTCGGATAGTGCCTCTAACCTCTCTTCCACGCAATCCACATCAATCGAGGAACTTGCAGAGAAAGTAGCTCAGAAATTAGGTGTGACTAGCAAACAAATTCCAAGGTTTGCCCCTGTGAAAAGGTGCTATACGTGTGGCGGCGACCACATGGCGAATGTCTGTCCCATTATGGCCCAACCCCAAGTTAATCCTAGTAGTCAGTACTGCACCATAGAACGAAGGTACACCAATCACACCGCGCAAGATTGCCCATACAACAAGTAGGCAGTTAGGCAACCCTACCCTCAGCCATACCCTCAACAAGGAAGATACCAGAACCAGTACCCACCTCAGCCGTATGCTAGGCCTCAACAAACCTACCAACCCTATCAAAACCAACAAAGGCCTCAGCTTGTGCTAGCACAACAACCCCCAGCTCCAGCTAATGTGATTCCGGTAAAGTATGCTGTTGCAGAAGAAAACCTGAATAGAGCTATAGTCCTTGTAACACCCTTGCTTTCCGAAAGTGACCCCAGTGACCATAGCTTTGATTCTACACATGTCGATAGTCCCCAGGCTTACTACATGCAGTCTCCAGAACATGGTGAGTCCTATTACAGCGAAGAGCCAAATGAACCTAGTTGGGAGTCAGATTACGCAAACATCATGTATGCAAACCCCAACCCTAGGCCTCAACCTAGGCAAGTAAGACCTCCATTCCCAAGAGGACCGTGCTACAGATGCCAAGGAGATCACCTCATTCGTGATTGCCCCTTACCACCACCTACACAAAACCAGTCAGTGACGATCCAAGGCTTTTGCCAAGATTGTGGAAAAGAGCATCTCTTACGAGATTGCCCAAAGAACCCCAATAATATGCCAAAAATCACGCCTATCAATGTTATTGGGTTAGTGGTAGATTCCACGGGAAGTGTCACTTCCACTGCTCCCGTACAGGTAGTCACTAGAGCTCAAGCATTGCAGCAGAATCAAGGGGTAAACCAGGATAAGAACCCAGAGGCTAGTGAAACCGAGAGCATAACAAAGAAAAGGACTAGAGCATGGAAAGATAGTCGGGAAAGAATGAAAAGACAATGGGCTAAAAAGATGAGTGAACTCGAGGAAAGCATAAGAGAAACCAAAGCCAGGATAACTAAACTCACCTCTCAAACCCCCTCTCACACTATTCCACCACCACCATTCCCATCGCCATCCGACCAGCCACCTTCCAACCCACCTAATATGATTCCACCACCCCCTAGAGTAGGATCAGTATTAGCTGATCCCATTCCAGAAGACATAGACATGATGCTTAAAGCATATCAGGCCAGAATTCAAGAAGGGCCAAATGTCACAGATCACGACAAGTGTTACCCTAGAGCTGACCTAGAGATAGAAAGAACCAAGCTTTGCGCGAAAATGGTAGCATTGGCTCAAACTATGTTTGAAGCCAGTCGCCTTTTCAATTACTCGGGCTCAGCCAAGACGCAATTACACTTGGATGGACTTCTAGAGAAGTTAGAGGGCATAATTGTCAGATCGGCCAAGGAAGAAAAAAATCAAGAAAGGGAGAAAGCAAGCAAAAACATGACCCATCCCCCATCAAAAGTTTATGTGGCAATTCCACTGAACCAGACAACTCCCCCTCCTTAGAAAGAATAGAGAATCTAATGGCACAATCACCAAAGGAACCAACCTCTCAACACAAGGGCAAGGCAAGTGAAAGAGTAAGCATTCCTGCTCAAGAAGCCTATGTGCCTGAAGCCTATGTGCCTAACTCTACGGAGCCGGACACATCATCTTCTATGAATCGGTTCACACCAGAATTCCTACGCGAGATTCAAGAAGACAAATGGGCTAAGGAAAGTGAAGTCCCTCCTCCTATTGAACTTGTGGATGAGGCACATGACCAATTCCCACAAGACATCCCATCCATTTATGGAGAGCAGGAGAGTACCCAATCTCAAGAAAGATTAGACTTCGAGTCTAATTCTTTACAAGAACTACCCCATTTCACAGGCCCATGGGAAGCGAAGTCCACCTGCATGAGAGCACCTACAGTCATGGTAAGAAACGAAGATTCAGTCATACCTAGGAACACAGAGGTAGTGAAGAACACTAACGTGCAGTGCAATCTCAAGTTAGAAGAGCTACTCAAGGTTAGACCTGAATTATGGAAACGTGTCGCCAAACAAGTACCAGAAATAGCCAAACCTCGTTCCCAGGTAGGATCCCATAGGACAGTGCCAGAGATACCCTTGGATAAGATAGGAGACATGTGTGAAGGTGAAGAAGGGAACACCTATCTTCCCATTACCTACCAAGACTACACCACCAAGGAAATTTTGGACTCAGGTGCAGGAGTTGCAATTGCCACCACTTCCCTATGGAAGCGTTGGGGCAAGCCAGCACTCAGGCCAACGAGAATGAAATTGCAGATGGCCGATGGTCATATTGAGAGACCCTTAGGATTAATAGAAGGAATAACTCTCACCACTTGTGGTGTCGAGTTTGAGCATACATTTGCCATATGTGACTTCAGCAAAAATCATGCCTATGAGATGATTTTGGGAAGACCATTTATGCGACAGTTGCAAGTGGTACAGGACTGGGGAACCAATTCTTTGTACCTGCAACACTTAGGTGTTACGACCAAAGTCAATCTCAAGGATTACTCTCATAGAGATGTCCCTCCTATCCAATGGAATCCCATCCATAGAGCCAAAGATGATACAGAATCGGTGCATTCCATAGGGTCAGGATCCTCTTGGATGCATGAAGACACCCACTTATGATGTGCAAAGTAGCAGTGGACGAAGAGAAGAGAGAAAAAGCCAGAGAGATAGGTGCGAAAGAAACCCATAGATCAATCCAAGACCCAGCCTATGCACCTGTAGTCTTTCCTGATGAGGAATTTGAACCCCATGGCTGGGCAGAAATCCTAGCAACAATGGACGTAGCCATCAATGAGGAACAATGGACACCTCACTGTGATGAGGATGGCTATGACATTTCAGTCTTCTCCATAGAGCCAATCATGGGAGAGGCAGTTCTAGAAGAATGCGAACCTAGCCCTGATGCATTTGAGGATGCAAGTGACTTCGATGTAGAGTCAATCATTATGGACCCACCATTTGCATCAAATGAAGAATACTTCCATGAAGTAGAGTTTCAACCCCAGAGGCATGGAGAGCTTACAAATGATGTAAGATTAGCAACACATGTGACCCCGAAGGAAGAAGGGAAGAAACGAAAGAAGAGAGAAGTCTCACCAGAAGAGGAAGAATCTTTGTTTGAGGTCCCAGAAAATTTTAAGAAGTATGAGATAGATGACAGGAGAGTCATGATCAGAATGCCGAAACGAGAGGCACAATCAGGAGAGGCCTATGATAACAAAGAAACCACCAAGAAAATAGTAGTGGCCCTAGAAGAAGGAGAGGAGAGATGCACATACATAGGCCATGACCTAACAGAGGAAGAAGAGCATGCGTTAATTGCCTTGCTAAGAGAATACAGAGATGTATTCGCTTGGAGTTACAAGGATTTGAAGGGTGTTGACCCTGACATATGCTCACACACCATCCCCATGACTTCAGATGCCAAACCCTCTAAGCAAAAGCCCTACACATATAACGATAATTACGCTGCTAAGATCAAAGAAGAGATAGATAGACTGGTTGAAGCTGGATTTATCTATGAAATTGAGCACACCGAGTGGGTATCCCCCATCGTTGTGGTGCCCAAGAAAAATGGAAAGCTGCGCGTATGCATTAACTTGAAGAAGGTTAATGCAGCCACTATTCGAGATAGCTATCCGCTTCCCATCACAGAACATCTCTTAGAAAGAGTGGCAGGCAAGGAAGTCTACAGCTTCCTTGATGGATTTTTGGGTTACAATCAAGTAGCCATAGCTCCAGAGGATCAGCATAAGACGGCCTTTGCCACAGAATGGGGCATTTTTGCCTTTAGAGTAATGCCATTTGGGCTTACCAATGCACCAGCTAACTTCCAAAGGCTGATGTGCCATGTGTTTAAGGAGTTCCTGAGGAAGAATTTAGAGGTCTATGTTGATGACCTCTGCGCTCATTCCAACATTAGACAAACCCATATCCCTGAACTCAGACAGATCTTTGACAAATGTAGAGAATATCAAGTCTGCCTGAACCCAGAAAAGTGTGTTTTCATGGTCAGGCAAGGCAAGATTCTAGGGCACATAGTGTCAAAGAATGGCATATCCACTGACGAAGAGAAAGTGAGAGCTATAGCAGAGCTACCTAGGCCAAAGAATGTCAAGGAAGTACAAGCTTTCATGGGGCATTGTGGTTATTACCGACGATTTATACACATGTATTCTATCAAGCCCATGTACGGACTTCTGACTAACTTTGAGTGGACGGATGAATGTGAGAATTCCTTCCAGGAGCTTAAACGAAGATTATGTTCAGCACCAATCTTGACCACACCAGATTGGAATAAGCCATTCCACGTTCACGTGGATGCATCCAATTATGCTATTGGATGCGTGCTTGCACAACCTACTGGTGAAGGTAATATGGATCTTCCAATTGCCTATGCCAGTAGACAATTGAATGCAGCTGAACGGAATTACACCACTACAGAGAGAGAAGGTTTAGGCATGGTATATGCAGTCAAAAAATTTCAACACTATTTGCTTGCAAATAAGTTTAAATTTTTTACTGACCATCAGGCATTGCTATACCTCGTAAATAAGCCATGCAATACAGGAAGATTAGTGAGATGGTTCCTCTTGCTAATGGAATATGATTTTGAGGTTGTGCTAAGGAAAGGGAGAACTCATTTAAGAGCAGATCATCTCTCTAGGCTCACATCGGGAGAAGCCCCACAAGGAGTATCGGATGACCTTCCTGATGCTTACTTGTTTAATTTGGAAGTTGTACCGCAGTGGGCTAAGCCATTGGTACCAGTACTGACATACGGGCCTAACCATCTAGTAGTAAACACACGGAATAGAGAGGTTGTTAAAGCCCAAAAGTACCACATCATGGCAGGAAGCATGTACAAGCACACAGATCAAGGGATCTTGGCTTGTTGTGTGGAAGAGGACGAGTACAATAAATGGTTGCATTTAGCACATGTAGGTGCACTAGAGCAACACCATTCAAAGCAACGAACCTTACAAACACTAAGGAGATTCGGAGTGCATTGGCCAACTATGGAAGCGGATGTCCAAAAGTTGTGCAAGGAATGCCCAATCTGTTGCACTAAACCACTTGTGGAACACGCCACTCTATATCAAGTGTCCATTGTGCCAGATTGGAGTGAACCACTAGTATCCTTTCTGAGGACAAAAACATTCCCTCCAGACATGACTCTTGCTAGGAAAAGGAGTTTAGAACAAGAAGCCCAGGATTACTCACTTATTGGTGATAATCTATACAAACGTGGTAAAGATGGTTATCTGAGACTGTGTGTCCATGAGAGTGAATATCTTAAGATCTTGGAAACTGCTCACCAAGGTGTAGCAAGAGGACACTTTGGACCAGATGGAGTGATCAAGGCAATACTATTTGCAGGCTTCTGGTGGCCTACCCTTCACATGGACGCACATACCTATGTGAAGCGATGTGATGTCAGAGAACTCAGTATCCTATACATAAAGATGAGATGCCACTGAAACCTATGATGGGTGGACGTGCATTCTCTAAGTGGGGAATAGACTTCGTAGGTCCTATTAATCCCCCAGCTAAGGGTTCTCATGCGGAATACATTATTGTTGCAACAGACTATCTAACTAAGTGGGTAGAGGTAAAAGCCACTACGAAGAACGATGCTCAAACAACTGCCAAATTCTTGTTTGAGAATGTATTCACAAGATATGGGCTACCTATAGAGCTTGTAAGTGATAGAGGCACTCACTTCTTGAACGAAGTGATTGAGAATCTACTCCAAGAATTCTTAGTAATACATAAGAAATCTGCCCCCTATCACCCTCAAGCTAATGGACAAGCTGAGAGCACCAATAAGATCTTATGCAATGTACTGACAAAATTAGTGAGCACGAAACGCTCTGATTGGGACAAAGAGCTACACCATGCTGTTTAGGCATACCGAGTTGCCTACAAAACGGTACTCCAAGCCACCCCCTTTCAGATGGTATTTGGCCAAAACATTGTGCTACCCTTGGACTTCTTGATTCCTACATTGAGAGTAGCACAAGAGCACGAATGGACAGGTCATGAGCTCTCCTCTAGACTTTTTGACCTTGAACGATTAGGAGAAACAAGACTGAGAGCAGCTGCAGGAATATATGCAGCTAAGAAGAGACAGAAGGCATACTTTGATGCCCATGTGAAGGATAAGGGTTTGAAAGCAGGAGATCTAGTTTTAGTCTACACACTGAAACAACACGCAAGGAAGCTAGAAAAGAGAGGCTACGGACCTATGATCATCAATAGGATCTCCACAAGCGGAGCAGTACAACTAGCCACGTTAGAGGGTGATGTTCTCCCAAATTACATTAGCGGTTGCAGAGTCAAGTTGTATCAGGAACCCCTCACGGAGGAAATGCTCAGCCGACTCAACACTGCTAAGAAACGCAAAGAGGAAGAAAAGCGAATTCGAGAAGAAGCTCAAGCAGAAGCCCTAGAGCGCATACGGAGGATGAAATTGCGAAGGCAAGGCCGAGATCAACCTAGAACAAATGACTATGCAGATCAAGGATATCATATGGCAATGTGTGAAGTCGTAGGAACAAGCTCACATAGGATAACTGATCGACGACCTTTCATAACCTTGGATATAGGACAAGGAAAGAGTGCAAGGACCGTAAGAGCCTTGATTGACTCAGGTGCAGCCACTAGTGCTGTTAGAGTGTCTTACTGTCAAGAGTTGCAGTTAGCTGTCAATCCTGTGGAAGCATATCTCATAGGATTGGGAGGTGTGGAAACCCCTTGCATGGGCGAGGTGGAACTACCCCTCTACATTCATGATGAGGCAATGACAGTTAAAGTACTAGTGTGTCAAGATGAGGACCTCACGGAACCCCTTGTCTTGGGTCAAGACTGGATCTATGACCGAGCAGTCAACTTAAACCTAAGAAGTGGACTTCTTCAGGTATGGGTCAATCATAGTCGAATTACAGTAGAGTTAGATAATGGAGCACTCAAGGAACTAGGAAAGGCACAGACTCCTGGTCCCTCCAGGGGTGCACATGAAGTTGACCATGCTGTTCTTGTCCAAAACTATGTGTTGCAGAGGAACGATATTCTCAAAAAAGGAGTCAGGGATGCAACGGAACTCCCTTCTTTTCCAAAGGCCAGAAGGAGGCAGCAACCAAAGGTGGATCAAAGGCAGAAGAGGCAGAGTACTACCTATGCCGGAAATCAAAAGTACCTGCGCAGCAAAATATCTCGGCAAGTAAACCAAGTATGGGTGCGGAAAGGCGAACACCCGGTTGCACTCAAGCCAACCACACGGGCAAAGCCTCTTATTAGTAACCAACAACACGACACTAATAAGAAGTCTTTCAGAAATTCTTCTGCTAACGGGAAATCTATTTGGGTGCCCAAGAAGTCGATGAAGGCTAGCCCACAATCAAGACAAATTTGGGTGCCTAAGGCTTGCTTGCGGGCGCAAATAGCTACGCCGAAGCCACAACCTATACAGCGTAACCCATTCACTCGCACAGCCAGCATTCACTCGTTTTCAACACTCAAGAACACACAAAGGCCCATGAGCACGAACATAATCGCTTGTAAATGGGTCCCTAAAAGGCCTCATTTTCAAGCCGATACACCTATAAAGCTCTCTAGAGCCTCTACGAAACCAAGAACAAGATCCATCCACTGCATTTGGCAGCCTAAGACCTGTAATAAACCCCCCGACCCCAATTTGTAACTTCATCCCCACTTACTAACTGCATTAGTCTCCTAGGACTACCCAAGCATTAACTACACACACTGTCTTCGTGCACTTACTAACCACTAACTCACCATCTACCTCATGTTAATGTTGTAACGGGGACAACTACGGATTTATTCTGTCCATTACGATGTTAACACATGGTTCTATATTCTCACAGTTGCAACCTGCAAACAGGGCCATGGCAGAAGCAGGCGGTGCCAGTTCTCAAGCCGGATCCGGTGCATAGATTGTGGACATAGAAACACTCCTCCTCGAGCCACATCTCACCGCAAGGCCGCAAGAACTTCAAGCCGTGCATGTGCTCCCCATTCAGGATCCTCCTCAAGGGCACACTTCTCAAGTAGGTAAACACGCTCACTGGTTCAGTGATGTCGCGGGACCATTGGGCGATGGAACCTATTTCTGGGAAGCAGAATTGGAATTTAATGGTAAATGGGGACGATACCACTTTTTCACGCGCGAGTTTGAAAGCTATCAGAACGCCGAAGTCATGCGATCAGTATGGACCAAAGCCGGTGTGGACAGTTATTTCAGGGCCCACTTACCAAAGCCGGATTTCTTACGATGTTCATATCTGATCAGTACCATCACGCCAAGCAGGGCCAAGGGAGGCGACAGCACCTTTGTGTTGCCCTCACTGCTGCCGGGTCATGAGCTTAAAAGATTCAAGCTGACCCTTAATCTGGTACGGGAAGCGTTGGGCATGTATGGCATGCACATCCCCACGGAAAAGGAAACAATGGTTCCAGGTCGAATGAAACACAAAGATCTTAATAAGTTGAAGGATATGGTAGCGATGACACCAACCATCACTCTACACCTGCGGACCATCATGCAACATTTTGCTTTCCCCGCCCAGGAAAGATTCACAATGCCCCCAAAGAAAATATGGTTCAGCTTGTATCTGGCAGAGACAGAAAGCCTTCCAATCAATGTGCCACACTGGATCATAGATCAGATCCACCTAGCCCATCAAAGGTGGAACAAGAAGCAGAAAAATGTGCTTCATGGATGTTGTGCTCTAACAAAGATAATCTACCGATGTCTGGCTTACGACGTGCCTATTCAGCGGGCACTCATATGGCCCCGAGCCCAGGAATTCCAGAGAAGACTATCAGCAGCAGGTCCCCCATCGAAGAAGATGAGGGGGGGAGTACAATTACCCTGTGCTCAACCAAGGGGAGCCACCACTACACCCGAAATTACCCCTCCCCAGACACGACGCGTTAGGCCATTCACAATCCGGCTACCAAGACCAAGCACAGATGGACCTAATCTGGTATTTCCACCCGTCCCATCAGATTTGGAATTTCCACAGGGTTTTACTCTCAACGATCTTACTGATGAAGAAGTGGCTAGACTGATCTATGACTCTAACCTCGAGACGGAAACAGAACGTGCTCAGGAACCACAATCCCAGACAACAACAACAGCCCCCACCCGACCAGAAGTGGTAGAAGTCGACGTCGAGGAACAAGAGACAGAACAAGACGAAGAAGCCTACGAGGAACAAGAATATGACGAGCTTTCCGAGCTGGCAAGTGCCCCTGCGTATTCGACACAAATCAAAAGACTATATCGAACCATGCAACTAGTTCAAGAACAACATAAAATGTCACTGGAAGCGGGCAAGAAACTCATGAACCAGTTGCTAGCTGAGGAAGGTGTGGACGATATGTTCATTGAGTCCATAAACCTTCATGCCGACGCAGTAGGAGTGGATGAGGCCATCCATGAGGCAATGGCCTACATTCACAGATTTGAGAAGAGGGTTCCCGTTCGTCCCAGGAGGTCCGGGAAACAAATTCATATCAATGTATCAGCACCAGGAGAGACAACGCAAGCAGACGAACATCAGGAAGCACCATTGTCACCACCATCCCCACCTCGCACTACACAATTCACTCCACCACATGACACTAGCACCACCACGTCCACTACCACCACCATTGTCATGGGCATCCCACTCTCTCCGAGAATCCAATTCGGGAGAGTCACCATGCCCACTTTCACCACTCTTTTCACTGACGTCACATCCACTCCACCCACAATCCCCATCTACACTGTCACTCAAACAATTGACACTATGGAAACATCTCCTGCCACAGCACCGCTCCCTTCCCCCATGCCACCTTCATCTCCCATACCCCCTCCACCCACATCTCCACTTGCATCCACATCATTCACAACTCCCTTTCCCGCCCCCATTCCCCCTGCATCTTCACCCCTCCCAGCATCATTTAATGTAAATAGCATATTTTTAGCATTAAATCAATGTGTATATCAGCTTCAGAATGAGTACATATCAACAACTGACAACACACCATCAGAACTTACAAAGGCAATTTCACATTCTACAAGAGGAAAATGCAGAAGTGAATCAACGCTATTCAACGCTTGAGCAGGCTCACCAAACACTATTGGAGGCACCCCAACCATCGACAGAATCAGGTGTCAAACAACTAGAAGCTTTGCTCGAAGTATACCAGGCCGATAACCTACGAGTCAGATGCAACTTGGCGCTACTAAGGAAACATATGGCCACAGCACTGGAGGAGAACAAAAGGCTGCAAAAACAAAATGAAGAGAATCTGGAAGCGGCAATGGAAGGCTCCCCTCACGAGATAGATCTAGAGCAATTTAAAGCAATTCCCACGGAGACGATGAAAACCATTCTGGAAAGCTATGCAGATCTCCTGGAAGCCTATGATGACTTGGAAAGAGAGCGTGACACACTTCAGAGCAGGCTTAAGGAACAAGAAGAACAACCGAAGAGTGTCCCATCAACCTCCACCTCAGACGAAGTAAAGGCCTTAACTGAGCAGGTAGCAGAATTACAAAAGAGGTTACTGACATACGAGAGGCAGCCATCTCCAGTGGTCGAACCAGAGCAAGAAGAGTTGGTCCCTATTGAGGTAGATGATTCGTACGAGGAACCGTATGTTCCTATGCCAATGCCAGGCGGGCGACGAACCTCAGAGGGACTAGACACATTGGAAGTGGAAGCACCCGAGTGGCTTCAGACACTAGAAAGGACAACGAACACCCACGAAGAACGGGTGGCCATTCAGATCCAATCACTAGCGAACTTAGAAGAAACTGTCATAAAGTCTGAATATTTCAGAAGCATGTCTCATCATAGATGGATCGGTACCAATAATGACCAATATGTGCCATTCTGTATACTTTTGGCCGATTACAACGCGGAGATTCAACGGCAATGTGGCAAGCCTCCCACATTTGCTACACAATTTGGTCCAGATGATATACCGGAAAGTGCTCAGCGTGGGTCCATCCATCAACCCACCTAGAGAATCAGGCTTTTGGAAACGTATCCTGAAATGGTCCGAACCTGGAATAATATGCCGTTGTTTATTAAATATAATCCTTGTTACATTCCAGTTCTTCGACGACGCACCTGGCCTGAATTCACTATTGCCGTCAGAGACATTAAAGCCTGTGCAAAATGGTTGAATTATGTTTACCTAGCACCTCCACGAGGACCCCCCACGGTCAACTACATGATTTCTACAATCCGTCACTGGAGTACTCGGCTACGCAATAATCCTGATGTGATGGCCCAGATGTGTATGAAAATATTTGAATTAATGCTGATCACTTTCAGGACGTTTAAGAACATTAAGGACCCTCACTTCTCAGGTGCAGGCTTTGTGACAGGAAACCAGGATCTAGTGTACGATATGAGTACCACCCCGTCAATTGAAGTAATATATGCTTGGCACACCAGAATCAAATACCTCCCAGCCTGCTTTAAACAGACATTTGAGGAGATGTTCATCACCGGATTCTGGGAATATCACTCCGAAATCTTTATACCCAGACCATCACATCTCCTCCAATTATTTGCTGTGGAGAGAACTATTTACTCAGAACAATTGAGGGTGCCTCATCCAGATGTTCCCGGACCTGTGAATTGGGATGAATTGCTCACAGATCTAGCACGCGGCTTGCGACTCGAAGAACACCACCTAGCCTCCGATGTCGTCCAATACTATGTTCAAAAATCCTCTAGACAAGGGTCTGTCAGGGGCGACAGACGCGAGAGTGGGGGGGGTGTTGGCAGCAGTCAGGGAACCGAAGGAGCCACAAGACGAAGAGAGTCAGAGCGAAGGGACAGCATAGGCAGACATGGCAGTCAAAGAAGATCTGGCAAATAGGCCAATAATTTTCCTCATGAAGAAGCAAGTATGAGCATTCACGCAAACCTAGCACTTAGGCAACCCTTTAACTTTTCAAAAACTCTTACACCAATTAAAAGTGATTCTCATCACTAAACACCATTGTAAATACCATTTCATATTTTTGTAGCTCCATTTTGTGCAAGCCAAGGAGTCCTTGAGCTTGAGGAGCTTTAGAAGTACCTACCTGCCAATTTTCGTAATTTTTAGATCTCGTTTGAGCCCTCAAATAAGCCCTGGAACCTAATTTTTAACTAGGCCGCACACTAGGTCTGAACAGGGCCAAAGCTAGTCAAAAACTATAAAAGGAGCTAGAGAGCTCATTTTTGAGGTTAGATTGTAATTGAAACAAACTTGTAAGAGCTTTTTGAAAGTAAACTAAGAATTCCATTGCTTCTCCCTCTTTGTCTTGCCGTGTGTGCGCGTGTGTGTGTATGTGTGTGCATGTTTGTGTGCTTCTCACTCACGCACTTGTGCCTCCACTTGTTCGAGGTCTTCATACCATCCTCACGTCTTCCCGGATTGACATTAAAGGAGGTGCTACTCATCACTGAGCTACAGTAGCCAAATTCAATGGTCAGTTCAATCAAGTTGAACTATCTTCTTGCAAGTTGAGGAAGGATTCAAATGCTTGTTGCGAGTTTCCAAGATAGCATAGACACCCGATGTTAAGGTTGGTATTTTCCTTATTTTATTAATTTTGGTAGGGTCATTGCCTACACACTTCCAAGTGAAGGAGGTGTCAGAGGAAGCCCTTCTCCAAGAGACATTGTGCTGGCATGAGAGGTAAAAAAAATGTTGTTGAAAGTGAGATAACCTTGAGAGATAAAATGAAAAAAAGGAAAGATTTTTGGGGAGGCTTTTTGACATACTTAAGAGGAAGCTTGTAAGAAATATGTAGGATCATGCATTGTTGTTGAAGCAAAACAACCCTGATTAGAAGAAGTAGCTAGACTTGAATTTGAGCGAAGATGAGACATTTCTATGGACAAGGCAAAAAGGTAAAGGTTGTTGGAGGAGGAAGGCGCCTGTCAGTAGGAGGAAATTTGACAATACGAGGAGGAATCCCAACAACAAGTACAATGATAAAGGCATAAAGAAGAACAAAAGTCATAGATGGATTGAGAATGCGAGCAACAATTGGACACTGACCAATAGTCCTAATCGAAGCAACATAGAGAACAACACAGAAAGGGTCTGGTCAATTTCCCGAATTTGAGTGATCAAGTTTGGGAGCCATGGTGTAATGCTCAGGGGAGAGTGAAACTACCCACTACTCCCTACACAAATCATATATATCCTTGGTTTATGAAGGGGTATTAGATGTTATGAGGAAGTCTAGCTAACATAGTTAGTATGTTGGCTTTATGTTATCTGCATATGGAAAAGGAAGAAGGAACTTACAAGAAAGAACATAAAGCTTTACAAGTAAATAATGCTCAGCTCATAGCTAAAATTCAAGATCTCAAAGGGTCTTTCTTGTAGATATGATATTTATATTGAAAAACACAAATTATGGAGTGATCCATAGTCAATTTTGCAGCAAACTTGGATAGGAGGAAAGAAGAGAAGTTGATACTACAAGGACAATTGCAAGAGGTTACAGAGCAAACACAAATTATGCAGGACGGAGATTGAGCTCTATAGATTATACTAAACAAGATGTGGGATGAGTAAACATTTTTTGCCCATCAGATTTCCTTATTAATGATAATTTATAGGAAACAAATAATGACTTAAATATTATTCCGGACTAAGAGAAACAACTGCAAGATGCTGAGCATTTCATTGCAAAAAAAAGTCAAAATTTTACAAGAATAGAATATAGATTTTGGAAGGGTTAAAGACAATGACTCAGTTGAAGCAAAAAATTAAAGTTAAGGACTCATAACTACTAAAGAAGAATGATCAGACTCAACTTCTGCACACACTGTTACTAGATGCTTCGAAGGCCAACTAGAGTTTTTTGGAAGTATAATCATCCGGCTATGCAGAGCCCAAGATAGCAGAAGTGGCTTAGAAAGCATACTTGGGAATCCTTGATAGTTCAAATGAAGAGTTGTAGTCTATGGTGGAAGCCAGTATTGCTTAGCTCAAGATAATTTTGGATGAGTTTACCTATGACACGGATGGAGCCATCCATCCACCTTTGAAAGGGGATGATTTGTAACTTTCTTTTGTGCATTGTATCCACCATGCATGCTAGTCTTAGCAAGCTACCAAGTTTAGTATTCTATTTTTTGTATACATACAGATGAGAAAATATGGCTTGCGACCATGCCAATCCTCATATGGAGTGATAGACTATATTGCTTTAGCGGGACACATGTTAAATACATATGTTGCACACATGATAGCCTCAAGCCAGAAACTATATGGTAAAGCCTAATTCTTGACCATACCGCACCATCTCCATGAGTGACATGTTTTTTTGTTCAGAAACTCCATTTTGTTGAGGTGTATATGACACCGTACATTGATGTTTTATCCCACATTCAACAAAAAATGCATTAAAGTCAGAAGACATATATTCCCCCCTTGATTAGAATAGAGGGTGCCCATTTTACATGTTGAAAGATTTTCAGCCAAAACCAAAAATTGTTTGAAGCACATAAACACGCCAAACTTTTCTTTGAGTGGGTATACCTATGCATGCATGGAAAAATCATCAATGAAAGTCACGAAGTAAAGATAGTTTCCAAAAGAAGGTATCTGCATAGGACGATAGACATCACTATGTACGAGCTATAATTTTTGAGTAGCCCGAATTGAACCATCTTTTTGAAAGGATGAATGCTGCATTTTGCCCAAAATACAGCCTTTACAAACATGTTTTCCGGGTGCCTCAAGTTTGGGCAAAGAAGATACCATTTCAAATTTCTGCACGCGTAGCAAACTAGCAAAATTTAGATGAGCAAAGCATGCATGCCAAAGATTTGCATTTGACATAACCTAAGAATCATGTACTACACATGCTAAATCATTAAGAGATTTTTCATAATCTATGAGCTTATACAACCCACGAGATAAAATGCGAGAAGCAATAATCACATTGCCATTTGACAAACCATGGACTGTATATCTGTCATCAACAAATTTCACAACCAAATCAATCTTGGCTAAGGCCGAAACTGATAAGAGATTTTTCTTGATCCTTGGCACAAATAAAGCATCTGACAATGTAAAAGAACTACCATCAGTAGTAGTGAGAATGATCTTACCAACTCCCATAACATGATAAGAGTAGTTGTTGGCACATGTAACAATATTCCCTGTAGGGGCAAGCTCGAGTGAAGAGAAGAAACTGCACTGTGAGGTAATATGTGTTGGTGCAATAGAACCCAAGCCCACATACTTGGTTAATTAGCATAACTCTTTTGGGACTCTATATGATCAACCTCTTGTAAAAGTTCTTCACATTTACCTTTTTAAAAGTGTTCTACAACCACCAGGAAGTTAAGAAGCATCAAATCTCGAAGTATTTGGTAGTTGAGTAATGAGAGAATATATCCTATACTTTAGGATTCACTTTAAGGTGAACTTTTGAATTTGAATTCAGAAGTTTGACTCCAAACTCAACTTTAAAAGGAGGATCAAAACATCTGCATGCTATCTCGATTCTATGAGATCATTAGAGAAGACATATTATGATTTTGAAGAGCTCACTCTATAGCTCACTCACACTTCCCACATTGTGCAATTAATCATTGCCAATGATTTTGTATTTGTACATGTTTTAATACATACATTTTATCATATCTTCACTTCAATTCTGTGCCATGACTACATCAAAACAATGATCTTCTCAAAGCTTCTTCTCAGTGCATGATGGATCATTTTTAACGATTTAAAGCATGGTATGTTCATTATATTGTCTACTATATTGGTACAAAATCTCATTGTCATTACTCATCTTAATGGTGAGATGTTAGCATGGCATTGCACTCTGGTATGTTGACTGATGCACCCTGAATATGTCGAGAATGTTCTGTGGTTTGCTAGACACCATTCTCAATGTGTAGTCCATCATGTTTTAGGAAATCATCCATGATTGGTAGCTATTTAAGCTAATTAGATTTCCCTAAAAGGAATTATGCTAATTCCTACTGTGCTCAGAGAAACATTCAAAACACTGAATAGGTGTAGAGTCAAGAATAATAAGTTTTTTTATCTTGGATGAACTTCCTTCCTATCTATTTTGATTCATTTATTAGTGGATCATGTTCTAAAAATCATATGTGATCATTTATGATCATTATCTAGATAAAGAGGCCCACTTCACTCGCCAACAATTATTCTTTGCAAGTGTGCAGCAAGATTAAGCAACACCACTTCATCTCTGAAGACTATCCACCATCTCCTTCAACAATGGTATCAGAGCAATAACAAGCAAGATGGGAGATGGATTTCCATCCTTCATTGATAAATGTGATAGAAGCAACTACTCTGCATGGTCACTAAGGATGCAAGCCTACCTTCAAGGGAGAAGTTTATATCGATACATCTCAGGAGATGAAGAGATGCCAATACTCAGGACCAAGCATCAACCCACAAAGGAATAGCAAGAAAGGCTGACCACATGGCGTGCAAAGGTTGCTCTTGCCAGGTCTTATCTATTAAACTCAATATCTGATTTCTTATTGCCTCATATTAGGAATTTCAAGACCTCCCAAGAGACTTGGGAAGTATTCTCATCATATTTCTCATCAAATACAAGAGATAGGAAGAATCAACTATGGATGGAGTTTACAACTCTAAAGAAGCAACCAAAGCAAGGTGTGATTGATTATGTAACCAAGATGAAAGATGTGGATGACCAGCTTGCAAGCATTGGAGAGGAGATAGAAGAAGAACACATACTAAGGCAGATCATTAGTGGCATCAAAGATGACAATAAGTGGTAGTCCTTCACCACAACAATGGACCTTTACATGGATATGAAAATACCCGACCTCAACACCTTGATGGGGCAACTCTTCACCCACGAGACAAAGCTCAAAAAGAATGGTGACAACTCTAGACGTAACCAATCTTCTGCCCTTTATACATATAAGAATAAAAGTAATAGAGGAAGGGGCAGAGGAGGAAAGCAAGGCAGGGGGAGATCCTACAACAATACACCTTGCAACATTTGTGGTCTTACCAACCACACCACATAAGAATGCTTCGAGAACACAAGAAATCAAAAGAGAAGAGGCTTCCATAGAGGTAGCTATGGACAATCCAGAGGCATATACAACAATGGAGGAAGCAACTACAATAATAACTGCAATCAAGTCTACAACAACAACAATGATTAAGGAGGTTTCAAAGGAAGAAGAGATTATAACAACTACACAGAAGACCAAGAGGACTCCCTACTCATCATGAACATGACATCCAAGCAAGGTAAAGATGATGAGCATCTTTTCTATATTGATTCAGGTTGTTCCAATCATGTGGCTGGAAATGTAGCATTACTATCTGATCTTGAAGAACCCAAAGGAAAGCATGAAGTACAGATAGATGATGACACTAAACACTCAGTCAAGCAAATTGAAATGTCAAGACCTCTAATGGTAACATGAACCTCTTAAGTAAGGTTTTGTATGTGCCAACTATAACAAAAAAGTAATTATTGTTGGATAGATTGTTGAGAAAGGATTACAGGTCTGATTCACTAGGCATGGAGCATATGTGGAAGACCCCCAATAAGGCCTCAAAAGGATTGCTAAAGGTGAGAAATCTGGTAGATTATTTACACTTGATATTGAAGACACCAAAGACATAGCACTCTTAAATTATAAAGATCAAACTCTATCTAAGCTAGAGATATGACACAAAAGGCTAGGGCACACAGGACAAAGAACACTAAAGCAAATATGTAGGGATCAGAGTGTGCTTGGCATCCCCAATGTGTCCAAGCAACACATGCTATACAAATATGGAGCATGCCAATTTGGAAAAGCTCACAGGTAACCATTCAACAGAAAGGGGTACGTACATACATGAAGACTATTTGGAGCTTGTACACACTGATGTGTGGGGTCCTAGCAAAGATCCATCAATCTCAAGTTCAAGGTACTATGTTTCATTTATAGATGATTACAATAGATGGACAATCCTATACTCCATGAAGCATAAGGATGAAGCATTTACATGTTTCCAAAAATATTTGGCACTAGTTGAAAACCAAACAATAGAAGCTTGAAGAGGATCAGATCTGATGGAGGTGGTGAGTAATTTTCTCATGAATTTGATTCATTTCTATAGGATGGAGGCATAAAGAGGGAAGTAACAACAAGATATACTCCTGAATTAAATGGAGTGGCAGAGAGAAGGAACAAGTTGATAGTTGAAGCTACAAGGTCAATGTTGAATGAGAAGAAGCTACCTAATTATCTATGGGTAGAGGCTGTTTCCACAGCCACTTACTTGGTTAACAGGCTCTCATCCAAATCCTTGGATGGAATGACACCCTACGAATGGAATGTCACGAGACCCTTATTCGACCATTGCATAATATTTGGATGCATTGCTTATGCACACATTTCCTCACAGATTAGAGGGAAGCTTGACCCTAAAGCTGAAAAGCATATTTTCATTGGGTATGTCCAAAACCAGAAGGGTTATAGACTATACAATCTCACTATCAAAAGGTTTATAATTAGTACGGATGTATTATTTGATGAAATAGTTCATGGTTTGAAGATGATTGCAGGAAGATCAAATTACCTTATGATTTGGAAAGTGATTTTCCAACCCTCACTCAAGAAGATCAACAATTACCAGAAGATATCAATTTAGAGGATGAAGAGCAAATTGATCTCAAGGCTTGGAAGTCAAAAGGCAAGGCCAAGATGAAGCAATTGGAAGACATTCCAGAGTCCTCCAATCAAGCACTTAGGAGATCTCAAAGGGAAAACAGAAAGCCCATAAGGTATGCCTATGATACATCATTAGTCACCAAGCATTCTGTGTATATCACCAAAGACTCTATTATAGAAGAAACTTCTTCATTTGAGGAGGCTAGTAAGAAGAAAGAATGGAGAGAAGCCATGCATAAAGAAGTAGAAGCAGTGCACAAAAACCATCCTTGGGACTTGGTTCCCAAGAAGCCAAGCATGAAGATAATAGGATCTAGATGGATATATAAAATAAAAAAGAATGCATATGGTTCTATAAATGGGTACAAGGCAAGGCTAGTGGCAAAGGGGTTTGCTCAAACCCATGGATTTGACTATGAAGAAACCTTTTCACCTGTGGCAAAGATGCCAACAATTAGGGTTTTGGAAAGTGTTGCTACTTCAAAAAATTGGAATCTATATCAGTTAGATGTCAAGAATGCATTATTAAATGGTTGGATATCAGAAGAAGTGTATATGGCACAACCAAACGGTTTTGAAGACAAAGATAAATCAAGTTATGTATGCAAGCTAAGGAAGGCATTTTATGGCCTAAAGCAAGCTCCTAGAGCTTTGAACCATAGGCTTGTTACTTATTTGCAGGACCAAGGTTTTGTGGCTAGCAAGGTAGATTCTTCTTTATTTATAAAGACGAAAAAATAAAAAATTATCTACTTATGTGTCTATGTGGATGAGATTATCATTACAGGGAATGATGTCAATGGCATCAAGCAGGTTAAAGTTCAACTAATGGAGTAATTCAAAATCAATGATCTTTGCTTGTTAGCATATTCTCTTGGTCTAGAACTTGTGTATATAGATTCTAATATATTTATTACTCAGAGAAAATATATTCATGATATGTTGGTGAAATTCAATATGGAGAATACCAAAATTGTAGGTACACCTATGGAACTCAATCATAAGCTTAGTTATCACGAAGGAGAACTCTTTGAGGATGTTACAAGCTATCAAAAACGTTTAGGGAGCCTCAACTATGCTACCCTAACAAGAGTAGACATTGCTTATGGAGTAAGTACATTGAGTCAGTTTATGCATGCACCAAGGAAGCCCCACATGGAAGCTGCCAAGAGGGTGCTAAAATATCTAAAGTGTACCATGAATGAAGGGTTGTTTTATACCTTCACTTCTGACTTAGATATAAAAATGTATTATGATGCAAATTGGGTTGGCTCCAAGGATGATAGGAGGAGCACCGCAAGATATCTATCTTTTGCAGGTTCAAATCTTATATCATGGTCATGTAAAAAGCAACCAACTGTGGCCTTATCATCTATAGGAGCAGAATATAGAGGTTTGGCAAATGCAACTCAAGAAGCTATGTGGCTCAAGCAACTCTATGCGGATTTGGGGTTGCACTCTTACATTCCAATAATCTTTGGAGACAACACTAGTTCACTTCATTTTGCTGCTAATCTTGTATATCATGCAATGACTAAGCACATTGAAGTGCACTATCATTATGTAAGGGAGAAATTGCTTAGCAACAATATTCAAGTATCCTATGTATCAACTTATTTATAATGTGCACATATACTCACAAAGTCTTTGGATGGAACCAATATGAATAGATTCAAATTGATGATTGGTTTGTAGGAGATCAAGGAGGAATGAAGACCAAGCATGTTAGGCTTGAGGGGGAGCTATTGGTGCAATAGAAATCAAGCCCACATGCTTTGTTAATTAGCATAATTCTTATGGGACTCTATATGATCAACTTCTTGTAAAAGTCCTTCACATTTACCTTTGTAAAAGTGTTCTACAACCACGAGGAAGTTAGGAAGAATCAAATATCGAAGTATTTGGTAGTTGAGTAATGCGAGAATATATCCTATACTTTAGGATTCACTTTTAGGTGAACGCTTGAATTTTAATTCAAAAGTTTGGATCCAAACTCAACTTTAAAAGGAGGATCAAAACGTCTGCGTGCTATCTTGATTCTACGAGATCATTAGAGAAGACATATTGTGACTTTGAAGAGTTCACTCACACTTCTCACATTGTGCAATTAATCATTGCCAATGATGTTGTATTTGTACATGTTTTAATACATACATTTTATCATATACTTCATCAGTAGAAATCAATTGGTCCTTCAAATCCTTGATCTTTGTCAGAAAACTATCCATAGAATCACCTTCATTCATGTGCTCAATCTCCAATTGTTTTTGGAGGTAAGCAACACGAGCCTCATTCCTAGCCTGGTACAATGTGGTAAGTGTATCCCAAGCATCCTTAGCTATTCTACAAGAGCGAATGTGAGGGATAATGGCATGTTTGACAGTCAAGGCTATCAATGCATGTGCCTGAGCATCTCGACCATCCCAACAAATTTTCTCTGAAGTAGGTGCAGCAAAAACCGCAACACGAACAACAATCTGCAAAATATCATCATCTTCAACGCCATCTACATCAGCTTCAATACCTGTATTTGCAGTACCTATATTTGCAGGTGTAATAGGACATCTTTCAACACCCTGCATAATATCCCATAATCCTTTTGTAGCCAATACATGACACATCATATAAGCCCACAATGGGTAATTCATACCATCCAACGTATCCTCAATAGCCAACATACAAAATACATCACTACTTTCAGCCATGATCACTAATTAAAATACCCTCATGCAAAAAAATGATTGTATCTGAAAAAGTTGAATAGAACTATCCTAACAAGTTTTGCTAAACCTATCGCAGACTTCGAGACGCTTATACTGGCGAACTGAAACCTATATATATCTTTGGCATAAAAAGATGAAATACCTTGCAGAAGTGCTGCACCCAGAGTATGCTCACCAAATCTCGTGCAATTCTGAGATTGCGATCAGAAGCGTGTCAACAATGCCCTAGATGAAGCGACGACCTGCTCTGATACCAATTGTTGGAGTTAGATGTCTACGAAAGCACGCGAACAGCACATGGAAGAAGAAGAAGAAGCTTGGAGCTCAACACACAATACTGAATGTATTACCACTAGAATGTACAAAGATAAGTAACTCGTAAGGGCTATATGTGTATACACAAGCCGGGGGGAAAAAACCTCCTAAAGAGGGAAAAAGTGCCCCCAGAGACCTAGTGTGTTCACACACATCACTACCTAAATATATCAACATTGAGTGTGTGTGGCTCAGATGCCTTTTGGTTGATTTGGGTGTTAGTCAGTCTTTTGCCATCACCATCTTTATTGATAGTTTGAGTGCATTAGCAATTGCAAGGAACCTTGTGTCCCACGCTCGCACAAAGCACATTAAGGTGCACTATAATTATCTAAGGGAGAGACTCTCTACTAGAAAGATCAATTTGGCTTATGAGCCAACATAGGATAATGTTGTGGACCTTTTCATAAAGGCTCTACGTAGGGAGACGTTTTAAGATTTCCAAAAAGCTTAGGGATTCCTTCCTTTTGTGGATTGATTTCTTTCCACATAGCTTGTCACTTCCTTATACATAAGTGATAGCTCCTTGTTCACCACATTACTTCTATGTGGCTTGTTGATATATTTATGTGGTGATGTCTATGAACACACTTAGGACCACTAGGTCACTTTTTGCCCTCTTTTGGAGATTTTGTTTTAACCGAGCTTGTATATATGTGTATAACCCAAATGGGTCACTTATCTTTGTGCATTAACTTGGCAATACATTTAGTATTGTGTTGTGCTCCAAGATTTTTCCTCTTCCTTGTGTTGTTTGTGTGCTTCCACAAACCTCAAACTCCAACATTAGGCTTTTTTACTAATACTACCTTGTTCAACTACGTATAATACCTAACCATAAAATAATCATAAGTAAGCCTTTCAATAGGATATATTTTCTTTTTCAATTCTTTTTATTCTCCTTTGTTAGGGATGAACATTTTTGTCTAGGGTCGTCGACCACGAGTCTAAATTTGATCACCATTCTACACAACATCTAGGTCTCCCCAAATATTACAATTTTGTTCAAATTTAGTGTTGATTGCTTTACTTTTATGCCTTTCATCACTAATTGACTTGATGTGGGGATTTCTCCACTCCATGGTGATTGTCGTATCATGCTTGATTCACTTGACTATTGAGGTCCATTGAGATCCACAAACAACATTTCTTCATCTTCAATAGGGTTTCCATCTTCTTGAACTTTATTGTCCTACACATATACATTTAAAGTATACCATGGCAACAACTCATCAAACTTCACACCTTGATAGATTTTGCTCCTTGGATCTAGGATTGTAGCATCTTTACCCATTTTGTTCACTTGCATACCCTATTAAGACAGATTTTCTACCATACCATCTAGTTTGCTTCTCAATTCAATTGGTACCAATACATAACTTCTGCCTCCAAATCCTTTAAGATTTGAAACATATGGTTTATTTTTTAAAAAGCTTCTAGGTTTTGGGAAAATGTAAAATTATTGTAGGATCTATATTCATAATCTACATTACAGTGATACTTGCATCTTCCCAATAACTATTTGACATTTTCATTTTCTTCATCATGGCTTTAGCACATTCAACAATGTACTTGTTATTCATCTTTGCTAGCCCATTTTGGGGTGTATAACTAAATATATAATGCCATTACTTTGAAGGAAAATAGAGGACTCATTAGAGAGATATTCTCTTCATCCATCTAACCTTAGTCGCTTTATGCCTAGCCCTTTCCCTTTCAACTAGTGTTTATATATTTATTTATTATTATTACTATTATTATTATTATTATTATTATTAGTATTTTATATACATTATTGTTAAAATTCTTTTCACATGCTTGGTCCTAGGTTCTGATTCTTTATAAAGCCATGGACCCTCCCCATAATACCTACAATTTTGGTACATCACCCCTACCTAGGGTATCAATTGAACAACAATTGAAGCTTTTACGACACGAACTCCAACATGGTCAGAACGAGATAAAAGAATGTGATGCTGCACTCCAAAAAATATAGAGTGATGAAAACAACCTAGTTAGGGTGGTGAAGGCCATTATCATTACTCAAGAATAAGGCACACACTCCAAGATTGGTGCCAAAAACTTTCAATTTTCACAATTTGTGGGCAAAAGGATGGCCAATTTGTTCTTCTATGGCTATCCTAGTTTGATGACTTTTATTCAGATGAATGTTATTCAAAAGTTGATAAAGTAAAATTTGTTACTAATTATTTGGTGGGTAAGGCCCAGTTATCGTGGAATGTTTTGTGGCATAGCACCGATCACCCCACCACATGGACCACATTTCAAGAAAAGATCAAGGAGTCTTTCCTTCCTCCCAAGTTCCACTTAAATGCGCATCGATCATCGACAATTTTGGATCGAAAGATGGAGATACTATGTCTACCTACATTGAATGCTTTTGGCAACAACCAATACTTATTCATTTGCTTGAAACGATTCTAGAAGATACCTTGCAACAAAATTATGAAGATGGTTTGGAGATGGGAATCCAATCCAAGCTCAACATACTACATCCCATGATCCTCTATGAGGCTACTTCTTTTGCACATGATGATGAGAAGGAGTTTCAATCCATCACCGAGTCCATTCCCTTACAACAGACGTGTCAACAACAACAACCAATCAAGCCCAATCTTCCATTCATGTGTCCTTTCACTACCTGCTCTTCCCCTACTTTTCAACACCCACCTACTTTTTAACATGCCCCTCAATCCAATTTCACACCCATTCACAAGCCAACCCCCTTACACCCTACCAAACCTCCAACCCTTCAAACTATGACAATGGACTCTCAACAAAGGAGTGCCTATATCACTTTCTGGCATTGTGGTAAGTTTGGTCATACTAAAGCTAAATGTAGGTTTTGAACTAACAACATGAAAATGAAGCTCAAGTATACAACATGGAGGCAGTTCGTGAAGACACTCAACCTGATTGGAGTGAAGAAGCATTGGAAAAGGATCTATGTACCTTGGGTAACGATATTTCTATTCATTCTTTAATTTGGATGCAAGGTACTATTAATGGTAAAGTTGTTATATTATATTTTTACATGATGATGGTAGTTCTCATGATTTTATTTCTTATACACTAATGCAAAATCTTCAATTACATCCACTTCCTTCTATGTATAAAGTCAAGGCTGCATTTCAAGGAAATAGATATAATGTTACAAGTGAAGTGCATAATGTTCAAATTTGTATAGGTTCATACATAGATGAACACACATTCTTAACTGCTCCTTTGGAGTCCTATGATGTTATACTTGGTATGCCTTTTTGTCATCATTATAATCCATGCATTGATTATCATACACACACAATCAGTTTTAAGTTTAACAATCAAGATATTTCTTTGTCTACAATGCATGACTTCCATCCATTTCCATTAATTATTCATACTCAAGTCAAACATGCATTTAGGAAAGGCTACAACTCATGTATTGTTTTTGTTAATAACATAGTTGATTATACATATACACTTCATAATGCACATAAATCATTTATGGTGGTAGCCCAGGTAGATTTGGAAACTTTACTTTCTAGATTGAATATCAAATTTCCATCCTTCAAAGGATTAGCACAAGAAGACGCAGACGAGCACATTAGTATATTCTTAGCCTTATGTAAGACAAGGGGTCTTATGTGAAGAGAAGATGCATTTTTTATCCTTTTCCTTGCAACATTAGAAGGGCTAGTAGACAAATGGTTTAGTCAGTTTGTTGACAACCATTTCACCACATAGGACTTGATGAAGGAAGCATTTCGGACACAGTTCCAACAAGGAAACACAACTGAAAACATTATTGAAGAATTATTTAAGACTAGGTCCTGGGGAGACCTTCCCTGAATTTGTTACCAGAGCCAAGGCATTAATCGCCAAACTGCCAGACCCTCCACATGATTTTTTTATCAAGAAGTGGCTAGCTAAACCACTTCCCATATCAACACAATGTAAAATAAAGGAGTTAGTGTTACTGAGAACAACAATAGAATAATTTATCAATACAGCTACAAGATTGGAGCAAATTAACCAGCAATATGGAGCAAGCTCTTCCAATTTATCATATCCTATAGAACCTGAAGATCCAGTAATTCAACTAAGGAAAGAGCTTGAGAGCTTGAAAAGGAAAAAGCCACAAAAAGAGGAGGAGAGCATAGTAACTCAGTTGAGGTGAGAAATTGAAGCATTGAAGCTACAAAAGGAAGATGAAGCCCAAGCAGAAGAGCTCGATCAACTTTGACAAGAGTTGCAATAACTCAAGGGAGGTGGCAAAAGTGGACTATGGTGTACCATGTGCAGCAAGCAGGGTCATGTGGTAAGTGAGTTTCCATTGTTAAGTATAACTTGCCAGCTATGCAGGAAAGCTGGTCATGAGGCTCAAGATTTCTAGTCAAAAGGTACACCTTTAACAACATATTGGACACAAGGAGGAGCTCTACCACCAACCAATGTGATGGCAGCAACACCCAATCCAGGTAACAATTACAATCCTAGACATAGGGATAACTTTGGAAATGGGCGAAGGAGGCCAATTATTTGTTTCAGATGTGGAGAATGTGGGCATTACCAAAGTAGGTACACCTTGCCAGAAAATGCCCCCCCTTGTAGAAATTTCCTAAAATATAGGAACCATTATACCAATTGCTTTATAAGAAAATAGTTATGCAATATAACATAGGAGCACTAGCAGAGAAGATAACAGATATAGGAGAATCTCAATAATTTTCTACTAACAGCAAGTACAAAGATGATGGCGTTGTCCTCCCGTGCACTCTCAAGGTAGAGCTTAAATGGTGATCTAGACAACTCTAGATAGGGAGATACAAGGTAGAGGTATGTTGGCTCAACTCAATGTCTTAGGTAGTGTAGAAGTCATGTATATATAGGATCATGGGTGACCTTCCGTGGACGGCTATACATGGGCGGTAGAGCGTGGGCGGCCACCGCCCACGTAATTGCCATACATGGCTGAGCCCAATTGAACCAACCTAACAAATATAAATGATTTCTGACTCCCACCAGGGGGCCCGCTGGCCCCCTGGGACTCCCCAGCCAGGGGGCCCGCTGGCCCCCTTGGACCCCCCAGTTGGGGCTGCTCACCGCTGCTCCGGACCCCACAATTGGGGACCGTGGTAGCTCCCTTTCCTTACAATACCTTACATGGTCCAATATGACCTTCATCCAACATGCAAGTTTGGATTCACATCAATTGGGTAATGCACACTTGGCTTCTCCTCATAATGGGGGCCTTACAAAATGTGCATACAATCATGAGAGGTAGACATTAATCGTATACTAACACCCCCCCTCAATGTTTACCAATGATAAATCAAGTAGGTCTTGGTCCTATGCCCATCTGTTGGAGATGCTTGTTGAGCTGCTCTCTTCCAAGTGCTTTAGTGAATATGTCAGCACAATTTGCCTTTGTTGGGCAATATTATAGCTCCACAATTTCATCTTCAATTAGCTCACAAATGCAATGGTACTGTACTTCTATGTGCTTGGTGCGAGCATGAAATACTGGGTTCTTTGCAATAGCCATACAACTTTGATTATCACACTTGAGTACAGTCGCCATATTTGATGGAAAGCCTAGATCTGCAAGAATTCTCCTTAACCAGACTGCCTCACAAGAAGCAAAACAAGCTGCTTTGTACTCTGCCTCAGTGGAGGAGAGTGCAAGAGTTGGTTGCTTCCTACTTACCCAAGAAAATATTCCTGAACCAAGTGAGAAACAATATCCAGAAACTGATTTTCTAGAATCACAATCTCCAGCCCAATCTGAATCACAATATCCTTGAAGTGTATCACCTGTGGTATACAAAATACCAAAATCCAAGGTTCCTGCAATGTATTCGCATTCTAGCATTCAAGTAACTCTCCTTAGGTTTGTTGGAAAACCTACTTAATACTCCAACAACATGGCAAATGTCTTGTCTAGTGTTGCACATAAAAATAAGACTTCCAACAAGCTTCCTATACTTCTTAGCATCTACATCAAGCATGTTATCATCCATAGATAGCTTATGATTTACCTCCATAGGTGTGCTAGCTGGTTCGCAGTCCATCATTCCAAATGCCTTGAGAATTTCTTTGGCATATTTTTGTTGTGAGATGAAAATGCCATCCTTCCTTTGCCATACTTCAATCCCCAGACAAAAATGGAGAAGACCTAAGTCTGCCATTTCAAACTCAGTTCCCAAGCTGATTCGAGTTTGATTGATGAGTTCCTGATGATCTCCTGTAATGATCAAATCATCTACATATACAATGACAACAACTAGCCTGTTATCCCTTTTCGTTACATACAAGTTAGCATCAGAAGTACTTCTTTCAAAACCCATATTTTTGAAAAAATTATCTATCCGTTGGTACCAAGCTCATGTAGCTTGCTTAAGTCCATACAAAGCTTTCTGCAACCTGCAAACTTTATTTTCTGAATTGAGCATCTCAAAAGTTGGTGGTTGAGATACACGTATACCTCCTCCTTGAGGTGACCATTCAAAAATGCAGATTTGACATCCATTTGGAAAATAGGCCATGCCTTTTGTGCAGCTACTGCAAGTACCGTCCGAATAGTTGTCATGTGTGCTATTGGCGCAAAAGTTTCTTGAACATCAAATCCTTTGATCTATGAAAAACCCTGTGCAACTAATCTTGCCTTATACTTTTCTAATGTTCCATCTGCTTTATACTTAGCTTTCCAAATCCATTTAGTACCTATTACCTTCTTCTTTGGCGACAAGTCAACTAGATCCCATGTATCATTTTTGAGTATACTATCATACTCCGACTGCATTGCCGCTCTCCAACCTAGATCATCAAGGGCTTCTTCAATGGTGGTAGGTTCCTTTATCGAGCCCATGATATCTGCCATTAGAGCCATGTTAACAATGTGTTCTGAGGCTCTTCTTTGCTCCTCTACTCTCTTTGATCTTTGTAATCCATCCGATGATGATTCTGGTACATCTACATGTGGATTGTGATCATCAAAGAGCTGTTGTGCCCATAGTGGCTTATGTTGTGCAGCTACAACTGGTTGGCTTTTTATTGAGGAAATTTCTCCATCAGATGTTTCCTCCTCCTCAACTTTAACCTGTCTTTTGATAGGCACAAGGTGAGATATTTCTTCGTTTGATGAGATAGTAGATTTACCTTTATCTTCTACTAAGTGTGGTCGTTCATCAAACACCACATCTTGGCTGACAAAAATCTTCCTTGCCTCAGGATCCCACAACCTGTATGCTTTAGACTCTTCACTATATCCTAGGAAGACACACTTTTTGCTTTTTGAATCCAACTTTGATCTTGTTGAATTAGGAATATGTGCATAACAGAAACAACCAAAAATTCTTAAATGCAAAAATGAAGGTCTTTTACCAGAATATGCTTCTTGAGGAGTCATCCCCTTTAGTGCTTTTGTGTAGCTTCGATTGAGGATGTAGACTATTGTATTGACTGCTTCTACCAAGAATGAATCAGGCATGTCTTGAGCCTTTAACATACGATGAGCCATTTCAACTACTATCCTGTTCCTACGCTCAACAATGCCATTTTGTTGAGGTGTATGAGCTGTGGTAAGTTGCCTTTTCACACCATGCTCCTTACAGTAATTGTTGAATTCTGTTGACAAGAATTCACCTCCTCTATCTGTTTGAAATTTCTTCAGTTTCCTTCCTCATTTATTTTCTACATATTTAGGCCACGTTTTAAATTTTTCAAAAGCATCAGACTTCTCTCGAATGAAATAAACCCACATCTTTCTACTATAATTGTCGACTAACAGCAAAAAGTAGAAAGATCCTCCTAAAGTAGGTGTAGACATTTTACCGTAGAGATCAACATGTACAAACTCTAGAGGAGCTTGAGATCGATTGCTGGTCTCTCTTGGAAATGCCTTTCATTGTTGCTTGCCCATCATACAAGCTTCACAAGGTTCCTGCAACTCTGAAAATGCAGGCAAATGAGCAACCATCCCTGTTCTTTGCATTTCCTTCAAAACTGCAAATCCGAGATGCCCAAATTGTTGGTGCCATAACCTGCTTACATCTTTATCTTCTGTAGCAGTTAAGGCACTTGACTCATACAAGTTATCCCATCATATGCCTTTACCTACAACATTACTTGATGAATCCATGATTTTTGCACCACTCTTATTGAAGTGAACTTTGAGTCCACGATCTGTTATTGCAGAAACTGACAACAAATTTCTTTTGAGTGTAGGTACATAGAGAACATCGGATAACTTTTTCTCAACACCTGGAGAAGTGATAAAAGAGATGGTTCCAGTTCCTTCGGCTGGACACTTGGAGTCATTTCCCACCACTACATTGATGGATTCGTGCAGAGGCACTAGGAAACTATACCAATCCTTTTTACTGGTCATATGGTGAGAAGCTCCACTATCTAAAATCCATGGTTCATCAACACGAGCTTCAGCAGATGAACATACCTCTTCAATAGCTATCCAAAGTTCCAGCTCTATGTTGTTTGCAAACTCTTTGTTCTTCCATGATGATTTTACAGTCCCATTCCATTCATCAGCTTGCTTCTTTCTGCAATCCTTGATGGCATGGCCTTTCTTTTCACAAACTTCTTGTGAACTTTTTCTTCTTTGGCTTCTTCTTTGATACATCAGAAGAGCCTTTACCTTTTGCATTTGCTAAAAATGCAGCATCACTTGTACTTTGCCGATTCCTCAACCACATCTCTTCTTCTAAAAGCATAGCACAAAACTCTTACTTGAGTGTTAAGGGCTGTTACTAATCCATCATACTTTGTTGGAAGAACACGTACACATCTTTGAGCCAGCTCTTGTGGTGTTATAACAACACCAACTGCAGCCAATTGGTCTTGAAGATGTTTTATCCGTTTGATAAAATCTTCAGCCTTTTCAGAATCAGAATGCTTTTCATTTGCCAACTGATTTTCTAAATTCTGTATCCTAGTGTGGTTCTTGGTCTCATATTGTCGAGCCAATATGCCCCAAGCCTCATGTGTTTTAGTAGTATGTTGAACTAAAGTAAGCACAGAATCACTTACACTAGTGACAATTGCACATAATGCATCAGCATTCCACCTCTTCCAAGCTCGTAGAAGATCTGGATCTGGCTGAATCATCAATCTTGAATTATCATCAATCTTGAATTAGCTGGATCTTCAATTGGTATAGGATCTGGATCCAATCCCATCGGTCCCATGGTAGTGTCAGGTAATTCATAGGAGTCCAAAATTATAGAAATTTTGAACTTCTAGAGTGTATAGTTGGATCCATCCAGCTTCCCTTCAGTGAATGCAGGAGGAGGAATTCGAATGGGTGCAACATTAACATTAGCTGAAGCACCAAGGTCAGTGTTCGACGATGAAGCCATCATGTAATCACTCGAATAATCTACTGATATTCTAGTCTGCTAGTAGGCTAAAATAGTGATACTTCTCAATCTATTGAAACCTTACGGCTCTGATACCATGTAAGACAATAGTTATGCAATATAACACAGGAGCAGTAGTAGAGAAGATAACAGATATATGAGATTCTCAACAATTTTCTACGAACAGCAAGTACAAAGATGATGGCGTTGTCCACCTGTGTGCTCTCAAGGTAGAGCTTAAATGGTGATCTAGACAACTCTAGATAGGGAGATACAAGGTAGAGGTATGCTGGCTCAACTCAATGTCTCAGATAGTGCAGAATTCATGTATATATAGGATCATGGGTGGCCTTCCGTGGATGGCTATATATGGGCGGTAGAGCGTGGGCGGTCACCGCCCACGTAATTGCCATACACGGCTTAGACCAGTTGAACTGGCCTAACAAATATAAATGATTTTTGACTCTGCGAGGGAATATTCCATGGAATATTCCCTTTACTGTCGTGCTGGGGGCGCTGCCCCTAAACCCCCACCAGGGGGCTGGCTGGCCCCCTTGGACCCCCCAGCCGAGGCTGTTCACCGCTGCCCCGGATCCCACAATTGACCCTGGTAACTCTATTTCCTTACAATACCTTACATGGTCCAATATGACCTTCATCCAACATGCAAGTTGGGATTCACATCAATTGGGTAATGCACGCTTGGCTTCTTCTCATAATGGGGGCCTTACAAAATGTGCATACAATCATGAGAGGTAGACATTGATCATATACTAACATTGTTGTCCTAAAAACCACGCATCTTTGTCTAGGCCCCACATTTAAATGATTTTTTTGTGCAAAGAAGAAGTTGTAGAACAAGTAAATGTGCCATCACCATCAACTAGAGTGGTGCAGTTAGAAGAAATTGAATCTTTTACAGTGCAGATAAGAAGCAAAGGGAAGGCTTAATTAGAAATAGGTCAAGAGTTAAGGATTAATGGATAAATAGGATTTCATGCTAACTGGATGTTAACATACGAAGCCTTTTGAAGCTGCTAGCTGCTAACATATTCTAGGTGCTTTGAATCCTCATATCCTTGTGGCTAGTACATGTATAATTCTTCCTACAACTCTTCATGTAAGAAAGCATTCTTCACATCCATCTAAAGAATAATCCATCCTTTTGTTGTAGCCAATGCAATAAATGCTCTGACAGTATCCATTTTAGCTACAGGCTCAATGTCTCTTCATAATCAATGCCATATATTTGTGCACATCCTTTTGCTACAAATTGTGCACCTTGTAAAGGCACTTGCAGCTGATGGGTTTCTTTGCTTGTGGCAATGGAACCAACTTCCATATTCCATTTTCTTACAATACAACCATCTCCTCATCCATATCTTTCTCCCAATCTGCATTTACAATTGCATCATAAAAAAAACAAGGTTCACCATTCATATTACCTTGGACATGTAAGCATAATGGTGAGCCATGTAGCTATCACATGTTAATTGCTGCACTAAATTACACATCCTTTGAGATCTTCTTTGTTCTAGGTCACTTCTTCTTGTTGTATCATCTGCATATGCCCTTCTTACTCTTGGAGTATTCATAGAGGGCAATTCAAGTTCCTCATCAAGGTTATTTTTTGAACCGCTTGATTTTCCGTCAATGTCTTCAAAACATGTACATGTCTTATTACCATCTGAAATCTTTTCTTTACCTTTCTTGAAAGTAGTTGATGAATTTGTTGGACTAAAATTTCCATTCAATCTTCCACTCCATGGATTCAACTTGGAACTATTCCTTAGTGACACATCAAGTCCACTCAACTCTTAAAACTGTGCACTTGAGTTTTCAACATTTTCTTTGTCATTTGAGTCAAGATTAAGTCCTTCTTTGCTGTCTGCATAAAAGCTTGAAATTTCATCAAACACCACATCTATGTTTACTTTCACCTACCATGTAACTTTGTTGTAGAAGTTATATCCCTTTTGCTCAAGGGAGTACCCAATGAAGATGCACTTTTTTTCTTTTTGGTCAAGCTTTGTCCTCGACTCATCTGGAACATGTACATATGTAATACGACCAAACACTTTCATATGTAATAAATTTGTCTTTTTACCTATAAACTTCTCTTCAGGTGTAACTCGATGAATGAAAAAGTCAAAATAAAATAAAACAAATAAATAGATAAAATAAAATAAAATAAAAAGAAGGGCCAGGGGTTGGGGAAAATTAATAAATAAAAATAAAATAAAAATAAATAAAAGGGGGCAAGGAGGTAAATTAATAAATAAAATAAAAAAAATAAAAAAGGGGGGGGGGGCAGGGGGGTGCGAGGGGGAGGGAGGGTTGGGGGGGTGTGTGTTAGAGAGAGGGAGGAGATTTTTTTTTTGAAATAGAAAAAAGAAAATTAGCCAGCGGGGGTTTTTTTGTGTGAAAAATACCAAAAAATAGATCAAAATACAAAGAAAATCCAAAGAAATAAAAAAAATCCAAAAAAATCAGAAACAATTCTAAAAAAAATCCCTGAATTTCTATGCCACTTATCCCTTTCAAAACCACAGATATATTCCTTTTTTCCTCCATTTTATCAAGAAAAATGACATTAAAAAAGATAAAAAAATTTAAAATTTCTAAAATTGCTTTAAAAATTCCCAAAAATTTCCTGAAATTTTATTTATGCCAAGGGCTATGAAATGGCTTCTAAGTTGCATAAAAACGCAAGGAACAAGCATGAAAATTGTAAAAAACTACTAAAATTTAAGCAAAAAATATGGTACGAGAAGGCTATGTACAACCTGGACAGATTTTGCAAGTTCTAGGTGATCTAGAAATCTTTACTTGTGCTGATGATAGTCCTTGAGCCTTGATATGATGGTTCATTGAAACTCTTTTCCCTCCATAATCTCCAAATGTACTGTACTTCATTTCTTCTTTTTGGGCATACTGACCATCTGATAGGGCCACCCTAAATCCTTCATTAGAATATTATTTCCTCCATACTACATCTTTTGTATCTTTGTTTCAACTACTATGTCAGTTAATCTACAAAATTTCATTTTTGCCATTCCAACTTCTTTTGCCTATGGAATCCTCTATTTTCAAAGAGTTGCAGGTACTCCCTCCACATCTTTGTAAAGCCTTGCACTTACTGCAACAAAAATTGACATAACAGATGATATCCATACCACTATCCATAACAAACTGGCCATTAATGTAGGATTTGAAGAAACTTCATCACTGCTGCACTTAAGGGCTTTTCTTTTCATCTCTCTTTTATTTCCTTTTGCTGAGACTATTTCACTTGAATCAGCATCCTGAATGATGTCCTCTTTTCCCTCATAGACTTCCTCTCTACTTGAGTTTGGAAAAATTCCATAGCAGGAAGATGGGTCTTGTGCATGGAGCGAAGCCAACATGTTTTCTTCTTCATATAAATTTGCTTCTTTGTATAAATGTGCTTCTGGGTTGTCCAACAATTCTTCTTCCATACAAATACCAATTGTCTGCATCATGGTGGTATGTCTTTGGTTGTCTGAACCTTCTTCCCAAAATATGTGCCGCAACTCTTTTCCCTCTTGCTTTGCCCACATTGTGTCCTTACCCCACTCATGTAGCACATTGGCATGCCTTAACCAAGGTCTCCCAATCAACAAGGGGAAACTTCCTTCTACCTGTGGCAGCCTTAGAACAAAAAAGTCCAACTTAAAGATGGTACCTTGTATCTTGACTAGGACTCCAGGGACCACTCCCATAGGCCTTACTATGCTTTGTTCTGCTAGTGTTACAGTGAAGTTGGCAAGTCTTGAAGGTTGTAGTCCAATCTTTGTCATGGTATGTTCAAGCATCAACTTAATGCCAGAACTGCCATCTACAATAACTCCCTGAAACTCATGCCTTCTGATAGTGACTCTTAATCTCTGAGGGGTGCTTCCCTTAAAATTTTATCTTTATGCATAACAACATCCTTTGCCACTAAACTTGTTGTGGAAGCTTCATCAATTATCTCCAAGAGCTCTGACCTGAATTTCACATCCATCTTAATCAAATAAAAAATAGTGACCTCCTTTTTCATGGACTTGAGTAGTCTTGAAGCTTTTGATTCCTTAAGAGCATGGGCTCTATTTGACTTATCAAACTCCTCATGAGCCCTGCTGAATGCATGTCCAATCGTTTCACTAGTACCTATGAGATCTTGTTTTTGCCTTCTATTTGTACATGTGTTGGCTTTGTCTTCAGATGTCTCTTCATCTGAACAAAGCATATCAGGGTACATTATCACTTCATCAAAGAGAAGGTATTAGCAGGAGATATTGATCTTGTTTATCTGAGGACATATGAGCAGGTTGCTGATATTTTCACTAAAGCACTTGGTGCAGAGAGGCTAAAAAAGTTTTGGAAGATTCTTGGATTATAAGACATGACATTGAGCTTGAGGGGGAATGTTGAGATATCAAGCTCAACATGTGATGATCAAAGATGACACATATCACTTTTTCATTTCTCTGGGATGTATACTGGTCATGTTGGTATATCTCATGGATACTTTAGTCAATTTTACTAGATTTATCCACCAAGAGTGATGGCACATTTATTCCTTGCTAGCTCACTCATTCAGAGACATTTCCTTATGTATTGGTCTTTATATATTGCACTTATTGTATTAGGTTACTCTTGTATATTCTCTATGTAATAGCAAAGGAGAAAAAGAAGAAGATCTTTCTTCCTTGCCTCAATTTGTGTGTACTCCTCTCTTTGTGTGTATTGTGTGAGAGATCTCTTCCTGATCTCCTTTAGGCTTCCACCCATCAAAAGATGAATATTTCTTTGCAAATAAAAGATTTTTTTCATCAATCCTCCTCATAAAAAATACATGGTTGAAACTAATATTGTGCAATGGTGCCAAAACTTTATTGCTATTATCAGCACCTATTGAGAAAAGTTGCTTGAAGTCACATATCTGTGTAAGATATTGAACTTCATGCTTTAGAGCATCAACTTCTAAAATTAAAATATTCAATTATGGAGGAGTGAAAGCATTATGATGTGCCAATCTCTTAGAAAATGTAATTAACATATAATCAATGTGATCATGAGTATGCCCAACCAAAATAAAATTGACCTTAACTTCTTGAAACACTTGTTTATTAACAAGCGTAGATAAATATCCAAAGGCTATAAAATTTTTATTCTCCCTTGTAGTTTTATCAAATTGAAAATACATATCTGGTGGTAGATGATGCTATCATGATTGCAAAACTATGTGAACCACAGTCACAGTGAAATTTGGATCATTATGCACATTGGGGTAGGTGATGAAAACCTTAGACCTTACATTTCCATTGTACACAAAAGCACCTATCAAATGGATTTGCACAATGAATTTATCCATAATATCATTGGGAAAGCGCAAGAAATTAGGCAAGCATGTCTTCTTTTGATCTATACCATCAATCAACGAACACATATAATGGTAATGGATATCTAAGTGATTTACCGCTATGATGAATTGCCATTTTTCTTTCTCAAGCTTGACTCTCATGATGCTCTTTAAGAAGAATTTTAATCTCATGTTTTTCTAAAACTATTGTGGCCCTTTAGCCATGTTCTTGAAAGTGACAGAAGTTGAGCATTCACGCATCATAACTTTTTGAGGAATAGTAACATTGTTGAACTCTTCTTTCCACAATCTAGTAAAATGGTGATACTGCACAAACTTTTCATTTTTATTGAGCATCTTTGTTCTATAGACTTGAAATACTTCTTGAGGTATAAATTTATCTGACAAGTGTAACCTTCCAATTGTAGGCATAACTTCACAATGCAAACTAAAATAGTTCATCATCGAGATCATTGCATGATGATCAATAGATCCTTTGTTTGCAATTCTATAACAAGTTTCAAAGATGAGATCTCCATTTATAAATTTTTGGTGATCCTTATGGATTCAAGCTCATTGCAATTTTAAATGAAGCCCTACAACATTGGATACCTTGACTATAGTAACATTTAAATGAAACACGTGATATTGAAATATTATCCTTAATCATTTTCATGTGAGCACCAGATACATATCATGTCTCTCATTATCTAGATTGAAGAATTTCTTTCTTAGCTCCTTTAGTTTCTTCATTCCTAATCAATTTTACAAACATATGAACCCACAACAACAATATTTAAAGGAACCTATCTATTTGAAGTTAATAATTGAAATAGTGGTTTACTTACTTCATGAGTCTTAATTCATGAGTCTTAATTCATGAGTCTTACTTCATGAGTCTTTCTTTTAAATATCATGGGCATGATGGGCCTAGTCTATTGCTCTTTGTCATTTATTCCATATGCTTTTGAATCCATAGAGAGATGAAATCCAACAAGTACACTATCAACATTCATAGGATTATAAACATTGTTGTACTAAGACAACTTAAAGGATTCAATGGAGAACAGAGAACCATTGACACCCTCTATGCTATGGAGATAACTTTCAAGATGTTTTCTTCCTATTGGGAAAGGATCAACAAAAAACAATGAACCGGAGTCTGATGCATCAATAGAGAAGAAAGATATCATCTTGATTGAGAAAGAGAAATGGAGACCCATTTCCCTATTATATTCATATGATATATATGCATACTGATTAAAGGATATCATGAATCTATGTAATGATGATTCAAGAAGGGAATGGATTGTGCTAGCTAACAATGAAAGTGATGTTTGAATAATTATGGCTAGTGGATAATGACAAGGGATAATCAAAATGAAGACATTTGATTTGATAAGTGATATGGCCTTTCATCATATAGAATGATTGTGACTATGACCCTTGATCTTATATAATGCCTCACTATGCATATGATTATGATAGATTCACGATGCATGATTATGGTGTTGATTAAAGTCACCTCATGCGATATAAGGGGATAATAAAGATTATAATATATGTATACTTCAACACTACCTTATATATATATATATATATATATATATATATATATATATATATATATATATATATATATATATATATATATATATATATATATATATATATATATATATATATATATATATATATATATATATATATATATACACTACCTGATCAACCATTGTAATAGTTTCTATCTGATCACATAACAAAACTTACAAGTTCAAAAGAGAATTATGTTACATAGAGATTTAAAATATTTTAAATGCCTCAAAACATTGTAATAGATTCCATCTGATCACATAACAAAACTTACAAGTTCAAAAGAGAACCAAAGACTACAAAATATTTTGGTCATGGATATCCATCCCAAAATTTTGATGGATGCTCCTAGAAGTCTTATAATATCAAAGTGTTAATCCTATAGAGTAGCAAGGAAAAAGCAAGGACTTAAAGCTGCTTGAGCATGGGAGTCCCTAAATTTACTGAATAGAAGCCCAAAGATGTGATTTTGAAACTAATTTTATGAAGACGCCATTTAAGAAAGATCCACATTCCAAACTAGGAAAGTGGCATGCCAAAAAAAACCATGAATATTGGTTCATATTCAATTAGCCATACTATAACAATGTTACATTCTACTTTGATAAAAGAAACAAGAATGTCTTTACAAGGTGTTTAGAAATACTACTCTACTCTAGTTTATTTTTTTATAGTTACCTAAAAATGAGTACTTAGTTACATTTGGTTGGGCAATATTGGTTAATCCTAGTTCAATTTGGTTACACCTACTTCCATCCAGTTGCATCTAGTTTAGGGAAGAAAAATTTCTATAAATAGAGAAGGCAGGCTTAGTCTCATTTTGCATTGAGTAGAGAACCTAAAGAGAGCATATAGACCACAAAAGATCAAGAGCAAGAAACTATCTAAGTCCCGGTCTATAAGCAATGGAGAAGAAAATAGCAAGCAAGAAAATCCATAGGTAATAGTTTCTTTCCTCCATAAATTGATTCTAAAAAGATTCCAAATTAAATTTAGGAAATGAGAAGTTATTTTCTAACTTCATAGCTCCCAACAATTTATGTTGTTTTTATATGCCTTTTGAAAACATAGAAGAAACTCAAAAGTCGATGTCAAGCATCAATGTTGGGGTAAAGTCAATGCATGGCATCAAGTTTATGCAAAAATATGATGCTTGGCATCAACTCCTAGCATAAATGCAAAGTTTGACATCAAGTTTATCTGGCACACGATGCTTGGCATTGACTTCAAGCATAAATTTGATGCCAAGCATCAATTTTATGCTAGGAGGCAATGCCAAGCATTGGGTCCCCACATAAAATCGATGCTAGGCATTGAATTTATGCTAGAAGGCAATGCCAAGCATCAGTTCCTGCATAAAATCAATGTTAGGCATTGTTGGAGTCAATGTCAATATGGCCCAACAATAGCTTCATTAGAATTTCTCACTATTCAAATCCTAGATGGGTCCCACAACATACATAGATCTTCTTCTTGTGAAGAATTAGACAAGAAAGAGCTTTATGGCAACGTGGATAGAATGTCGATCTCTCAAAGGGGCGGCCATAGTTCGAATCCCATACACTGCAACAGGGGAAAAATCACTTTATTTTTGGCAAAGAGTTTCAAGAAAAGCAATTATGTACGAAGGATGCCGAACTCCATGAAAAGCTTTTTGTGTTGGCGATTGCGTGAGTTATGCTTTTACATTGTGCTTTTCAAGAGTAGCCAACTACTATATAAAGAAGGGACATGCTCATTGTTTATCAATCACACAAGCTATCTTCTCAAGCTACTAAAGGAGAACTTGGAGGATATCTTGGAGGCCATCTTGGAAGAGAAGTTCTCATTCTCCAGGAGGAGTTGTGGTCTACGTCTTGGTGATTATTTGGAGGAGATTCTTCTAGCTTACCATCAACATCCATTGTTGATTTACTGTGAGTAGCAAGTCTATTTCCGTTCACACTTGTTAGGTCACTCGTTTCTGATTTAGGTTGATCAAAATTTGGGTTCACTGTAAAATAGTTCTAAACTGTTCATATTCTCCATATTCTCACAAACACACACTCTTCATACCTCTTAGGCACACAATCTCTTGTATCTAGTTTTGTATTTCAGCCTAGATATAGATATTATCAGTTTATTTACACATTGTAATTTGAAATTCATATATAGATAGTGTAGGTGAGCCTCATAGCTTACCGTTACACTTGAAATCTCATCTATTCTCTCTCTATCTCTCACTAATATATTTTTGACTCCTAAGGTGTGTATGTTAAGGTTCATCTATTGGAAGATCCTATAAACCTATGATATATTGTTATTGTGGCCTAGTACCACTTCCAACATATGGTATTCAGACCTTAGAATACCAACATTTGGTATCAGAGCCGAGTTGACATACACCCTTAACAAGATGAGTGATTATAGACTTGAGAACAAAGACAAGCTTGAGGGAATGTCTAATTATCCAATGTGGAGTTTCATGATGATGAATCTGTTAGTAACAAAGGACTTATGGAATATTGTCAATGGCACTTATCCAAGGCTAGGACAAGTCAGAAAGAGGCTACTTCATCTTCTAGAAGAACTCGTGTTCCTATTTCTACTCAACAGGAGGTTAGTGAAGAAGAACAAACTCTTTCATCATGAGGAGTTCGTACTACTACCAGACTACTTCCTACAGAAGAGCAATCCAGATGGGATTCAAGGGAGGCTTTAGCACTTTCATATATTGCTATGGGAGTGAAGAGGCATATTATACCATAGATCAAGTCTTGTAGAAACTCTCGTCAGGCTTGGTTGGAGTTAGAGAATCTCTATTAGAGCAGAAACCTTGCTAGGAAAGCTCATCTAAGGAGACAACTAGCCAACACAAGGATGAAAGTTGGTGAATCAGTTCAGACACATATTTTGAAGCTTAAAGATTTACGAGATCATTTACTGAATGTTGGAGTCAACATTTCAGATCAAGAGATGGTAAACACACTTCTAAACTCACTTCCATCTACATATCGTGATTTTGTTACTTCTTTATCTCTCTCTACAAAAGATAGAGAAATTTCATTTGAAGAGCTACAGTTCCTATTACTTCAAGATGAAGATCAACAAAATGGTCTGGAAGAGAATGATGAAGCCATGTTATCATCATCAAAGGGAAAAAAGAAGAAGGAGACAAAGAAGGAGCAGAAGATTCAACAATTCAAGAAGGAAAGTAAGTCTTCTAATCCTAAGTTTTCCAGTCCTTTTCCTAATGCTTCCTCTACACCCAAAGAAAAATCTTCGACTACATCTAATTCAAAGAAAGGAGTATGCCATTACTGTAAGAAGCCAGGTCATTATAATGCAGAATGCAAAACAAGGATTTTTAATGAGAAGAAGAAAGCATCAGGTAATAGTGTTGAAGATGATCCAAAACCTAAATCTTCAAAGGTATATTCATATGCATGTGCTACTATTGAAGGGATATCTTTTGATGAGGCATCATTAAATGCAATCTCAGATAATCCTTGGATTTTTTATGCTACTACGCATATGATAGGTTGCAGAAAGGTATTTTCTTCCCTTTCTAACTCTTCAAGTAGAAGGGTGACCATTGCAGATGTTCATGATTTGGATTTTGTTGGTGTTGGAGAAGTAAACGTTAAGTCAAGATCAGGTGGAAATTTCACAATTTCCAATGTTCTTTATGTTCCACAAATAAAGAAGAATTTGCTCTCAATCTCGACTTTCTTGTGAGATGGTTATAAAGTAGTTTTTAAGAAAGATTCATGTCAAATCCTCTAACCTGATGAGGAGCATTGTCGACTTCAAGGTGAAAACAGAAGTGGTATGTTTGTGTTGTCCAAAATGAGTCATGCTAATGTTGCTAGGTCTACTACACCTAAGGAGAACATGAAGTTATGGCATGTTAGATTTGTTCATATCAATTACACAGCTCTCAAGCATATCAAGGATCAAGGTATGGTGGAGATTTTTCCTACTTTTGCATTACCAGATGATGCAGAATCATGTGAAGGATGTCTTGAAGGAAAGCTTCACAAACTACCTTTCAAGAAACATGGATTTATCATGGCCACAAGGAAGTTGTAGATCATACATCCTGATGTGAATGGTCTGATGAGAATAGGTTCTATTCAAGGTTTTAGGTACTTTGTTATGTTCATTGATGATTTCTTGAGATATTCATGAATTTATGGTCTTAAAGTGAAGTTAGAGGTTTTTCCTACTTTCAAGAAGTTCCTAGCTATGGTTGAAAATGAAAATCAGTCAAAGTTTAACTATAGTTCTTTACACTTGATTTTGACACCTACAACTTCTAAAGCTTGGTTCTCTCAAACTAGAACCCGTTTATACAAATGCTTCTAGCCATAGATGGCTTACCTTCCAACTTAGATTTTGACTCCTCATTCATGCAAAACTTTACACTCTGCACTAAGAAATGATCAATTCTTTGACATCGAGATTGCGCCTATTTCAGAAGACACTCAACACTTCTTCACATATAAATGTTCCTACTCATAATTCTCACAGCTTGTTTACAATTAAAAGCTGAAAATTTGTACAGAGGTCAATCAACTATAGATGTAGACTTGTACAAAAGAAATTCACAAAAGATTCAACACAAAAGGAGAACTCTCATAAATATCGGGTGCAACTTTTCTTCATTTCTGGAAAACTTTACATCTGAGTAATGAGAGAGATCTTACTCACTTCTAAAGTGTCTAATCACTCATACAAATTCTAATTCCTCTATTCACATACTCTCTCATATTTGCCCCGACATTTTCTTTGTATATAGGCAAATATGTACAAGCTCATAACCTTACAAAAGTATAAGTGAGCTGTCTCTGAATTAATGTACATATGTATACACATCTTCATTCTTTGAACATATACTTTCTTCATGCTTCATGACTTGATCTTTTCTTCAATCCTTGACTTCAAAAATTAATCAAAACTTCAATTGTTGATTGCCTTGCGCCAACAACTCCCCCTCAATCATCAATTCAGGTTTTCTCTATCTTCTTTATACCTGCCATGTCCTTGAATCTTTGTAGCTTTGGTCCATCCAAGCTTTTGGTTAGGATATCAGCTATCTGATCTTTTGTTGAAGTATGTATTACTTCAATCTCTTTATCCATCACCTTCTCTCTTAGAAAGTGCTACTGAATCTCAATGTGTTTAGTCCTGGCATGAAAAACAGGATTAGCAGCTAACTACAATGAACTCATGTTATCTCCATGAATAGTGGGTGTACTCTGAGTGATGTCAAAACTCTTCATAAGAGTCTTAAGCCATATCACTTCCTTTGCAACTTCAACCATACCTTTGTACTCAGCCTCTGTAGATGATAAAGCAACTGTGTGTTGCTTCTTTGAACACCATGAAATTAACTTATCTTCCACATAACTCCATAAGTTGATCTCCTATCATCAGGATTACCTGCCCAATCTGTATCACTATATATCTTGATGTTTGTATCTGATGTAAAACCATAATACAAATCTTCTTTGAGTGTACCCTTAATGTACCTCAACACTCTTTGTCCTGCAACCCAATGTTCTTTCCTAGGACAATGCATGAATTGAGACAATATTCCAACTGCATATGACAAATTAGGCCTAGTTAATGTAGCATAGATCAGACTACCAACCAAACTTTGATATAGCTTCATGTCCTTGAACTCTTCTCCTTCATATCTGCTCAATTTGTGATTCACCTCCATTGGAGTAGGTGCTACCCTGCAATCGTCCATTTTAAACTTGATCAACAAGTTTTTCAAATACCTTTCTTGAGTTACATACACTCCATGTTGAGTGTATGAGATCTCCATGCCCAAGAAATATGACAAGTCTCCCAAGTCACTAATCTTGAACTCTTTCTCCATTTGCTTCTTTAGGCTTTGAATGCCTTTCTCATCTGTACCTGTAAGAATTATATCATCAACATATATGCACATGTAAATGAACCCATCATCACTTGCTTTAACAAGCAAGCTACTATCTACTTTAGATACTTGGAAACCAAGTTCTTTCAAGAACTTCACAAGTCTATAATTCCATGCCCTTGGGGCCTGCTTCAAACCATACAAACCTCTCTTGAGCTTACATACATAATCTGGATACCTTTCATCTCTGAATCCTTGTGGTTGCTCCATGAAAACATCATTTGAAATATAACCATTTAAAAAAGCATTCTTCAGATCTAATTGATATAATTTCCAACCTTTACATGCAGCAATGGCTATGAGTGTCCTAATGGTTGTCATCTTTGCCACAGGACTATAGGTCTCATCATAATCTATAACATATGTCTGAGTAAACCCTTTCACAACAAGTCTAGCTTTATACCTAGACACACTTCCATCTGCAAACCTCTTTGTCTTGTAGACCCATTTGCATTCAATGATCTTCTGGCTATTTGGTTTAGGAACCAAATCCCATGTCTGGTTCTCCATCAATGCATCATACTCTTCCTGCATAGCTTTCTCCCAATTTTCCTTACCTTTTGCCTCTTCATATGTAGAAGGGTCTTCATCTGCCTTTACCATATAAGCATAATCTTTGGTAGCCAAAAAAGAAGTGTCATAGCTATACCTTGTAGGTTGCCATTTGTGTCTTGATGACCTTTTGAGTTCTCCACTTCTTGAGGTTTCTGGTTCATCACATTCTGGATCAAACCTTGGCACTTCTTCAACTTCAACATGTACTTCATTGTTCTCCTCTTCATCAAATATCTGAGCCTTTGATTTACCTTTCTTTTGATTCACAATTTCTTCATCACTTGCATAAATATTGATTGTACCTGCATACCAAGTACCTTGCTCATCAAATGTAACATCCTTTGACACAAGGAATTGTTTTGTGGATGGACTCCACAACCTATATCCCATCTTCTTATCATCATATCCAATGAACACATATTTTTCAGCTTTAGGTTCCAATTTATGCCTCAATTGAGACGGCACATATGCATATGCCAAACATCCAAATACTTTGCAATGATATAGAGTAGGTCTCTTACCCCACCATGCCTCATATGGTGTCATACCCTGCAAAGCTTTACATGGTAATCTATTGACCAAATATGTGGCTGTGTTTACAGCCTCAACCAACAAATAATTTGGGCAATTTTTCTCCTTCATCATGGATCTTGCAAACTCAACAAGAGTTCTATTCCTCCTTTCTACTACACCATTTTATTGAGGAGAGTACCTGCAAGTAATTTCTCTTCTTATACATGCATTCCACAAATAATCACTGAAATCATTAGAGAAATACTCTCCCCCTCCATCTGACCTTAGTCTCTTCAACTTTTGACCTGTAATTCTCTCTGCATACACATGATAATGTTTGAATGTATTGAATACCTCTGACTTATCTTTGATCACATAGATAGTGATCCATCTGGTAGCATCATCAACATAAATCACATAATACCTTGAACCATTGATACTAAAATCCTTTGATGGTCCCCACACATCTGTGTGTACCAACTCAAGCTTCTCTGAATACATAAAACCATGCTTGGAATAAGATTGCTTATGAGCCTTACCTAATTGACATGCCTCACATCTGTATGTCATATGTTGTCCTGCAACATTAGGCAATCCAAGCACTGAACCATTATTAACCATATCTTTAATACCTCTTTCATTAAAATGTCCAAGCCTTTTGTGCCAAAGATCTAACTCTGAGATCTTATGTCCTCCATAGGTATACAAGGCATGACCAATGTTACCTTTAATCTTCAATGTGAAGAGTCTTCATTCTTTCTTCCCTGAAACAATTTGTTTATACCCATTGCTAGGGTCTTCCACAAAAACTTGTTCATTAGTGAACCTAACTTCATAACCTTTTTCAACAATTTGTCCTACAATTATCAGATTCTTTGGAATTGTAGGAACATACAAAACCTTACTCAAGAGAGTACTTCCATCCTTAGCCTTTACTGATCCAATTGACTTCACATTGTGCTTTGTATTGTCACCTATTTGAACTACATGATTAGTTACCTTATTCTCCAAATCAGTCATCAAAGCTATGTTGCCACTGAGGTGATTGCTACACCTTGAGTCAATGTAGAAGACTATTTGATCTTCACTTTGCCTTTCACAAGTTGCATTCATTATCAATGTTGAATCTTCCTTCTGATCTAAAGCATAATTGTAGTAGGTATTGTTGTATTGTTGACTTTGGAATCCTCTACATGCATTTCTTCCAAAGTAGCCTCTACTACCTCTACCTCTGAAATTACCTCTTTGATTTCTGCCACCTCTTCCTCTTGAATTAAAGTTCTGATTATATCCACCATTATTCTGAGTATTATGCCAACAATCATTAGCTAAATGATTTGTCTTACCACAAATCCAACAAGCTTTGCCTCCATCTTTATTACTTCTGCCTCTTCCTCTACCTTTGCCACCTCCTCTTCCTCTTAGGAAGTTAGCTTGGCTAGTTGTACCTTCATCTTCATTTGCTTGTTGCTTCCCTTTCCTATTCTTCTTCTTATCCTTTGAATACATTGCTTGACCTGCACTTTTATCACTTTCACCTTTGACATCCTGCTCAAAGGTTAACATATGTCCTAACAACTGATTTAAATCAGGAGTAAAATGATCTAGTGATAATTCAGTATACAAAATGAATGGCTTCCATTTGTCATCACCTCTCAAACCTGTAAGGATTTGCCTTACCAATTTATCCTCCTCAATATCTTCATCAACTTCTCCTAATGCATCTGCAATGTCCTTCATTCTTGCTACATAATCTGAGATGGATTGAGAGGCCTTCTTCTTGAATGTGGTAAATTCTGCCCATAAGGATGCCTTCCTTGACTTTGTGGTGTTTTGGAAATGCTCCTCCAAAGCATTCCATATATCACTTGCACTTTCAAGACCTCTAATGTGAGGTACCAAGTAGTCATTAACTGCCATATAGATAATGCTCCTGGTTTGAGCATCTCTCTTCATCCAAGTCTTCAATTCTGATAATTCCTCCCTAGTTGGAACACTAGGATCTCTGAACTGAGGCTTTTCTTCTTCACATCTAATATAACCTATCAAGTCTTTGCTCATAAGATGAGCTTCCATCCTCATTGACCATGCTGGATAGTTCTCTCTATCCGATTTCTCTATCTAAAGAGAATCTCCCATCCTTTCTTCATCTGTGTATTAAATCCTTCAAGCTTTATGAGGAATAAGGTTACCTTTACTTTGAATGAAGTTCCTTTTGTCTTCTTTGATGTCTTACGGCCTCCTTCTCAAGCTTTGCTCTCAAGCTTTCACCTTTTGAATCTTCAAATGTTGAATTCTTTATGACTGCAGCAGTCGAGGTCCTCCTTTCTTCAATTTTGATACTTCTTGCTCTGATACCACTGATGGAGAGTGTTAGTCTCCAAAAGAACAAGCTACTCTCAAAGTTAAAGCACCTCTATATCAGGAGTAACTCAAAACCTTCACCAATTTAGAGGATCAATGATCAATTATCAAAACTTTGAACAAACTGTGAAGCAGGTAACTACACAAAAAGTCTGCTGCACATAACTCACTCATTGACTTATTAAATGTGTAAAGTTTTTTATGAAACTTTGCACGTCATGTTGGCTATAGTTTGTGCACCTCTACCAAGTTAAATCATTCCAAAAGACTCAGTAGAACTTGAGAAATGATCTTAACAAGTCACCTATGTCTAAAACTATAGTTCTTTATAGTCGACTTTGACACCTACAACTTCTAAAGCTTGGTTCTCTCAAATAGAACCCGTTTATACAAATGCTTCTAGCCATGGATGGCTTACCTTCCAACTTAGATTTTGACTCCTTGTTTGTGCAAAACTTTACACTGTACGCTGAGAAATGATCAATTCTTTGACCATCGAGATTGCTCCTATTTCAGAAGACACTCAACACTTCTTCACATATGAATGTTCCTACTCATAATTCTCACAGCCTGTTTACAATTAAAAGCTGAAAATTTGTACAGAGGTCAATCAACTATAGACTTAGACTTGTACAAAAGCAATTCACAAAAGATTCAACAATGAAGGAGAACTCTCATAAATATTGGGTGCAACTTTTCTTCATTTCTGGAAAACTTTACATCTGAGTGATGAGAGAGATCTTACTCACTTCTGAAGTGTCTAATGACTCATACAACTTCTAATTCCTCTATTCACATACTCTATCATATTTTCCCCGACATTTTCTTTGTATATATAGGCAAATATGTACAAGCTCATAACCATACAAAAGTATAAGTGAACTATCTTTGAATTAATGTACACATGTATACACATCTTCATTCTTTGAACATATACTTTCTTCATGCTTCATGACTTGATCTTTTCTTCAATCCTTGACTTCAAGACTTCATCAAAACTTCAATTGTTGATTGCCTTGCACCAACATGCATAGTAGGATGTCATCCAAAAGGCTTTCTCCCAAGTTTTGGTTTGATGCAATACATACATCTAATCACATTTTGAATAGGTCTTCCACAAAATCTTTGAAGGTCATTGCACCTTATGAAGCTTATTATGGGAAGAAACCCAATGTGAGTTACTTCAAAGTTTTCGGTTCCCTAGCTTATGTTTGCATTGAGAAGAAGGATCGTGGTAAGCTTGATCTAAAAGCCATTAAAGTGGTCTTTATTGGTTATGCAATTGGAAGCAAAGGATATAGATTCTATGTTCTAGATAGAGGTGATGTCCTACTCTCACGCAATGCATATATTGTTGAAAGTCAAATTTATGATAAGAAGGAAGAAATTATAGATTTCATAAAGGCAGATGACTGGATATTTTAGAAGGAATTTGGATGCTTATATTCAGCCATATAAGGGGGGTGATGAACCTTCTCAAATCCTAAGAGATATAGGTGAAGAGAGAATTTCATTACCTACATCAGTACATAGTCCATCATCAGTACCTCTTCAAGTTCCGACTTATGAAGTTGGAGAAGGTTCTAGAGTTCTAGAAGAAAGAGATACTGAAGAACCAAAAGATATACCACCATGTTTTAGGAATATACCAAAGTGGTTCTATCAAACATGGAAGGACAGTGGTATATAGGAATACACAGGAAGAACCAGAAGTCAGAACAGGAGACAATAAGGAGACCAGGTAAATTATACAAAACATTTTGAGATTTATAATGTTTTAGCTCTTACAACAATTGAGAATGACCAGCTAGTGTTCAAGATGCACTACAAAGTGATATGATTATCACAAGTCCCAGGATTGGATTCAAGTACAAAGATAAGTGTATCTACATGACATAGCAGAAATACATTGAGAAATTTTTGGAAAGGTTTGAGATGCCATATTCCAAAGCTATGCAGACACCTATGGATGTTAATGTGTTATTACAGTCGGAAGCACATTCAAAATCATTTGATGCTACATTATATAGTCAAGGAGTCAGTTTCTTGATATATCTATGTAATACATGACAAAACATTCAGTTTGCAAATTCTCAAGTATACACATTCATGCATAGTCAGCTCAAGATTCAGTGGAAAGAAGTCAAGAAAAAGACATCAAAAGTTTTGCAGGTTATGGAACCTTGTACCATTATGACATTGAAGGGGGGATTTTTGGAGTCAATGTCAATATGGCCCAACAATAGCTTCATTAGAAGCTCTCTCTATTCAAATCCTAGACAAGTGCCACAACATACTAGACAAGATGACGGAAGTCGATGATTGGCATTGCCTCCTAGCATAAATTCGATGCTTGGTATCAACTCAAGGCATAAAGCTGATACCTGGCATCTACCTTAGATGCATACTAGTTCATGCCAAGATTACACCTTGAACCTTATAGTCCTTGTTGTGTAGGGAATCTAAAAAGATAGATGGGAAGTGAGTTCAGAAGTTCAGAGTCAAATTGACTATAGGGGAGGGTTCATAAGAGGTAGTTACTGCATGGGAAAAAAGTTTAAAGAGTATTGCAAGGATGGATTCCTAAAAAAAAAGCAATCCTAGTGGCCCATCATCATCTCGCCATAGTATTGTGAAGCCAAGTGATGCTAGCATGAGAGAGACACTCCCCTCAGAGATATGAGGGAGCTAGAATGGTGCTTGGAGTATGTTGAAGAGAAGAATGCATTACTTCTAGTCTTAGTAGGTGCACGATAGGGGAAGAATCACCACCACTAAGTAGTTTCAATATGTTCTTGTCTATAGAGTGGATAAAGACGATGAGGAGTTCAATAATCTACTTTTTCTTGTTTAGATAACAAAAGGAATGTGAAATGCCATCTTTAATATGGATATGTTTTGTCCATGTTGTTATGCTCAAGAGAGGCTTACTGAAATTTGCAAGGTGTCCAAGAATCAGACATTGATCTTACGCCCTAGATTTAGGGAAACAACTTGCCAAAATATAAGCAAAAAAAAACACCTATAAAATCAAAAGGAAAGCAATCTACACAAAAGAAGCCACATAAGAAATGAGTCAAGCGCACAAATAAAGATAAATCAACATATATTTTTTATTTGGATGATGATATTATTGCTCCTAGGGGAGAGCTTGCATCTGGCATATTGGTGACAGAGCAGAATAAATGACATAAGAGATAATGAGAATTAAGCTTGTAAGGAAAGGGAAGCTTTCCCATCTACCAATCAATATTATTCACAGATTAACTATTGACCCAACAACAAACAGGAGACCTCTCAAGATTAGAGAGCCCCACAACATTCATGTTCAAACTATGAAGAAGAAAATGAAGATAAATCCTCTTGAAAATGTAGTTCCCTTTCTGGTCATGGTCAATCTAGAGCACTATAATGCAATAAAAGACTTTAATGAGGTGTGATTTGAAAATTACATGTATTATGTGATAGGAGGATCACACTCTGTAGAAGCCTAGACACAACTCATGAAGGAGCATCCGAAAACATTCTTGCAAAGTGTAAAATATAAATTGGTCTAAAAATAGAGGAAGCCAAGCTTCTCGCTTGGGATCACAATAATGATAATGACTATAGGCAAAAGATGTCCTCTATTGAGTGAATAAGATTTTTACATTATGAATTTGTTGATGCTCTTAGTGAGCATGGAGGAGATTACATCCAAACCTCAGAAGGCATGCGTGAAGGAGGTCAAAATAGTTATTGATGAAAATTTAAGATTTGATGTGCTTAGGAAGTTTGACCCATGGTTCTAACTCACATTTTGGATAGAAGAAGTCTTAGAGATTCAAGATGAAATTTTTACTATGTGGGAGAACAAAGAGGTGAAGGGGCAGAAACAAAAAAAAAAACCAAAGATTAACCCCCAACTGGATGTGAAGAGCAAGTCCAAGTGGGGCCACTTGCCCATTGAGGAGGTTGCAAAACATATGTGGTTTACACACTAGAGGGTCTTCTGGGGCATGAAGGTTGAGACTTTTATTGTGCCTACCCTCTCAAGGATTATTTCAAAGGAGCTAAGCCTAGAATAAATAGTTCTTGAGCTAAACAAGTAGGTATTCTCACCTTCAAAGTTTGGCAATATATTTTGAGCTCCCTTTGGCTAATGTTTTCCGTTATTGCAATCATAAAGTGTTTATAAAGATTTAGTATGTCGTGATGAGGATACTTGGGTTCTTCTCTTGGGAGGAGGTTGGGGCAAACTATCAAACAACCTCCTCTTACAAGGTAGTGTCATTGTATTTTATTAGATTTAAAGATTTGGTGAGACCTTTTGTTCATTACTATTATTCATGTGATAAATCTTCATACTGTATGCTAGATCCACCACATGCTTTGCATTGATATTCAGCTACAACATGATGCCTAGCATCGAGTTTATCTTGAAAATCGATCCCAAGTATCGTCAATGTCAAACATTGAATTCCTATTGAAAGTTGATGCCAAGCATTGACTTTGTCATGGATATTGATGCCAGCTATCACTTTTATGCATAACATAGCTATTACTTTATGTCCATTTGAATTTTGATGGGTCACAAGGATCAATTGTCTATTATTGAGCACACCCAAAACATTTTCACTAAGATTGGGTCTTGGTTTCCAAAAGTCTCCAAGGAATAAGAAGGGTGGTGAGGCCATCATGGATTGCCCTGCTTCATTTCTTGCTCACATACAATGGACAAGGCATCAGATTTCAAAAATTAAAGAAAAAGGGATTGTGTGTGATGAAGATTCCTCTAGACTCAAAATGCTTTCTTATCCAATTGCTCCCCTCCATACCTTATACTATAGTATTTTTTGTGAGGATGTACATAACATTTGCAACATAGTCCCAAGATAGCATTACACATTTTTAATAAAAATATTATGTATGGATTTTGAATGAGTTGCTCGATTAATGATGATGAGCCATTTAAGAATCCACAAATTCTGAAGATGGTGTAGAATTTGGTAGAGCTTACACTCTCTGCATTGTGGAGGATTGTTATCTTCCATAGGAGAGAGCAATCTATTGTGGAGGATTGTTATCTTCCATAGGAGAGAGCAATCTCTCTCTCTATGTCAACAACTTTAAATTATAGGTGTCATGTTGTTAAGTGTATTGCTTGGTACGTTTGTCTTGGCATCGTATATTCTCTCTTAATATAATAGTTCTAAGCTTTGAACATTGATGTAGGGTCAAGAAAAATGTTAGTCACATGCATGGTCATCAATTTGCAAGTGAAAGTAAGTTCTTGAATATTGGATGTTATGATGGGGTCAATAGAAAACATGTAAGGGAGCACTGTAATGAGAATGGGCTTCCAAACATTTTCATGTTCCTTGTTGTAAGAAAGCAGCTAAGGCATGTGGTCAGGGACAAGAAACTTGTGAACTCCTATCAAAATCCACAAAAATTAATCATGAAGCTCATCGTGCTCTTTAGCAATGATAATGATTGGATATTAGATTTCTTCTTTGAAATGGGTAATAAAACTTTTATGTAGATTTTTGAGTGAGGATGGTGGAAGCAATTTTAATGCAAAAGTTTTTTATAGGTACCACATTGGCATGCTCATTGAAGATGTTCACACACTGCATAACACTGGTGAAGAGTGATCCTCAGGTCAGTTTCATTTGAATGCATACAAATGGGGGAATGAGTGTCCAAATGAAGACGAAGAGGTGGGTAGAAAGCACATCGACAACATATAGAGATTGCAACCTTCCTCGAGGGATCCGATTCCACCATTAGCAGATGAGCCTAGAGATATGGCTGAGATGGAGGAGCTAAATATTGTGGAAAACGCTATTCAAGATGTAAAAGCTCAAGAGGAGGATGCCATGCATGTAGATGAGCAAGAGTATGATGAGCTCCTATTGTAAATTGCCATTGGCTTCTTGTAGAACATATATGTAACTTATCTTTAAAATTAATGAGAAGTCAATTTTATAACACTTGGTCTTGTGCTAGTTGTATCACATCCTTTGTCTTTTCCCCCGGGTTGATGTGGGTTTGCTTTATGTGAAGATGATGATAATGTGATGCTATACGTTTGATAATTTCGCATAATTTTTTTAACAATTATGTATTGAAATGACTATACAATCCCCCCCCCCCCCCACTTAATGTCAATATATGGGCTTGTTTTTTGTAAATAAGAACCATAATAGAAGGGTATTTTGCTAACTTATCCCATTTTTTTCTTCAAGTATGCTTAGACGGATTGGTTGAAGTGTTACAAAAACAAAATTCACCCGTTTTCAAGCTCAAATTGAAGGATGCATTTGCATCTGCATTAGGAAACTAGAAAGTACTCACAAATTGTTTTTTATATGTATTTGTCAAAGGAGAACATGACATAGTTCTCATTTGTTCATGTCTCAAGGTTTTGAACATAAGAAATCCTTTATGAACTTGAATAGTGCAATCATTGAATACCCAACAAAGAAAATAAAAATAAAATATATTTAGTAGTCAATGATCTGTGTTTTCATTCAAGATGAGATATTATCATTTTTGGTGGACCAAAAAAGGGCAAGGGTGGTTGTTATACTCTCACATGTTTGAACTTGATCACTTTAGGCAGTAGGCAAGTAATCCAAAATAATGTTTTCTCTAATCTAATGTTTACCACTGCACCGTCAATTGAAAATCTAAATTGCGGTCAAACCTCACCAAGGTACTCTAGAAACTCTCTAACATTTTCTAGTTTCCAATTTGCATCGAGAATTATTTTCCTAGGTTGAAAATATGGATGTATCAATAATTATAATTCAAATTCTTGATAGTTCTCTTCTAAATCCAAAGGTATTGAGTCTCCAAGCTTTTTGTTCCACCTTCTCTCATATCCTAACACTAGGGATTGCCAAGATATCTGATATGAAATTGAAAGAGAATTGGAACTAACTTTTACATGAAATAATGTGCCCTAATTTAGGAACTTCTTCGCTATTCCATTCATTTCCTAAAACATCATCAATCTTTGAGATTGGAACTATCTATTCAACCACATTGTTTTTGTTTTCCTAAAATAACATGTTTTTAAAACATACCACAAAAAATGTGAAGAGGAAAAAACCTTTGAATCTTAATCCTTAAAGAAATTTGGGTTGGTGACATTGCCCTTTGAATGTCATCTTTCATCTTGCACAGAAAAATTGAAACTATCCATTGATCAAGAGACTCCCAATCTAATGAAGAAATGGTAGGAGCTAGCACATCTACAAGATCTACATATGCATTCTTCCCTGATGGTCAAGAAAAATGTGTTGTCATTTTAGCATTAGCCAAGATTGATGCGGTTGTCGAATTTATTGATGAGAGATGTATAGTTCATGATCTCTCAAATGGGGATGTTATTATTTCTACTCGCATTTTATGTCATGGGTTGTATAAGCTCATAGACTATACAAATTCTATGAATGATTCAACATGTGTATCTCAATATTCATATGCTATCTTAGATGTGAATATTTGGATTGCATGCTTTGGTCATATGAATTTTTCTAGTTTCCTTTGTTTGTAGAATTCCAAAATGGTTTACTCTCTACCCAAACTTGAGGCACCTTGTAAAAATGTCTATGAAGGCTATATTTTGGGCAAAATTTAGCATTGAAGCTTGTTCATAATGATGTTTGTGGTCCTATACCCACACCCACATTTGGGAACTTCCTTTACTTTGTAACTTTTATTGATGAATTCTCTAGGCATGCATAGGTGTTTCCATTGAAAGAGAAGTCCAATGTATTTATGTGCTTCAAACAGTTCTTGGTTATGGCTGAAAATATGTCAACACATAAATTGCACCCTTCATTCTCATCGAGGGGGGAATACATGTCTTCAAACTTTATTGCATTTTTTGGTTGGGCATGGGATAAAATATCAATGTATAGTGTCATATACACCTTAATAAAATCAAAAAACTTATTCCGCACGTGCTTCATTGATGTACTAGAGAGCTTCAAGCCTACAATTTTTATCATAGAGATTTCTTTTCGATCATTGAGGTATTGTTTTAATTCTTATTTATTGTTTATTTTATTGTTTTGTTAATTATATCATTCATATGGTATGATTCGCATATGTGTCTCTTACATATCCTTGATTTTTATTTATATAATTTGTTTTGTGTCTTTTAATCATCAATTGTATACATGTTTGACTCGCACAAGCGTTTCTTGCTTGTATACATCGATGAGAAACATTTAAAAATAAACCACTACTGTGATTGTCTGACTCGCTACATCGATTCTTACTCTCACAGTAGTATAGGACATAGTAATAGATCTATTGAGATTGTTTGAATCCCCACCTCGATTCCTACTCTCTCAATAGTATAGGGAGTGTGTAGGGACTATTGTGATTGTCTGATTCTTTGAATCTTACTCTCACAATAGTCACTTAGATTCCGATGAGAATACTTAGTTTGAATCGCCACCTTGATGCCTAGTCTCTCAATAGTATAGGGAGTGTATAGAAACTATTGTGATTGTTTGATTCTTTAACTCTTACTATCACAATAGTCACTTAGATTCCAGTGAGAATACTTAGTGTAGGTCACAAGGTGTATAGAAAATATTGTGATTGTCTAATTCTTTGACTCTTACTATCCCAATAGTTATATATAGTTATGTGACAAAACTCATACATAGTATAGTGAATGTATATGAATGTCTGATTCTTTTACTACTACATTCTTAATAGTTACATAGATTCACTTCAAGATTATAATCACACTTTCTATTTGATTATAAATCTACTTATTTAACTATGCATATGTCTATCATTTGTGCACACATACTATTGATTTATTTATCCATACGCTTACTGATAGTCTATTTTTTATTTTCGCACAGATGGCAGGTAAAATAAACAAGCAAGAGCGAAAAATTTTAGAAGAATTTGTGTGCTCGTACATGTATCAAATGAGAGAAGATGAAATCACTATAGCCATGGATACTTTTAGTTACAAAAATTTCATTGTGCAGTTATCCGGAACAAATTTGTGCAGTTTAGTTACAAAAAATTCATTGTGCGAAAATTTTTAGAAGAATTTGTGTGCTCGTACATGTATCAAATTTGGCAGTGTGTCTGGTGGAGCACAGGTCTTAGATGAGAAAATGTCAAAAGAGCTTACAGGTATCTTTGGACAAATCATCAAAGTAGTAGAGTCATTGGTGGTAGATATCACCAGTATACCGGGATTCATGGATAAAATTAAATTTATCGATTTACATTATCAGACTATGAAGAGAGGAAAGCGATAAAAACTAGACACGACTGAACATCTTGTGAGAGCACAGGTAGATCCAAATACAAGATATGTATGTGTGAATATGGGAGATCAAACATCGATCAATCTTTTTTTGCTCCCATATTCCTCTATCCTTTTTGAAGATGCAGCTCTCGTGGGGGAAGGACAATATGGCATGATCCATAAATTCAAGATATCCCACCCGAGATTCAACAATGAAGTGTTTGTGGCAAGCTATTCAAATTACATGGTGCTGACATACAAACACGAGAAAATGAAGCCATCAATGAAGCCACAATGTTATCTATTACGCATAGTGGAATTATTAGTCCACTTGGTTTGCCTAGACACCATAGCAAAAGTTACTGCCTCATTTTCAAATTTTGAAATGGTGGTACATTGGACATATGGCTAGAAAGAATGAAGAAAGAATACCTAAACGTACCATGAAGCAGAGGTGTGAAGGACACAGAAGGAGATATAATAACCATGAAAACAAATATTTGGAAGCTGATCAATGGCCTATTACAAACAATATCATTTTTACACACTTGTAATATATCCCATAACGATCTCCATCCAGGCAACATCTTGTTGCATTTTGAAGATCAAGAAGCTTACATCCGATTATGTGATTTTGGTAGAGCGACCTATTTACCAACCAAAAAAGTTTTCCAAAGCTACCTAATCTAGAAATATCTACTAGAAACGAGTGGATTCGAAAGTACTGGTGGATTGCACCTGAATGCATATCCACTAGTCCTCCACCGTTTAATAAGAGTTAGGAGATATTTACAGTTTCGACACTCCTGTTACAACTCCTAAAATATATAGATTTCAATAGTTATCCCATTGATAAGAATGGGATTTACAAGTTCAAGTATGTTTTAGAGTTAGCTTCTGACAAAGATGTAGCAAAAAGAGTAGACGCACATGAACTGCTTAGAGTATTCTCACATCTTACTCGATATGGTTTAAAGATATCCACAATAAATGGATTACGACCATATTGAAAAGAATATGTATTCATTTGAACTATCTGGATTAAATGAAGTGTTTACATTTGAGTTAAGTGAATTATGTGGAGTAAATTAAGTGCTATCATTTGAGTTATGTGGATTAAATGTTGTGGATTCATTTAACAAATGTGAATTAAATCTTATGGATTCATTTGAATTATGTGGAATAAATGAAGTGTTTACATTTAAGTTAAGTGGATGAAATGAAGTGTAATCATTTGTATTAAGTGGAGTAAATGTTGTGGTACCATTTGAGTTGAGTGGAGTAAATGAAGTGCTATCATTTAAGGGATGTGGATTAAATGTTGTGGATTCATTTAACATATGTGAATTAAATCTTGTGGATTCATTTGAATTATGTGGAATAAATGAAGTGTTTACATTTGAGTTAAGTGGATGAAATGAAGTGTAATCATTTGTATTAAGTGGAGTAAATGTTGTGGTATCATTTGCGTTATGTGGATTAAATGTTGTGGTATAATCTGAGTTATGTGGATTAAATGTTGTGGTATCATCTGAGTTATGTGGATTAAATATTGTGGATTCATTTAACATATGTGAATTAAATCTTGTGGATTCATTTGAATTATGTGGAATAAATGAAGTGTTTACATTTGAGTTAAGTGGATGAAATGAAGTGTAATAATTTGTATTAAGTGGAGTAAATGTTGTGGTATCATTTGAGTTATGTGGATTAAATGTTGTGGTATCATCTGAGTTATTTGGATTAAATGTTGTGGATTCATTTAACATATGTGAATTAAATATTGTGGATTCATTTGAATTATGTGGATTCATTTGAATTCACTCAAGATAAAATTTGTGTTTTTATTTTGCAGAAGTAAAACATGGCAAGAATGCCAGATGTGAATGATGATCTTGATCATACTGAATCTCAAAGGATTTTATCTGAGAAAAATGCTCAATTTGCACAATCAGAATTAGCATTTTTATTCCATCAAGATTTAGAGCCAGAGGGATTAGAAGGAGAAGCATTATCAATGAAAGAAGTAAAAAAAGCTATGTCCAAATTATTTTGTTCGTGATATTCTCTTTCGGGTTACAGGAAGGGCAAAAGAAATAGCACCCTTAAAGCTTTCAGACTTACAACATAAAGGATTAGCAGAAACGCTACTTCGAAGCTTTGTGCAAGTTGAGAGATCATTACCAAATAATAATCAAATAGCATTATATTTCATTCAAAAGGTTTTTGTACAAGATATTCTTCATCAACGTGTAGATTGGGATGATCATCCAAAGAATGCAGGTATCGGTTTGGATCGTCCTCAAAATCGAGCCAAATTTTTTAATCAAGGAAATGAAGGCCCTCTTCCTCAAAAGCGGCCCTATATTTTGCTACCTGAAGAACATAATCTTATACATGATTTTTCATCACAAGGGGCAGCATTATACAATGAAGGAATAACAATTCCTGCATTACGAAGAACAATAGATGATCAACAAAAGAGGATTGTTGATCTACAAAATCAAGTGAACCCAAGTAATGCCTTAATACTTGTTTTGAATTGTAATTACAAGACTTCGAAAATTAGAGGCATTATCTATCACTATCGCAGTCACATTCTTCGAACCACCCATGCACAACATAATATGTTCATATACCTTTACAAGAAAAGCCAAACTTTTCTCTTTAAGAGAAGTATCAACAGCTTCTAAAAACATGTTTCCTTTTGGACATATAACCATGACATTAATCAATGGTTTCTTTTGACAACTTGTCCATTCATCCAATGCTATTGTGCATCCATACATGGGTAAATAATCAAGTAATGTTCGCTTAAAATAGCATCAATACTTTTTTCACTTTATCTACATACTCTGTTCACATTTTGTTATAATCTGGCATGGTGAAACCTTTTCGTGTAGTTGACGTCAAAGCATCTTTGAAAATGGGATTATGAATAACATTGAAAGGAATCCCACATGCTAAGAATGCTTGAGTCCATTTAAGATGAAGCTCGAGACAATCTTGCTTTTCAAAAGCTACATGTATAGTATTTTGTGATTTATTGCGGACAAAGCATCATGAAAAAGTATTAGATCCACCATTTTTACTACATTCACCAAGTCCACTCTTTTTTGATAAAGTTGGAGAAAATGGAGTATATGTATCTTGGTTATTCTCAAAAACAGTTTGGGAGACTTGAGTAGAAATATCCTGATGATCCTCTACTGTCATCGATGCATCTACTCGTTCTTGCTCTACACTTGGGCCACTTCGAAAGTGCTGTGAACTACTCATGCGTTTGAATCTTTTTTATGTGATACCTTGAGATTTACATTTGTTTGCATAATTTGCAAAATGTACCCATATATCTCTATCTGGATTAGAGCATCCTGCCACATTATTACCTGTACTAAAGAGATGCTCTTTTATTTGAGTTGCATTTCCTACATAACAATGCCCACAACATTTGCATTGTATTGTGGATACTGTTTTACCCTCTTGATGAACAATCACATATGACCATTCTTTTCCCTTTCCCATAGTGCTTGCAAATTGCTTTATGAAGACTATACCTACAAAAAAAAACAATATAAATCAATATCAAACAAGATATTTCGATCAAGGTTGAGTCAAACAATTACAATAGACTTTAATTCTCAATCATACACCCATATACAAATTATAATTACACATACTATTGTGAAGTAAAAATCATTATTGAGTTAAACAATCACAATATATTTTAATTTTCATTCATATACACATATACATTTACACATACATATACTTCCACATACTATTGTGAAATACGAATCAATATTAAGTCAAACAATCATAATATATTTTAAATTCCTGATCATATGCACATACACTTACACATACTATTGTGAAGTAAGAATCAATATTGACTCAGACGATCACAATAGATTTTTCATTCACAATTATACACTCATATGCATACACATACTCATACACACACATACATATACTATTATGAAGTAAAAATCATTATTGATTCAAACATAATCTACCTATATCTTTCAATAATGAATATTGTATCACAATAGATTTTAAATTCTTAATCATATGCACGTACACTTACACATATCCTGATGAAGTAAGAATCAATGATATATCGGACAATCACAATAGATTTTAAATTCTTAATCATATGCACATACATTTACACATACTATTGTGAAGTAAGAGTCAATATTGAGTCAAACAATCACAATAATTTAAATTATTTAATACTTATATCAAAAAATTATACCTTGTTCTCTCTACGACACTTTAAGTTCGTAAAGAACAAAGTAGCTTTTATGAAAAATGAGTAAGAATCAATCATAATAGATTTTAAATTCACATATATATACTATTGTGAAGTAAGAATCAATGAGTTAAACAATCACAATAGTTTCAATTATTTAATATGGCAAAAATTTATACCTTGTTCTCTCTACGACACTTTAAATCAATGAGTCAAACAATCACAATAGTTTCAATTATTTAATATGGAAAAAATTTATACCTTGTTCTCTCTACGACACTTTAAGTTCGTAAAGAACAAAGTAGCTTTTATGAAAAAATGAGTCCAGTTCAACTATTTTATAAAATATTATTCAATCGAATATTTCTCGAGCAAAACTTTTTTCGATCGAAAACGCTTTCGATCGAAAAATTATCGATCGAAAAAAACGTTTTCGATCGAAAAGGGTCAAATTTTTGTGCAAAAACTATTCGGGCATGTCCAAATAAGCTGACATGTCACCGAATAATTTGGTCGAATAATAAGAGCTTGCCGTAAAATTCCGTAATTATTCACGAATAAACGAATTGTCGAATAACGAATAATGCAACCTAGGTAGCAACTAGAGCCCAAGCACTACAAGAGTCCAAAATCATAGATCAAGAGAAGAAGTCAGAGGCCAGTGAGTCAAAGAGCATAGATAGGAAAAGAATAAGAGCTTAGAAGGATAGACGTGAGAGAATGAAGAGAATGGGCAAGTAAAATGAGCAAATTAGAAGAAAGCCTAGATGAAACCCAAAACAAAAATACTAGAGATCGCATCTTAAACACACTTTCAAACACCACCTCCTTCATCTCATCAAAATCGCCCATCCATACCACCACCCAAAGCAGGATCAATCCTAGCAGATCCTACTCTTGAAGGCTTGGACATGATGTTCAAGGCTTACTAGGCTCGACTTCAAAAAGGGTTGAATGTGGCTGAGTTAGATAAGTGTTATCCCATAGCAGAGTTAGAGAGGAAAAATACCAAGATTTGTGCGAAAATGATGGAGCTAGCTCAGGCTATGTTCAAAGCAAACTATCTTTTCAATCGGATGAATGCAACAAAGCCACATCTTCATTTAAAAGGATTCTTGGAGCGCTTAGAGTAGTTGATAGCTAAACCTAGGACATTAGCGAAACCTAGGAAATTGGCTAAGGCTTATAGTAGTAGAAGTGAAAGAATACACTTACTTCCTATTAGGTGACCGTGCAAACAATGGACGTGCACTCTCTCTCTCTCTCTTTGTGGATAGATGCCAAGTGTAGGTAAACCTAGGTCTCCCTTTCTCTTTCTTTGTCATAAACACCACACACACTTGCGTGTGTGTGCACACACACACACATATTATATATTATGAAATGAAGGTTGATCACTTTTCTTACACTGTGAGCAGACCTTAGAAGCTGGAATTGGAAAACCAATAGATGAGTACATATATTTCATGGCAAAATTTAGGAAATGGATAAATGGATTTAGGCTGAGAAGTAATTTTACATCTAAGTTCTGGGACAAACTTGTTTTTGTGTAAGATATACAGGATTCGGGCCTTCCAGAACAGAGCATAGACGTGGGCATTTCTTTCAATCGCTAGAACTCCACATTATGTACATCGCCATCTGTAGCGTTTCCCCAATCACAGTCTATCCCCAATTACAATCTTTCGATCATTCAAGAATAACACAGGAGAGAAAACGTAGAGATTTCACAAGATAAGAGAAAATCTGATATGAAAGAATATGACTCAGAGAAAGAAGATTTCTCATATTATAGATGAGATTCAATGGTTACAACAACCTTGGAAAATAGCTTCTTGACAAAGCATCTACCTCTCGACCACCCCCGAGCTATCACAATCTCATTCACACTCATACTCTCAATCACACTCTCACTCTCACTCTCACTCTCAATCACAAGGTAATTCTCTGATTTTTGTGTGTCATATTCTTTCATATCAGATTTTCTCTTATCTTGTGAAATCTCTGCATTTTCTCTCCTCAGTTATTCTTGAATGATCAAAAGATTTTGATTGGGGATAGACTCTGATTGGGGAAATGATGCAAGTGGTGTTAGAGCACAATGGATTCTTGGGAATGATTGAAGGTTTGATGCAAAAGGTGTGTGAGCAAGAGGAGCTTAGTGAGAAGCTTCATGGAGAATTACGCAAAGAATGAGGTGGAAAACAACCAGTAGGTGCAACAACTTTATTTGTGGAACTCAATGATGAAGTGGGTGAAGGTGTGGGAACATCTAGTTTGCCTCGAGGAACACAAAAAACACAATCATGAAGATATGGAACTAGGTGAGTTTGCCCTTAACCAAGTCTTCAAGAAGGCAAATTTGAATGCTTTTGATGGCGAGAAAAAGAGCGGTGAAGACCTTGAAGCATGGATTGAAGAGTTGGAGGATTTCTTTGATCTTCAACAATTTAGTGAGGAATACAAGGCAAAAGTTGGGATCCTGCAATTGCATGGTATCGTGAAGCTATGGTGGAAGTCCTATATGCAAAATTGGACGCGTTTTGGTCTGGTTTTATGGAAGGAGTTTAGAGAACAAGCTGGAAAATGCTATTGTTTTCCACACTACCATATGGAGAAGAAGATGGAGTTCTACAATTTTTGTCAACATGAAAGTGACAAGCATAGCTTGTTTATTGATGAGTACAAAGAGAAGTTCCTATGTCTTCACAAATATGCATTGGAGGTAAGTGGTGACGCTCTGAAGAGAAAATTTATTGAAGGGCTTCATGAGGAACTCCGTTTTCAAGTTAAGGGATCTGGATGCATTGATTTTCTTGATGTTGTTGGGATGGCCAAGAACTTTGAGAAGATGGAGAAGTTCAATTCTTAGAAGGCAAATTGAAGCAGATTCATTGCCACGGGACATAGACCACATAGGCCTATTGCAATGAACATGAAAAATTCAAGGAAGACTCCATCTTCTAATAACCAAGGTAAGAATCCTCCTTAAGTGGAAAATCAAAGGAGGCATCAACCAATCCATTGGCAACAAGACCCTAACTTTATTGAGAGGGCAAAAATACTTGGTCTATGTTTTCGTTGCGGGGAGCAAGGGCATCATACATATGAGTACCCGAATAAGGCAGTCTTTTGGCCTGCTCAATCAAAGGCAATAAGCATCATCGAGGAAGAAACAACAATTGAGAAAGCAGATGATGGAGGTAAGTGCCCTAGTTCTACTTTACGTTGCATGGTGGTTAATTCTTTCCCAAAGGCTTCTGTATTACAATTTCTGGTATGCTTTCTACGCATAAAATCACATTCCTGATTGATTCAGGTAGTTCACATTGTTTTCTATCTTTCAAATTGGTACAGAATTTGGGGATACCTAAAATATGCAGATAAGTAGACCTATAGAGATGGCCAATGGACAACTGCATTATACAAAAGGATATGTTGAAAACCTTGCATTTACTTTTTCTGATAGGTCCTTTTCTGCAAATTTTCATGTGATTGAGATGAAAAAGAGTGATGCAATCATAGGCATGGAGTTGTTAGTTCATAATTTAGCAACAATTGATTGTGAGCAAAGAACTATCACTTTTAGGCTAGATAGTGAATCTATCCACATTCTAGGTGATGCATATAACCCTAAACCTATTCTTATTTCTACTATGTAGATAATTAGAGGTATACGTGATGGCTGTAAAACATTTGTAGTGTTTGTGAACAATGTGCATGAGGAAGATAATGATGAAAGTATCCATACAGAGCTCTCTTGAGCTTATACACATAATGTGGATTATGTTTATCTTTGAAATCATCTGGTTCTTCCATGTAGACTTCATCTGAAATATAACCATTTAAAAATGCATTCTTCATATCTAATTGAGACAATTTCCAACCTTTGCAAGCACCAATAGCTATGAGAGTCCTTATGCAACAGGACTATATGTTTCATCATAGTCCACACCATAAGTTTGTGCATATCCTTTCACAACAAGTCTAGCTTTGTCCCTAGACACACTTCCATCTACAAATCCTTTTGTTTTGTAGACTTATTTACATCCAATTACCTTCTGATTACTTAGTTTCTATACCAAGTCCCAAGTCTCATTCTCAATTAGTGCATCATACTCTTCCTTCTCAGCTTTTTCCCAATTCTCCTTTCCTTTGCCTTCATCATATGTGGATAGGTCTTCATCTGCTTTCACTATATGAGCATAATCTTTAGTTGTCAAGAAAAAGGTGTCATAGCTATACCTTATAGGTTGTCTTTGTTCCTTGATGACCTTCTAAGTTCTCCACTTCTTGAAGTTTCTGGTTCATCATATTCTGGATCAAACCTTGGCAATTCTTCATTTTCAACTAATACTTTATCATTCTCTTCTTCCTCAGAAACTTGAAACTTTGATTTACCTTTCTTTTGATTCAACGTTTCTTCAAGACCTACACAAGCACTATTTGTACCTAACTACCAAGTAACTTGCTCATAAAATGTGACATCCTTTGATACAAGGAATTGCTTTGTAGATGGACTCCACAACCTATATCCCATTTTTTTATCATCATAACCAATGAACAAATACTTATCAACTTTTGGTTCTAACTTATGCCTTAATAGAGAGGGAACATAAGCATAGGCTAAGCAACCAAATACTTTGCAATGGTCTAATGTAGGTATCTTAACCCACCAAGCTTCATATGGTGTCATACCCTACAAAGCTTTGCATGGTAGCCTATTAACCAAGTATGTGGCTGTATTTACAACCTAAGCCCACATATAATTAGGGAAATTCTTCTCTTTCATCATTGACCTTGCAAACTCAACAAGAGTTCTATTTCTCCTTTTTCCTACACCATTTTTTTGAGGAGAATACCTGCAAGTAACTTCTCTTTTTATACCTGCATTCCACAAATAACCATTGAATTCATTTGAGAAATACTCTCCCCCTCCATCTGACCTTAGTCTCTTCAATTTTTATCCTGTAACCCTTTTTGCATATACATGATAGTGTTTAAGTGTGCTAAACACTTTTGATTTGTCTTTGATCACATAAATAGTGATCCAACTGGTAGCACCATCAACATAAATCACACAATATCTGGAACCATTTATATTAAAGTCCTTTGAGGGACCCCACACATCTATGTGCACCAATTCAAGTTTTTCTAAATACATGAAACCTCGCTTATTGTATGATTGCTTGTGAGCCTTACCTAATTAACATACTTCACATATAAATGTAATGTGTTGACCTGCAACATTAGGTAATCCAAGCACTGAACTATTATTATAATCATCTCTTTAAATACCTCTTTCATTGAAGTGTCCAAGCCTATTGTGCCAAAGATCCAACTTAGATATATTTTGCTCGCCATATGTGAGCAAGGCATGTCCAACATTACCTTGTACCTTCAATGTGAAGAGTCTTCCTTCTTTCTTCCCTGTAACAATTTGCTTATACCCTTTGCTAGGGTCTTCAACATAAAATCCATCATTATTGAACCTCACTTCATATCCTTTTTCTACAATTTGTCCTACATTGATCAAATTCTTTGGAATTGTAGGAACATATAGAACCTTATTCAAAAGAGTACTTCCATCTTTAGCCTTCACTGATCCAATAGACTTTACCTTTTCTTTTGTATTATCACCTATTTGAACTATATGATTGATTACTTTATTTTCCAAATCAGTCATCAAAGTAATGTTCCCACTCAGGTGGTTACTACACCCTGAGTCAATGTAGAATACCTTTTGTTCTTCTTTTGGAACTTCACATGTTGCATTCATTATTAGAGTCGAGTCTTCTTTCTGATCTGATGTATAGTTGCAGTAGGTGTTATTGTAGGATTGGTTTTGGAAGCTTCTTCCACCATTCCTTCCAAAGAAATTTCTACCACCTCTACTTCTAAAACTTCCTTTCTGATTTCTTCCACCTCTGCCGCTTTGATTGAAATTCTGATTAACGTTACTAGTGCTTTGATTATTATGCCAACATTCATGAGCTAGATGATTGGTCTTACTACATATCCAACAAGCTTTGAAATTATCCTTGTTGTTTCTTTCTCTTCCTCTACTTATGCCACTTCCTCTACCCCTTAGGAAATTTGCTTGATTTGGAGTGCCTTCATCTTCAATTGATTGTTGCTTTCCTTTGCTCACCTTCTTATCCTTAGGATACATTGCTTGAGCTGCACATTTATCAATATCCCCTTGGATATCATGCTCAAAAGTTAGCATATGACCTAGTAATTGATCCAAATCAGGAGTAAAATGATCCAATGAAAGTTCTATTGATAATATGAAAGGCTTCCACTTCTCATCTCCTCTTTAACATGTAAGAATTTGTCTTACCAATTTATCTTTTTCAATGAGGCCTTCTTCTTGAATGTAGTAAATTCTACCCATAGTGATGCCTTCCTTGACTTGGCTGTATTCTAGAAATGCTCCTCCAAAGCATTCCATATATCATTTGCACTTTCAAGTCCTCTAATGTGAGGAAGCAAGTAATCATTCACTACCATATAGATAATGCTCCTTGCTTGAGCATCCTTCTCTATCCAAACCTTCAAATCTGCAAGCTCCTACCTAGTTGGAATACTAGGATCTTTGAATTATGGATTTTCTTCTTCTCCTGTGATGTATCCCATCAGATTTTTGCTCATAAGATGATCTTGCATCCTCATGGACCAAGCTTTCTCTATCCAATTTCTCAATTTGAAGACTATCTCCCATTCTTTCTTCACCTGTACCATCAAATCTTCAACCTTATGAGTAATAAATGTACCTTTGCTTCAAAATTTACTCCTTCTGATCCTTTTGATTGTTTTCTTGTGTCTTCCTTTAGCCTTTCTTGATCCTTTATCCTTTTGAATCTTCAGATGTTGAATTTTGTATGTTTGCAACAGTCGGGGTCCTTCTTTCCTTCAAAATTTCCACATGGCAAGCATATTAGTGATAATGTGTTAGAGATAGTGCATACACATGTTTGAGGTCCTACAAAGACCACATCTATGGGAGGTTGCAAGTTTTATGTCAGTTCCATTGATGACCATACACAAAAAGTATGGATATACTTGATAAAGGAGAAGAGTGAGGGGTTTGATCACTTTCAGAATTTCAAGGCTATGGTGGAAAAGAAGACATGGAAGTATGTTCAAACATTAAGATCTGATGGAGGAGGTGAATACGTATCAAATGAATTCAGTAGTTCCTAAAAAGTGATGGAATTCAAAGGCAGTTTTCATGAAGGTACACACCAGAATAGAATGGCATTACTCAACACAAAAATAAACATATTGGAAAAATAGGAAGAGCCTTAAAGGCTCAAAAAAATGTGCCACATTGTTATTGGGCAGGAGCTATGCACACTAGTATATACATTATGAATAGAAATCTAAGTCTTGTTGTACAACAAGTTACACCTAAAGAGAAATTTACAAGTATAAAGCCAAAGTTATTACATATGAAAGTATTTTTTTGTATTGCATATGTACATCTTTCACATGATTTGAGGATGAAACTTAATCTAAAAGTAGAAAAATGTATCTTCAATAAGTACTCCCTTGAGAAAAACGGATATAAAATGCTACAACCTAATCACAAGTTAGGTGAGGGTATGCAAAGTGTGGTATTTGATGAAATGGCAAGCTATTATGCTAGTACAAAAGAACGAATTCATGTTGAATCAAATGAAAAAGGAAAACGCAAGCGTAGAATCTCAAGTTCTGAACGCACTAGATGTGTCATCTAGCAATAGTTCCAACTCAAACCCATGGAGTGGAGGATTCAGTGGAAATTTGAGTCCAACAAATTCATCGATTACATCCAAGAAAGTTAAAGAAAATATTTTTGATGGTAATAAATAATCTACAAGTTTTGAAGACATTGCTGGAGAATCAAGTGGTTCATAAAAGTGCCTTGATGAGGAACCTGGATTACCCTATTTGAAGAATCCAAGAGTAAGAAAGGCATATGCAGAGGATACAACAAAAAGAAGTGACCTAGGACAAAGAAGATATGGGAGGATGCAGAATTCAGTGCAACAATTAACATATGATAGCTAAATGGCTCATCATTGTTCCTACATGACCAAGGTAATACAAGATGTTGGACCTTCTTGCTTTGAAGATGCAATTGGAAATGCAAATTGGGAGAAAACTATGGACGAGAAGATGGTTGCATTTTATGGAAATGAAACACAGAAATTTCTTCCATTGCCACAAGAGGGAAAACCCATAGGCTGCAAGTGGGTTTACAAGGTAAAGCGTAATGTTGATGGTAGCATAAGCAGGTATAAAGTACAATTGGTAGTGAAAGCATATGCATAGAAATAATGTTGAAATGACAAAGGACTACTCCTACTCTACTCACATGCACACATCTAACAAGCTAGGGAGGAAGGAACAAAAGATAAAAAAACATGATGAATGAACTAAAATGAAAATTACTTGCATACAATGCTCTATAAGCATGAAGACCCCATGAGGATAGTGTGGGCACTTGCCAAGATCTTGAGTGAATGAGCTTATGGGAAGTGAGGTGAGGCCCTCCTTATATGGATTTGAGGGCAAATCACCTTGCATGTGGGATAGATGAGCTTGCATGAGAATGAAAGAGACTTTGGGCAAAAGGGTGGAGCATGGATCCCTCCACACCCCCTTCCATGCAATGACCCTTTTGTTTTTGATGTGGGAAACTAGTAACATATGACATCACTTAGTTCATTGGTTTTTAGGATCTAAGGACATATGGGATCCTTAAACATAACTTGGACATATGGGATCCAAGTTTAGGACATATGGCATCCCTTAGTTTTGATGAAAATATGGCATCCATGTGGGATTTTGTGACATATGGAATTCCAACACATACACTTGGACATTTGGGATCCAAGTGGTTTTTGAGGATCTAGGGGCATATGGGGATCCCTAATGATCAAAAAGAGTTTACATCATGAAGTAGTCAGTGCTTTTGATCCATTTGCATATTCTTCATGTGTACTCCTTTTTCCTTGTTGTTGATTTTTAGCTTGTCCTTGTGGTGGGTTTTGAGTTTCATGTGTCGAGGATGATGAACATAGCAATTGGTTGCAATAAGCTCATGAAGGAATGCTAGGAAATCACTACTCTAAACAAAGAACAGTGCAAAATGTAAAACATTTAGGAGTGTATTGGCCTAGTAGGGACAAAGAAATAAATGAGTGGATTAAGAATTGTCCATATGTGTCAGACGAGACCCCTAGTGGAGCATGCAATTCTTTATCAGATGTCATTAATTCTAGATTGGAGTGCTCCATTGGTAGAATTTATGAGATCAGGAACACCACCAAACGAGGCTAGTCTAGCAAGAAGACGAAGCATGGAGCAAGAGGCTAAAGACTATGCCTTAGTAGGCATTAACTTATATCGGAGAGGCAAGGATGGGTACTCAAGACTGTGCGTTAATGAATCAGACTACTTGAAAGTCTTAGAAATTGCACATAGTGGTGTTTCAGGTGGACACTTTGGGCCTGATAGAGTAGTCAAGAAACCATTTTATTTTCAGGACTTTGGTGGCCAACTCTTCATATGGATGCACATACCTATGTGAAGAAATGTGACACATGTCAATGTGCACAATATCCGATCAGGAAAGATGAGATGCCTTTGAGGCCAATGATGGGGGGACGTGCATTCTTGAAGTGGGGTATAGACTTTGTAGGTCCCATTAAACCCCCGCAAGAAACTCCTATGCAGAGTACATTATTGTAGCCACAAATTACCTTACAAAGTGGGTGGAAGTAAAAGCCACAACAAATAATGATGCTCAAACAACGGCTAAGTTATTATTTGAAAACATGTTCACTAGATACGGGTTACCAATAGAGTTAGTCAGTGATAGAGGTACGCACTTCTTGAACGAAGTCATTGAAAATCTGATTCAAGAATTCATGGTGATAAATAAGAAGTCTGCCCCCTATCATCCCCAAGCTAACGGACAAGCCGAGAGCACAAATAAGATCCTATGCAACGTATTGACAAAACTGGTAAATAACAAATGCTCTGATTGGGACAAACAGCTTCATCATGCTATTTGGGCATACCGAGTTGCCTACAAAATGGTACTCAATGCCATCCCATTTGAGATGGTCTTCGGACAGAATGCTGTGCTACCATTGGACTTCCTAATCCCGACCGTAAAAGTAGCACAAGAGCATGAGTGGAATGGACATGAATTGTCCTCTAGGACAATTCATGTCCATTCCACTCATAGGTGAGACGAGTGAGAACGCTTAGGTGAGACGAGGATACAAACGGAAACAAGTATCTATGCTCCAAAGAAAAGACAAAAGGCATACTTTGATGCACACATCAAAGATAAAGGATTGAAAGAGGGAGACCTAGTGCTGGTTTATACGCTAAAGAAACATGCCCAAAAATTGGAGAAACGAGGATATGGACCCATGATCATTAATAGAATCTCCACTAGTGGTGCAGTTTAATTGGCCACTTTAGAAGGTGATATCTTGCTGAACTATATGAGTGGTTTTCGAGTCAAGCTATATCAAGAACCTCTTACATAGGATATGTTGATGAGGCTCAACACTGCTAAGAAGCGAAAAGAAGAAGAGATGAGAGTTAGGGAAGAAGCACATGCAGAGGCTAGAGAGCGCATAAGGTGAAATAAGTTAAGGAGACTAGGCCTAGATGTCAACACAACAGCCCCAAAATATCACATGGACATGTGCCAAAAATCAGGCATAATTACTTCTCAAATAGTCGATCGACGCCCCTTTGTGATCGTAGAGGTAGGATGAGGAAAGAGTGTAAGGACTGAGAGAGCATTGGTTGACTCAGGTGCAGCAACTAGTCCAGTTAGACTTTTGTACTGTCAAGACCTACAATTGAACATCAAACATGTAGAAGCCTATCTTATTGGGTTGGGAGGTGTGGAAACCCCTTGCTTGGGTGAGGTGGAGCTTCCCATCTACCTTCAAGATGTTCCAATGAAAGTCAAAATGCTAGTGTGTCATGATGAGGACCTTACAAAGCCACTTGTCTTGGGTCAAGATTGAATTTATGACCATGCAATCAACTTGAACCTCAGAAGTCAACTTCTTCAAGTTTGGGTACATGAACAATGTATTACATTAGAATTAGACAATTGCATGCTCACAGATCATGGCACCACACACTCTCTTAAGTAAATCTCTCATAGCCCCTTGTAATGGGATTAAATACCATCGTCCTATAATTAAAGAAGGTAGGACGTTCCCAAAGCCATCAAGTCTTGAAGCCATGTATACATATGAAAGAGATCTCACTAAAGTGAGGATGTATCAACAATTTCCAAGACCTCCAAAGAATTAATTGTATGTATATTATTGAGATTCTACTCATTTCAAGACTCATTTAAAGGGACTAGGCATTGCTATTTAAAAGAGTAATACATTC
>CM035430.1:33123953-33276453 GCA_020310875.1 Ceratopteris richardii
ATTATTGAGATCCTACTTATTTCAAGCCTCATTCAGAGGGACTAGACACTGGTATTTAAAAGAGTAATACCTTCTCTATGGCCTAAACACATGACACTCAAAACCCACCACAAGGACAAGCTCGAAATCAACAACAAGGAAAAACGAGTACACATGAAGAATATGCAAATGGATCCAAACCACTGACTACCCCATGATGTAAACTCCTTTTTCATTGTTAAGGATCCCCATATGTCGGTAGATCCTGAAAGCACTTGGATCCCAAATGTCCAAGTATATGTGTTGGGATTGCATATGTCACAAATGTTGATATATTTAGGTAGTGATGTGTGTGAACACTCTAGGACCGTCGGGGCACTTTTTTCCCTCTTTAGGAGGTTTTTTTCCCCCGGCTTGTATATACGCCTATTGCCCTAATGGGCTACTTATCTTTGTACATTCTCTAGTAATACATTTAGTATAGTGTGTTTGTGCTCCAAGCTTCTTCTTCTTCCTTGTGCTGTTCGCGTGCTTCCGCAGACGTCTATCTCCAACAATTGGTATCAGAGCAGGTCGTCGCTTCTTCTAGGGCGTCGTCGACACTCCTCCATTTGTAGTCTCAGATTCGCCTCCGAACGCACTATCGCAGCGCTTGTGCAGGCTATTTCGTCCTTTTGTGCCAAAGGTATATACCAGTTTCTGTTCGCTAGTTTAAGCGTCTCGAAGTCTGCTACAGGTCTAGTAGAACTCGTCTGGGGAGTTCTGTTCAACTTTTTGAGATACAGTCAATTTTCTGCATCAAGGTATTTTAGTCACCGGCCATGGCTGAAAGCAGTGATGTATTCCGTATGTTGGTTGTCGAGGATAAGTTGGATGGTACCAACTACCCATTATGGGCTTATATGATGCGACATGTACTGGTTGCAAAAGGATTGTGGAACATTGTGCAGGGTGTTGAAAGACGTCCTGTTACACCTGTAATGACAGGTACTGCAAATACAGGTGTTGGAGCTGATGAAGATGGTGTCGAAGATGATATTCCGTAGATTCCTATTCGTGCTGCTATTTCTGTTGCACCTACTGCAGAGCAGATTCGTTGGGATGGAAGAGATGCCCAGGCACATGCATTGATAGCTTTGTCTGTCAAACGTGCCATTATTCCTCACATTCGCTCTTGCAGAACAGCAAAGGATGCTTGGGATACACTTACCACTTTGTACCAGGCTAGGAATGAGGCTCGTGTTGCTTACCTCCGAAAACAGTTGGACAGTGAGCACATGAATGAAGGTGATTCTATGGACAGTTTTCTTGCAAAGATCAAAGACCTAAAGGAACGATTGATTTTTGCTGATGAGGTTATACCAGATAGATCACTTGTGCAGACCGTTCTGAATGGTCTTCCTGATTCATATCAGAGTTTTGCCTCTACTCTTCGATTGATGATGAAAGGCAATCCGAATGCCTTGTCATTTGAGGAATTAGTCTCTGTTCTGTTGCAGAAAGATCAGTCCAGGCAGAACAGGTCCATTATGCGTGTTGCAGATCAAGCTTTCCTGGCTAGTCAGAAGGGCAAAGGAAAATGGAGCTCTTCTACTAGTAAGCAGAAATCTGCAAATGCTGCACAATCGAAGAACCAGGATAAAGATGAGAAGAAATTAAAAAAAAAGCAGAAATTGTTCTGCAAGTACTGTAAAGAAAATGATCATATTATAAAGAACTGTCCAAAACTGGCTGCTAAAGAGGCAAAGAAGAAAGAGGCAAAGAAGAAAGAGGCTAGAATGGTTGTTGCAGAGGCCTCTACACCAAAAACAGAGTCTGCAAATCTTGTGCAGGAAGAAGAATGGGCGTTTACTACTGTCTGCAGTTTTGACCCATCTTCTCATGATCAGTGCATGTCTGCAGTAGACTCAGATGTTTGGTACTTTGATAGTGGGGCGACCAAACATATTACCTCATAGCGTAGTTTCTTCTCTTCACTCGAGCCTGCCCCTACAGGGAATACTGTCACATGCGCCAATAAATCCTCTTATCCTGTTATGGGAGTTGGTAAGATCATCCTGACTACTGCTGATGGTAGTTCTTTCACTTTGTCAGATGCTTTATTTATGCCAGGGATCAAAAAGAACCTGTTATCAGTTTCTGCATTAGCCAAGATTGGCTTGGTTGTGAAATTCGTTGATGACAGGTGTACAGTCCATGATCTCTCAAATGGCAATGTGATTATTGCTTCTGGCATTTTATGTCGTGGGCTGTATAAGCTCATAGACTATGAAAGATCTGTGAATGATTCGGCATGTGCAGTTCATGATTCTCAGGCTATGTCAGATGCAAAGCTTTGGCATGCACGCTTTGGTCATCTGAATTTTGCTAGTTTGTTACGCCTGCAGAAATCTGAAATGGTGTCCTCTTTGCCCAAACTTGAGGCACCTGGAAAACATGTTTGTGAAGGCTGTATTTTGGGCAAAATGCAGCGTTCTTCCTTTCCAAAAGATGGTTCAGTTCGGGCTACACAGAAATATCAGCTTGTACATAGTGATGTCTGTGGTCCTATGCAGACCCTCTTTTGGAAATTACCTTTACTTTGTGACTTTCATTGATGATTTTTCCAGGCATGCATGGGTATATCCACTCAAAGCAAAGTCCGAAGTGTTCATGTGCTTCAAACAGTTTTTTGTTTTGGCTGAAAATCTGTCAGCATGTAAAATGGGCACCCTCCGTTTTGATCGAGGGGGGGAATATATGTCTTCAGATTTTAATGCATTTCTGGCTGAACGTGGGATAAAACACCAGTGTACAGTGCCGTATACACCTCAACAGAATGGAGTTGCTGAACGAAAGAACATGTCACTCATGGAGATGGCGAGGTGCATGGTCAAAAGTCAGGCTTTACCACATAGTTTCTGGCTTGAGGCTGTCATGTGTGCAGCATATGTACTGAACAGGTGTCCCACTAAAGCGTTGCAGTCTATCACTCCATATGAGGCTTGGCATGACCGCAAGCCATCTGTTGCTCATCTGCGTGTTATTGGTTGTTTGGCATATGCATTAGTGCTTGAACAACATCACAGAAAATTGGATGATAAGGCAGTAAAATGAATTTTTCTTGGGTACAGTTCTGAAAGTAAAGGCTATCGTCTGTATCATCCACAGACTAAACGCATTCTGGTTAGCCGTGATGTTGTCTTTGTGGAAGATGCTATTCAGCCATTGCTTTCATGTACTAAGGAGACATCTGTTAGCTCCAAAGACATGTATGATACTTTGATGCCTCTTTTTACAGGTGGACAGGCTAGTGCTGGTCCTAATGAGGCAACTTCTCAGCCTTTGCAGGTTTCATATGATGATGCAGATCATTCCATTTCTGATGCAAATTTACATGATGCACTTGTTGATGAGAGAGCTGATATTGAGCAGGCAAAAACTATGCCAAAATGGCTGGTGCAGACTTTGCGTGAGAGCAAATTAGATGCACCTTTGTCATATCGTACTCGTTTAGGCTCTCATAGTGCCTCCTTTGCATCAGATTGCTATGCTATGGCTGCATCTAGTCTCTATGATGAGAATGAGCCTGTTTCTTTTGATGAAGCACAAAATTCAGAAAATTGGATGGCTGCTATGCAATCTGAATATGATGCTATAATGAAGAATGGTACATGATCTTTATGTGACTTGCCTCCTGGCAAGAAGGCCATTGGCACTAAGTGGGTATACAAGCTGAAGCGTAAACCCGATGGTACAGTTGACAGGTATAAGGCTAGGCTTGTTGCAAAGGGTTATGCACAGGAAAGAGGCATTGATTTTGATGAGACCTTTGCACCTACATGTCGTATGACTACTATTCGGAGCATTTGTGCACTTGCAGCCCATCATGGTTGGAATGTACATCAGTTGGACATCAAAACAACATTTCTAAATGGTGACTTGCATGAAGAAGTGTATGTTTTTCAGCCCCGTGGCTTTGTGCAGAAAGGGCATGAAAACCAGGTTTGCAGGTTAAAGAAGGCATTATATGGTTTAAAGCAAGCACCACGTGCTTGGTATGAGAAGATACATGCCTATATGATTGCACATGGTTTTGAGAACAATCCAACTGAAAGCACCTTATATGTTAAACGTGCTAATGATGTGCTTCTGATCATTGTTGTCTATGTTGATGACATGCTGCTCACTGGTCCTATTGAGACACATATTGCTGATTTTAAGGCTGATTTGCATGCCACATTTGAGATGTTTGATTTGGGGCATTTGCATCACTATTTGGGCATTCAGTTTATGCACGTTGATGGTGGAATGGCTTTGTGTCAAACGAAATATATTGACACATTATTGCAGCGTTTTGGCCTTGAAGACTGTAAGCCTATTGCCACTCCTATGGAGACAGGTTTACGATTGAGTCCTCATGATGCTGGAGATGCATTTGATGCTGTTCTCTATCAGCAGGCTGTTGGATGTTTGATTTACTTATGCATTACTCGGCCAGATATTCAATTTGCTGTCTCACAGATGAGCAGGTTTATGCATTGCCCAGGAGTCACGCATTGGAAAGCGGTTAAGCGCATCTTTCGCTACTTGAGTGGTACTCGGCTACTTGGGTTGTTTTATCCCAAGGGGGGATCACTACCGCCAGATTTGCATGCTTTTTTTGACTCAGATTGGGCTGGTTGCTATGACACTCGTGTGTCCACCAGTGGTTTTTGCTTCATGCTTGGTAGCTCATGTATATCTTGGTTGAGCAAGAAGCAGCCTACTGTGGCCACTTCCAGTTGTGAGGCTGAGTATAGGGAAGCTTTCAGAGCGACTGTTGAGTGTGTGTGGCTCAGACGCCTTATGGCTGATTTGGGTGTTGGCCAGTCTTCTGCCACCACCATCTTCACTGACAGTCAGAGCGCATTGGCAGTTGCGAGAAACCCTGTGTTCCATTCTCGCACTAAGCACATTGAGGTGCATTATCACTATGTTAGGGAGAGGTTCTCTGTTGAGGAGATCAGCTTGGCATATGTGCCCACGCAGGAGAACATTGCAGACCTTTTCACGAAGGCTCTGCCTAGGGAGAAGTTTGAAGCTTTCCGCAAAGCTTTGGGCTTACTTCCTTTTGTGGAGTGATTTCCACATAGCTTGGCACTTCCTTATACATGAGTGCCAGCTCCTTGTTCACCGCATCACTCCCAGGGGGGATTTGTTGATATATTTAGGTAGTGATGTGTGTGAACACTCTAGGACCGCCAGGGCACTTTTTTCCCTCTTTAGGAGGTTTTTTTCCCCCGGCTTGTATATACGCCTATTGCCCTAATGGGCTACTTATCTTTGTACATTCTCTAGTAATACATTTAGTATAGTGTGTTTGTGCTCCAAGCTTCTTCTTCTTCCTTGTGCTGTTCACGTGCTTTCGCAGACGTCTATCTCCAACAACAAAATCCCACATGGATGCCATATTTCCATCAAACCTAAGGGATGCTATATGTCCCAAACTTGGATCCCATATGTCCAAGTTATGTTTAGGGATCCCATATGTCCTTAGATCCTAAGAACAAATGAATTAAGTGATCTCATATGTCACTAATTCTCACATTAAAAACAAAAGGGCCATCGCATGGAAGGGGGTGTGGAGAGATCCTTGATCCACCCTTTTGCCCAAAATCTTTTCCATTCTCGTGCAAGCTCATATATCCGACATGCAAGGAGATTTTCCCTCAAATCCATATAAGGAGGGCCTCACCTCACTTCCCATAAGCTCGTTCACTCAAGATCTTGGCAAGAGTTCTCACACTATACTCGTGGCCTCTTCATGCTTATAGAGCATTGTATGCAAGTAATTTTCATGTTAATTCATTCATCATGTTTTGTTATCTTTTGTTCCTTCCTCCATAGCTTGTTATATGTGTGCATGTGAGTAGAATAGGAGTAGTGCTTTGTCATTTCAACAATATTTATATGCATATCCTTTTCCTACCAATTGTGCTTTATACCTGCTTATGGTACCATCAACATTATGCTTTACCTTGTAAAGCCACTTGCAGCCTATGGGTTTTTCCCCTTGCGACAATGGAAGCAATTTCCATGTTTTATTTCCAAAAGTGCAGCCATCTTCTCATCCACAGTTTTCTCCCAATTTGCATATCCAGCTGCATCTTCAAAGCAAGAAGGTTCAACATCTTCTATTACCTTGGTCATGTATTAACAATGATGAGCCATGTAGCTATCATATGTTAATTGTTGCATTGAATTTCGCATCCTCCCATACCCTTTTGGTCCTAGGTCACTTCTTTTTGTTGTATCCTCTGCATATGCCTTTATTACTCTTGGATTCCTCACATAGGGTAATCCAGGATCCTCATCAAGGCACTTTCATGAACCAATTGATTTTCCAAAAATGTCTTCAAAACTTTTAGATGTTTTATTACCATAAAAAAAAAATTCTTTAACTTTCTTGGATGTAATCGATGAATTTGTTGGATTGAAATTTCCACACAATTTTCCACTCCATGGGTTTGAATTGGAACTATTGCTAGATGACACATCTAGTCCGTTCGGAACTTGAGATTCTACACTTGCATTTTCAACATTTCCTTTTTCATTTGAGTCAACATTAATTCCTTCTTTTTGCACTAACATAATAGCTTATGATTTCATCAAATACCAGACTTTGTGTACCCTCACCTTACTTGTGATTAGCTTGTAGCATTTTATATCCCTTTTCTCAAGGGAGTACCTACTGAAGATACATTTTTCTACTTTTGGATTAAGTTTCATCTTCAAAACATGTGAAAGATGTACATATGCAATACAAACAAATACTTTCATATGTAATAACTTTGGCTTTTTACTTGTAAATTTCTCTTTAGGTGTAACTTGTTGTACAACAAGAGTTAGATTTCTATTCATGATGTATATACTAGTGTGCATAGCTCTTGCCCAATAACAATGTGGCAAATTTTTTTAGGCCTTTAAGGCTCTTTATATTTTTGCAATATGTCTATTTTTGTGTTGAGTAATGTCATTCTATTGTGGTGTGTACCTTCATGAAAACTGCCTTTGAATTCCATCATTTTTTAGGAACTATTGAATTCATTTGATATGTATTCACCTCCTCCATCAGATCTTAATGTCTAAATATACCATAGCCTTGAAATTCTAAAAGTGAGCGAAAACCTCACTCTTCTCCTTCATTAAGTATATCCATACTTTTTGTGTATGGTCATCAATGAAACTGACATAAAACTTGCAACCTCCCATAGATGTGGTTTTCTAGGACCTCAAACATTTGTATGCACTATCTCTAACACATTATCACTAATATGCTTGCCATGTGGAAATGATGCCCTTGATTGTTCACTAAATTGACATGCTTCACATACCTTCTACATCTCTACAACCTTGGAATTTGGTAGTCCATTGACAAGCTCCTTTGAGTGCATCACTTCAACATCTAGAAATTTTCATGTCCAATTGCCTTGTGCAAATTCTCTATGTGAGCAATAACATTTGCACCTTTTGAAAACATGGCTACATTCATTTTAGGAATTTTCACATTCAACCTGAACATTCTACCCACTTTGTCCCCTTTGGAAATCAACCTTCCATTTTGTACTCTTCTACATATAAACCCTCAACATTGAACGTACTTCTAATTTTTGTCAACCATTTGTCCATAGAAACTAGGTTCTTTTTTATATTGGGAACATGAAGTACATTAACAAGGTGTTTTACCTTCCCATCCTCCATGGATAGTTGTATGTTTCTTGCATGATTGATAGGATGTGGTGTATCATCACGTGCTTCAACAAATCCAAGAAATGAAACTTCCTACAAACTACCAAACCATTCTTCATGATTGCTATGTGATCTGAAGCACCATAATCAATATACCAGATATTACCATTCGATTTTGAAACATCAATAATCATTGTATTCATCATGTGATGTTGGATCATGAACAACTTCTCGAAATCATCTGCACTTATGGATGCATAGTTGTTTTGGTTCTCTGTGCTATTTTGATTCTTGAACTTGCACTCACGTTCAAAGTGCCTAGCCTTACCACAATTCCAACATCCCTTATAGCCATTATGTGAATCATATCTGTTGAAATTTATGTGGCCTCTATGGCTCCCCTTGCCTCAAAACTATCCTTTACCTCTTTCATTAGCCTCTTGTTGATCTTGGTCCTAGTTATAGTCTCCTCATCCACTTCTAAACCCTTTATCTCCACCTCTTCCTTTGCTAGAGTAGAATACCTAGTTGAAATTAGTTTTTTAATGGGGAGCTTGATTCTTCATCAAGTTTTTTTTTTCAATCATTAGCATGGATGAAGGATCAACAAAATTTGAAATACTCTCCTTGGTCTGAATATGTTGGAGCAAGACAATCATAGATTGATGATTAAAAAGAGGATAGAAGAATGAAGAATGAAGAAAAGGAGAAATAATGAAGCATAAAGTAAAGAGACGGTTTAGAGAGAGATGGTTTGCAAACTCATGTATATTAATCTTGTAAATAGCTCATATACACTTTGTAATAGTGATGAATCTTGATAAATATGCCTAGATATACTTGTATATAGATGTGTCATATAGGAGAGAGGAAGAATAGATGAATAGAGGATGAATAGATGATGAATAAGTGAGTTTGAGTATGAGAACTATCCATCAGATGTATTTTCAAGAGAATAGAAGTTCTTTCTAAGAATTGTGCCCGGATTTTTTTCTAATTTTGTCTTTTGTGCTTAACCAATTGAGAAATCCTTTTGTACATGTCTAAGTCCAGAGTTGATGCATCTATGATCAAGATTTGAGAGTCTAATTGTAATCAGGGTGAGGGAATTGTGAGTAGGAACATTCATATGTGTAAAAATGGTGAGAGATTTCTAAAACAGGTGCAATCTCGATGGTGAAAGATTTGATCAGATCTCAGTGTAGAGTGTAACATTTTATAGAGAATCAGCATTCAAAATTTAAGTTCAAAGGTAAGCCATCTATCTCTAAAAGCATTTGATTAAACGGGTTGTAGATTGAGAGAATCAAGCAATTAAAGTTGCATAAGTAAAATTTGCTTGCAGAGAAAGCATGTTTCAAACATAGGTTTACTTATTGAACTAAATATAAAGTTTGGTAAGTTTTTTCAAAGGACTTTCACTTGGAGTAACTATTTAAACATCAAGAGAGTGTTGTTTCAAAGTTTCATAGAAAATGTTAATCATTTGATCAGTCAGTGAGTGAATTTTGTGAAGCAGATGTTCTTGAGTGAAGCCATGTCTCACAGAAGAGTTAAGTGTTCATAATTTGGTAAAGATTTCCAAAAAGTGGTGAAGGTTTTGAGCTATGCTTGACATAGAGGTATTCTAAACTCAAGGGGCTTGCCTTTTGGAGATTAATCATCTCCAACAATGGTATTTAAGCAGTTTCTATCAAAATTCAACGAAAGAAGGATGCCAACTATTGCAAACATACAAAATACAACATCTAAATATTCAAAAGGATAGAGTTTGAAGGAAAGGCTAAAGGAAGACACACGATAGCAATCAAAAGGATCAAAAGGAGTAAATTTCAAAGCCAAGGTACATTTATGACTCATATGGTTGAAGATTTGATAATACAGGTGAAGAAAGAATGGGAGATAGTCTTCAAATTGGGAAAACTATCTAACTTGGTCCATGAGGATGGAAGCTCATCTTATGAGAAAAGATCTGATGTGATACATCATAGGAGAAGAAGAACCATAATTCAAAGATCAATCATCTCCAAAAATTGGTGAAGGTTTTGAGCTATGCTTCACATAGGGGTATTCTAAACTCAATTATAGATTGCATTTTGGAGATTAATCATGTCCCGAAACACTTGTACAATACATGGAAGTAATATACATACACTTGTGAACATCATTGTCTTGGTCTTTCATTTCTGTGCATCATGTTCTTCTTCGATGGTAATCTTGCAGAGGCTGTTGCTCTCTTTACATAGCTCCAAATTGGATGACACATAGATCATTGGAAATTTATTAGTGTTTACTTTATGATTGTAAATTTTCATAGCATTTGGTTTAGTAGATTGGGAGAAATCTCAGTTGTTCTATCTCGGGGTCAATCTGTGCATAGATGCACTGAAGGAGATGGACACTTGGGATTCGATTCCAATGTCACCGAATCAAAAGGTAATTGGTTGGAGATGGGTATATAAAGTTAAAAGAAATTCAAATGGATCACTTTGCAGCTACAACGCAAGATTAGTTACCAAAGGATGCTCACAAACTTATGGTATAGACTATGAGGAAACATTCTCACTGGTTGCAAAGATGACTGCAATCAGAACATTGATAAGTGTAGCTGCCACAAGGAATTGGAGAGTCCTCCAACTTGATGTGAAAAATGCATTCTTAAATGGTTGGATAAGTGAAGAGGTATACATGTCACAACCACTAGGTTTTGAAAACCCTAATCATCCATCTTATGTTTGCAGACTTAAGAAAGCATTGTATGGATTGAAACAAGCTCCTAGATCTTGGAATTACAGGTTGGTTACATACCTTCAAGATCAAGGGTTCAGACCTAGCAACTCAGATCCTTCTCTATTCATCAAAAGGGATCACAATGAGGTTATCTATCTGTGTGTATATGTAGATGATATTATTGTCAGAGGTGATGATTTGAATGGAATTCAAAGGATCAAGAGACACATGCAAGAGGAGTTCAAAATCAGTGACTTAGGTGAGCTCACATATTTCCTAGGTATGTAGATGATATACATAGATGAAGGAATGTATTTTACTGAGAGAAGATACATTCAGGATCTACTTCTTAAGTTCAAAATGGAGAATGCTAAACATGGGTACACCTTTGGAGATGAATCATAAACTAAGTGTTTATGAAGGTGAGAAAATTGAAAACATTAAAGAATATCAAAGCTTGGTAGGTAGCTTGATATATGCTACTCATACAAGGGTAGTCATCTCATATAGTGTGGGAGTGCTTAGTCAGTTCATGCACTCACAGAGAAGGTCACACATGGATGCAGCAAAGAGAGTACTTAAGTATCTCAAAGGTACAATCAATGAAGGTATATTCTATCCTTACTCTTCAGATTTGGATATCAAAATCTATTCAGATGCAAATTGGGCAAGAGCTAAGGATGATAGAAGAAGTGCTTCTGGTCACTTAGCATTTGCAGGTTCAAAGCTAGTGTCATGCAGTTCCAAGACGCAACCAACAATTGCTTTATCCTCAATTGAAGCAGAGTACAGAGATTTGACCATAGCAACTCAAGAGGCAATATGGTTAAAGGCATTGTATATAGATTTGGGACTTGTGAGTTCCAAGCCTCACATATTTGGAGATAATGTAAGTTCCATGCATCTAGCAGCAAACCCTATTTTCCATGCAAGAACCAAACACATAGAGGTTCATTACCACTTCATCAAGGAAAAGCTGTTGGGAGTGATGGTTGGATGCACTCAAGAAATGAGTTGATGCTGCAAAACCTGCTTCACACCTACCCCCTTTTGATTCCAGATATGCTTAGTACACTTGCTTAGCTTCCAAATGACACAAAGAAATCATATATGTACTTTGGAAATGGTTTGTGTAATGACCAAAACAGACAACTTGATTTCTTCTCAAACCCAAAAAAACTTACTATTTCTGTAATGATACCTGCTCAGTGTTATGCTCAGTGTGACCAGCACACTTAAAATTGGAACAATTCCTTTTGAGAGAATTAATGTAACTTAGTAAGCTACCAATCACAAGTGGAATCACTCAAATTGATAAACCATACACTGAGAAATAAGTTTAGCAAAAATCTGATTACCCCCGACTTTTTAGGAACTCTGCAGACACAGACCAGTGTGCACTTCGAAGCAGATTTCTCCCAAATGGCTGAATGAAATCTTCTGAGATTTTGTATGCTTGTAGAAGACCTTGAGCTGGTTCCAATGAGCTATAGATTTGTTGATTTGGTTCAGTAGATCTTGAGATGTGCTCCTTTGAAGTTGACAGACTTGGAGAAGATAACACAGAGAACCAGAAATGATGAATGTGTATATATCTATTGATTGATAAGATTGTACAAGCTCAATAGCATGACAAGCATAGCTAATTGAGGTGTGGTGGTGTAGGCTATGGTGTAGCACTAACACACACTCAGTTACAATAACAATATGCCTCGGGGAGTGAGCTGAAGTGACAGGACTAACCGCGAGTTTTTTCCTCTTCATTTTATATGAGTTGAGAGAACATTTGAATTTCAAATTCAAACTAAGGCTCCCTAGAATCTCTCCTCTAAAAGTAGGGAGATATTCTCTCCACTAAACTATTCTCTTTTCCACGACTAATGAGGTGGGTGAGTGATTACATGAAATGTCAAGTCACTTAGACTTTTACAAATGAGTAAAAATAAGAACATCTAAGCATATGTTCATATGAGCCTTGCTTCAAGTGAAGCCTTGATAAATCTTTGTCCAAGCTAGTCTTCCATGAGTCCAATGTTCCAAGCCAATGTGTTAAGGCTTGTCTTGCACCAACAGCTCCCCCTCAAGCCAAACACTTTGGCTCAAGTCTTCATCTTCTTCATCTTTAGTCTTCAATCACATCCTGCAATCCAATCATGGATTTGAATCTGCATAACTTGTTTCCATCCAATGCCTTTGTAAGTAAATCTGCACATTGCATATTAGTAGACACATAAGTCAATTGAATCTCTTTGCTAAGTAACTTCTCTCTCACATAGTGGTAATGAACCTCTATGTGTTTGGTTCTGGCATGATAAATTGGATTAGCTGCAAGGTGAAGAGAGCTAGTGTTGTCTCCAAATATGATTGGTGGTCTTGTATATAGACCTAACTCTGTATATAGAAGCTTCAACCAGATAGCTTCTTGAGTTGCATTTGCAAGCCCTCTATACTCTGCCTCAGTGGATGACAATGCCACTGTAGGTTGCTTCTTGGCTGACCAAGAAATAGACTTATCTCCTGCAAAACAAATATATCCTGAGGTGCTTCTCCTATCATCCTTGCATCCTGCCCAATCTGCATCTGAGTAAACTTTAATGTCAATATCTGATGTATAAGGAAAGTACAAACCATAACTTTGTGTTCCCTTCAGATACTTCAAGATCTTCTTTGCTGCCTCTAGGTGAGGTATCCTTGGTTTGTGCATGAATTGACTAAGCACACTAACTCCATATGCTATATCAATTCTTGTCAAGGTAGCATAGTTCAAACTACCTACCATGCTTTGGTATTCTGTAATATCTTTGATTTCTTCTCCTTCATGAGCACTTAGCTTTAGATTAACCTCCATTGGAGTAGTAGATACCTTAGCATCCTGCAAACCAAATTTCTTGACCATATCCTGTACATACTTCTTTTGAGTGATGTAGATACCTGAATTTGTGTAGACCAATTCAAGACCTAAGAAATACTTTAATAATCCAAGATCACTAATCTTGAATTCTTTCATCATCTGTCCTTTGATATGTCTAATTCCCTGAACATCATTTCCTGTAATGATGATGTCATCAACATAGACACATAGATATATTACCTCTGTACTACTTCTCTTTATGAATAGAGAAGTGTCTGCCTTACTCATTACAAATCCTTGGTCTTGGAGATAGGTTGTCAACCTGTAATTCCATGCTCTAGGTGCCTGCTTTAGACCATACAGAGCCTTCTTCAATTTACAAACATAATGTACCTTTTTTGGATCTTCATAGCCAGGTGGTTGTGACATGTAGACTTCTTCAGATATCCATCCATTCAAGAAAGCATTCTTGACATCTAATTGGTACATATTCCAATTCTTGGATGCAGCTACACTTACCAAAATTCTGATAGTTGGCATCTTAGCCACAGGAGAAAATGTCTCCTCATAATCAATGCCTTGGGTTTGTGCAAAACCCTTTGCTACCAACCTAGCTTTGTACCTGTTTATTGTTCCATCTGAATTCTTCTTTAGTTTGTAGATCCATCTAGATCCTATTACCTTCATAGAGTCCTTCTTGGGTACCAAGTCCCAAGTATCACTTTCCTTGAGAGCTTCCATCTCTTCATCCATGGCTTCTTTCCATTCTGGTTTGGTAATTGCTTCTTCATAGGTACCTGGTTCTTCATTCAACAAGTCTTTTGCAAGATATACAGAATGTTTAGTTACAAGTGATGTGTCATACCCAAATCTGATAGGCTTCTTCTTTTCTCTCTGAGATCTCCTCATTGCTTGAGTTGAAGTTTCTGGTTTATCTTCTAATTGCTTCATCTTCATCTTTCCTTTGGACTTCCAAGCCTTGAACTCTTCAAGGTTTATTGTATCATCATCATCTGAGCTTGAATCTTCTTGCTGAGTTGGTTCTTCCTTAGTAAGCTTTGGAAAATCTTCTTCCATGTCATAGGGTAGACTAACCTTCCTGCATTCATTTTCATACCAAGAGTCATTCTCATCAAAGATGACATCTCTGCTTACCTTGAAGCCTTTATTTGTGGGGTTGTAGAATCTGTATCCTTTCTGATTCAAATCATAACCAATGAAGATACATTTTTCAGCTTTAGGGTCTAGCTTTCCCCTTACCTGTGAGGGAATATGCACATATGCTACACAACCAAAGATTTTGCAATGATCCAGAGAAGGTCTCTTACCATGCCAAGCTTCATATGGTGTCATGCCATCAAGTGATTTGGATGGCAACCTATTGATGAGATAAGTGGCAGTGGATACACTCTCTGCCCAAAGATAATTTGGCAACTTCTTTTCATTAAGCATAGACCTAGTTGTCTCTACAATGAGTCTATTCCTTCTTTCAACTACCCCATTTTGTTCAGGTGAGTACCTTGTAGTAATCTCCCTTTTGATGCCTCTTTCCTGCAAGAAATCTTCAAACTCATTGGAGAAGTATTCTCCTCCACCATCTGACCTTAGCCTCTTCAAGCTTCTTCCTATTTGATTTTCAACAAGTGCAAGATACCTCTTGAAACAATTAAACACTTCATCTTTATGCTTCATAAAGTATAAAATGGTCCACCTGCTATAATCATCAATGAAGGACACATAATACCTTGAGCCAGAAATGGAAGGGTCCTTGCTAGGTCCCCAAACATCTGTGTGTACCAAGTCTAGGTAGTCTTCATGCATGAAACCTCTCCTTGAATATGGTAATCTGTGAGACTTACCAAATTGACATGATCCACATTTGTAAATCATGTGTTGCTTAGATACATTAGGTATCCCAAGCACACATTGATCCATGCACATTTGCTTTAGAGTCCTTTCACCTATGTGCCCTAATCTCTTATGCCATATTTCTAACTCTGAAAGTGTCTGATCCTTATAATTATACAAAGCAATGTTCTTGGTGTCTTCTAGCTCAAATGTAAATAATCTACCTGATTTCTCCCCTTTGGCTATCCTTCTGAATCCATGTTTTGGGTCCTCCACATATGCTCCATGTTGTGTGAATCTGACCTGCAAACCTTTCTCCACAATCTGACCAACACTCATTAGATTCTTGGTGATGGTTGGTACATAGAGTACCCTGCTTAATAGGTTCTGGTTACCATCACATGTCTTCACATTTCCAATCTTAACAACATAATGTTTAGTGTCATCACCTGTTTGTACCTGATGTTTGCCCTTGGGCTCTTCCAAATCAGAAAGTAGTGCCACATTGCCAGCTACATGGTTAGAACATCCTGAGTCAATGTAAAATAAATGATCATCATTTGTACCTGCCTTGGAGGTCATATTCATGATCAATAGGGAGTCATCCTGCTCCTCTGTGTAATTGTTGTAGTCTCTTCTATTTCTGAATCCACCTTGGTAGTTACCATTATGGTTGTTGTTGTAGTTATTGTTGTATTGGTTGTTGTATCCATTGTAGCTTTGATGTTGGTTGAATCTGCCTCTCCCTTGAGAGTATCCACCTCTTGAGTAGCCTCTTCCTCTCTGATTCTTGTAGTTCTTGTAGCATTCATCTGTGGTATGATTGGACAATCCACAAATGTTGCATGGTGATGAGTTGTAGGGTCTCCCCCTACCTGACTTACCTCCTCTGCCTCTTCCTCTAGATGACCTACCTCTCCCTGCATAATTAGCTTGAGAGGTAGAGCCTTCTTCATCCTGTTTCTTTCCTTTACCTTTATCTTTAACTTTCTTATCAGTATAGAGAGCAGAGGGGTTGTTACCTTTTGATTGATCTCCTGCCTTTGTAAACTTTCCTTCATGTGTAAAAAGTTGGCCCATAAGTGTTGTGAGATCTGGGGTATGCATGTCCATATAGAGGTCCATTGCAGTGGTGAAACTTTCCCACTTATCATCTGCCTTGAGTCCATTTGTTACTTGCCTGACTATTTGCTCCTCTTCAATCTCCTCTCCAATGCTTGCTAATTGGTCTGCCACATCTTTGATCTTTGTCACATACTCTGAGACTGATTGCTTGGGTTGCTTCCTAAGGGTTGTGAACTCAATCCACAATTGATTCTTCCTAGCCCTTGTGTTGGGAGAAAAGTAGTTTGACAAGGTTTCCCAAGTCTCTTGGGAAGTCTTACAATTCCTTACATGAGGTAAAAGAAAGTCAGATATAGAGTTTAGAAGGTAAGACCTTGCCAAAGCATCCTTTGCACACCATTGGTTGAGTCTTTCATGTTCATCCTTTGTGGGTAGTCCTCTCGTCTTGAATGAGGGCAATTCCTCATCTCCTGATATGTATCCAAATAAGCTTCTCCCTTGTAGATAGGTCTTCATTCTCAATGACCAAGCCTGATAATTGTTTCTATCCAATTTGTCAATGAATGAAGGGAAACCATCACCCATGTTTACCTTCTTTGCTCTAATACCACTGTTGGGAGTGATGGTTGGATGCACTCAAGAAATGAGTTGATGATGCAAAACCTGCTTCACACCTACCCCCTTTTGATTCCAGATATGCTTAGTACACTTGCTTAGCTTCCAAATGACACAAAGAAATCATATATGTACTTTGGAAATGGTTTGTGTAATGATCAAACCAAAACAGACAACTTGATTTCTTCTCAAACCCAAAAAAACTTACTATTTCTGTAATGATACCTGCTCAGTGTTATGCTCAGTGTGACCAGTACACTTAAAATTGGAACAATTCCTTTTGAGAGAATTAATGTACCTTAGTAAGCTACCAATCACAAGTGGAATCACTCAAATTGATAAACCATACACTGAGAAATAAGTTTAGCAAAAATCTAATTACCCCCGACTTTTTAGGAACTCTGCAGACACATACCAATGTGCACTTCGAAGCAGATTTCTCCCAAATGGCTGAATGAAATCTTCTGAGATTTTGTATGCTTGTAGAAGACCTTGAGCTGGTTCCAATGCGCTATAGATCTCTTGATTTGGTTCAGTAGATCTTGAGATATGCTCCTTTGAAGTTGACAGACTTGGAGAAGATAACACAGAGAACCAGAAATGATGAATGTGTATATATCTATTGATTGATAAGATTGTACAAGCTCAATAGCATGACAAGCATAGCTAATTGAGGTGTGGTGGTGTAGGCTATGGTGTAGCACTAACACACACTCAGTTACAATAACAATATGCCTCGGGGAGTGAGCTGAAGTGACAGGACTAACCGCGAGTTTTTTCCTCTTCATTTTATATGAGTTGAGAGAACATTTGAATTTCAAATTCAAACTAAGGCTCCCTAGAATCTCTCCTCTAAAAGTAGGGAGATATTCTCTCCGCTAAACTATTCTCTTTTCCACGACTAATGAGGTGGGTGACTGATTACATGAAATGTCAAGTAACTTAGACTTTTACAAATGAGTAAAAATAAGAACATCTAAGCATATGTTCATATGAGCCTTGCTTCAAGTGAAGCCTTGATAAATCTTTGTCCAAGCTAGTCTTCCATGAGTCCAATGTTCCAAGCCAATGTGTTAAGGCTTGTCTTGCACCAACAAAAGCTCATGGCAAACGAGATTGACATTTCTTTTGTTCCTACTGAAAAGCAAGTAGTAGATATGATGAGGAAGGTACTTGATGGAATAAAGCTTTGTAGATTCAAAGCTATGGTAGGTATTCAACCTATCAGAGATTGAAGACTCAAGCATACTTTAGGTTGAGGGGGAGCTATTGGAACATCAAGCTTACACTATGCTTGAGGTGGATTTGATCTACATCAAAAGCTATCGCTTGGATCACGTCGAAAGAATATCCGTTGGAGATTTCTATTATTTATGCTCACTTATTGTATATTTAAAAAAAAAAATTCATGGATCTTTTACCATTGTAAAAGCCTAGAGCTTTACACATGTACAAGGATAAAAAGACAGCCCAAATTCCACAAATTTGTGGTGGTTGAGTTGGATTCAATCAAGCAATCAATCAAGCAATCAATCACCTAAATGTAGATCAAACTAGATCTTCACTTTTCCTAGATTGTAGGAAAGTGAATTGATTCCCTCCAACAACTCTTATCGTCTTCATTTGAATTCAAAATCCACTTGTAGAAGTCATGGATCACATCTATAGTCTATATAAAGACTTCATAAACACTTTCACAATACATGGAAGCAATATACATACACTTGTGACCATCATTGTCTTGCTCTTTCATTTCTCTGCATCATCTTCTTCACAAATAGTAACATTGCAGAAGCTGCTACTCTCTCTACAGAGCTCCAATCTGGATGTGACATGGCCCATTGGAAAGTTATTAGTGTATAGTTTATGCTTGTAAATTTTCATAGCATTTGGTTCACTAGATTGGGAGAAATCACAGTTTTGTCTATCATGGGGTCAATCTCTGTGTATTCCTAAAAAATAGGAGGTACCACTATTGAGTGTTTGATTCATTCCTATAACATATTTTGCTTATTCCTTATACTTTTCTGCATTGTATACACTGAACCCTATGTGTATCACTCCCATAAAAGGATTTTGTCTAATCCTAATCACGCTGGTTGCTATGAGCATTTGAAGTTCATTGTCTCTTCCATAGATAGTAAGTTCTTTGAGCTAGTCGATGTGCAAACCTATCTGTTTTGTATCGACTCTTTCTCCTTCATTCTCCAAAGTAGATGTTGCATTTTATTGCACTATCACATGCATATAAGGTCTATTTGAGTGTCCATAAGCTCAAGAGCTGGTCTTGTGCGGGTTAACTGGACCAAACTTCATCGCTTCGAAACTCACTTTTCTACCTCCTACAAGCTTCTCCAAGTTCTTTTACACGTGAGGAAAGAATGGGAGATAGTCTTCAAATTGACAAATTGGATAGAGAAAACTATCCAGCTTGGTCCATGAGGATGGAAGCTCATCTTATGAGCAAAGATCTGATGGAATACATCACAAGAGAAGAAGAAAAGCTAAAAAACCCTTGGACACTTCCAAGTGTCCCTCATATGGACACTTTTCTAAGGTCCATCCACATGGTATAGCCTGGTATCACGTGGATACATAATCAAATGAGGCTTCTCCTCTCATCTACACCCCAACTTTGCATTCAGAGAAGTTTCTCCAAAGACTAAGGTCTCTAGACCTTAAGATAAATTATTCATAAGGTTGAAACCGTTCAAATGGGAACTCAAACAATCAAGATAGCTCAAGGGTTCAAGACATACATTTGGAGATAATTTCACAAGGGTTCCTCAATAAACTCAAAGGGTTCTTCAATGTTTTTCTATCTATCTATCTATCTATCTATCTATCTATCTATCTATCTATCTATCTATCATTTACATGGAAGAAATGGAGATGAACACGCTATAATAAGAATGAATGTTTTTTAACGTAGTATCTTTTGAGGAAGGTCAACACTATTCAAATAGTCAAATGGACGATTTCAATGTATACATTGAACTTGTAGCAGGGTTGAGAAGGCACACTCAAGATGTACTATGAACCTTCAAAATTTAAAAGTAAATCACTCATAGCCCCTTGTAATAGGATTAGATACCACCTTCCTATAATTAAAGAAGGTAGGACCTTCCCAAAGCCATCAAGTCTTGAAGCCATGTATACATATGAAAGAGATCTCACTAAAGTGAGGATGAGTCAATAATTTCCAAGCGCTCCAAAGAATTAATTGTATGAATATTACTGAGATCCTATTGATTTCAAGCCTCATTTTAAAGGGACTAGACACTGCTATTTAAAAGAGTAATAGATTCTTTATGGCCTAAACAGATGACACTCAAAACCCATGACAAGGACAAGATCAAAATCAACAACAAGGAAAAAGGAATACACATGATGAATATGCAAATGGATCAAAAGCACTGACTACCCCATGATGTAAACCCTTTTTCATTGTTAGGTATCCCTATATGTCCCTAGATGCTCAAAACCACTTGGATCCCAAATGTCCAAGTATATGTGTTGGGATTCCACATGTCACAAAATCCCACATGGATGCAATATTTCCATAAAAAATAAGGGATGCCATATGTCCCAAACTTGGATCCCATATGTCCAAGTTATGTTTAAGGATCCCATATGTCCTTAGATCCTAAAAACCAATGAACTAAGTGATCTTATATGTCACTAGTTCCCCAAATTGAATGGAAGGGGGTGTGGAGAGATCCATGCTCCACCCTTTTGCTCAAAATCTCTTCCATTCTCATGAAAACTCATTTATCCTCCATGCAAGGAGATTTTCCTAAAAATCCATATAAGGAGGGACTCACCTCACTGCCCATAAGATCGTTCACTCAAGATCTTGGCAAGAGTGCCCACACTATCCTCATAGGGTCTTCATGCTTATAGAGCATTGTATGCAAGTAATTTTCATTTTAATTGATTCATCATGTTTTGTTATCTTTTTTTCCTTCCTCTATAGCTTGTTAGATGTGTGCATGTGAGTAGAGTAGGAGTAGTCTTTTTTCATTTCAACAATATGTCTATGCATATCCTTTTGCTACCAATTGTGCTTTATACCTGCTTATGCTACCATCAACATTATGCTTTACCTTGTAACCCACTTGCAGCCTATGGGGTTTTCCCCTTGTGGAAATGGAAGCAATTTCCATGTTTCATTTCCATAAAGTGTAGCCATCTTTTATCCATAGTTTTCTCCCAATTTGCATTTCTGATTGCATCTTCAAAGCAAGAAGGTTCAAAATCTTGTATTATCTTGGTCATGTAGGAACAATGACGAGCCATCTAGCTATCGTATGTTAATTGTTGCACTGAATTCTGCATCGTCCCATATCTTCTTGGTCCTAGGTCACTTCTTTTTGTTGTATACTCTGTGTATGCCTTTCTTACTCTTGGATTCTTCACAAAGGGTAATCCAAGTTCCTCATCAAGGCACTTTTATGAACCTCTTGATTCTCCAACAATGTCTTCAAAACTTGTAGATGTTTTATTACCATAAAAAATCTTTTCTTTAACTTTCTTGGATGTAATCGATGAATTTGTTGGATTGAAATTTCCACAAAATCTTCCACTCCATGGGTTTGAGTTGGAACTATTGCTAGATGAAAAATCTAATCCCTTCAAAACTTGAGATTCTACACTCGCATTTTCAACATTTCCTTTTTCATTTGATTCAACATTAATTCCTTCTTTTGCACTAGCATAATAGCTTGCATTTCATCAAATACCACACTTTGCATACCCTCACCTAACTTGTGATTAGCATTTTATATCCCATTTTCTCAAGGGAGTACCTATTGAAGATACATTTTTCTGCTTTTGGATTAAGTTTCATCCTAAAATCATGTGAAATATGTACATATGAAATACAACCAAATACTTTCATATGTAATAAATTTGGCTTTTTGCTTGTAAATTTCTCTTTACGTGTAACTTGTTGTACAACAAGAGTTAGATTTCTATTCATGATGTATATACTAGTGTGCATAGCTCCTGCCCAATAACAATGTGGCACATTTTTTTTTGAGCCTTTAAGGCTCTTCCTATTTTTTCAATATGTTTATTTTTGTGTGGAGTAATGCCATTCTATTGTGGTGTGTACCCTCATGAAAACTACCTTTGAGTTCCATCACTTTTTAGGAACTAGTGAATTCATTTGATATGTATTCACCTACTCCATTAGATCCTAATGTCTGAATATATTTCCATGTCTTCTTTTCACCCATAGCCTTGAAATTCTGAAAGCAAGCAAACACCTCACTCTTCTCCTTCATCAAGTATATCCATACTTTTTGTGTACGATCATCAATGAAACTAACATAAAACTTGCAACCTCCCATAGATGTGGTCTTTGTAGGACCTCAAACATTTGTATGCACTATCTCTAACACATTATCACTAATATTCTTGCCATGTGGAAATGATGCCCTTGATTGTTTACCAAATTGACATGCTTTACATACCTTCTATGTCTCTTCAACCTTGAAATTTGGTATTCTATTGAGAAGCACCTTTGACTGCATGACTTCAACCTCTAGAAATTTTCATGTCCAATTGCCTTTGCAAATTCTCTATGTTAGTAATAATATTTGCACCTTTTGAAAACATGGCTACATTCATTTAAGGAATTTTCACATTCAACATGAACATTCTGCCCACTTTGTCCCCTTTGGCAATCAACCTTCCTTTTTGTATTCTTCAACATATAAACCATCAGCATTGAACCTACTTCTAATCCTCGTCAACCATTAGTCCACTAGAAACTAGATTCTTTTTTATATTGGGAACATGAAGTACATTGACAAGATGTTTTACCTTCCCATCCTCCATGGATAGTTGTATGTTTCTTGCATGCTCGATAGGATGTGGTGTATCATCACATGCTACAACAAATCCAAGAAATGAAACTTTCTACAAACTACAAAACCATTCTTCATGGTTGTTATGTGATCTAAAGCACCGTAATCAATATACCAGACATTACCATTTGATTTGAAACATCAGCAAACATTGTATTCATCATGTGATGTTGGATCATGAGTGATTTCTCAAAATCATTTACACTTGTGAATGCATAGTTGTTTTGGTGATCTGTGCTATTCTGATTCTTCAACTTGCAATCACGTTCAAAGTGACTAGTCTTACCACAATTCCAACATTCCCTTATAGTCATTATGTGAATCATTTTTGTTGAAATTTATGTGGCCTCTTTGGCTACCCTTGCCTTAAAACTATCCTTTACCTCTTGCATTAATCTCTTGTTGAACTTGGTCCTAGTTATTGTCTCCCCATCCACTTCCAAAGCCTCTACCTCCACCTCTTCCTTTTCTAGAGTAGAATACCTAGTTGAAATTATCTTTTTCATGGGGAGTTTGATTCTTCATCAAGATTTTTTTTCAATCACTAGCATGGATGAAGGATCAACAAAATTTGAAATATTCTCCTTGGTCTGATTATGATGGAGCAAGACAATCATAAATTGATGATTACAAAGAGGATTGAAGAATGAAGAATGAATAAAAGAAGAAAGGATGAAGCATAAAGTAAAGAGAAGGTTCAGAGAGAGATGGTTTGCAAACTCATGTACATTAATCTTGTGAATATCTCACATACACTTTGTAATAGTGATGAATCTTGATATATATGCCTATATATACTTGTATATAGACGTGTCATATAGGAGAGAAGAAGAATAGATGAATAGAGGATGAGTAGATGATGAATAAGTGAGTCTGAGTATGAGAATTATCCATCAGATGTATTTTCAAGAGAATAGAAGTTCTTTCTGAGAATTGTGCCTTGATTTTTCTCCAATATCTTCTTATGTGCTTAACCAATTGGTAAATCCTTTTGTACATGCCTAAGTTGATTGTTGATGCATCTATGGTCAAGATTTGAGACTCTAATTCTAATTAGGCTAAGAGAGTTGCGAGTAGGAACATTCATATGTGTAAAAGTGATGAGAGATTTTTGAAACAGGCGCAATCTCGATGGTCAAATATTTGACCAGATCTCAATGTAGAGTGTAAAATTTTACACAACTGAGCATTCAAAATCTAAGTTCAAAGGTAAGCCATCTATTTCTAAAAGCATTTCATTAAACGGGTTGTAGATTGAGAGAATCAAGTGTTTAAAGTTGCATATGTAAAAGTCGCTTGAAGAGAAAGCCTGTTTCAAACATAGGTTTACTTATTGAAGTAAATCTAAAGTTTTTTAAGTGCCTTTGAAGGACATGCACTTGGAGTAATTGTGAAAACATTAGGAGAGTGTTGTGTCAAAGTTTCATAGAAAACTTTAGTCATTTCATTAGTCAATGAGTGAGTTTTGTGAAGTAGACTTTCTTGAATGAAGCCATGTCTCACAGAAGAGTTAAGTGTCCATAATTTGGTAGATAATTCCAAAAATTGGTGAAGGTTTTGAGCTATGCTTGACATAGAGGTATTCTAAACTCAAGTATAGCTTTTCTTTTGGAGATTAATCATCTCCATTAGTGGTATCAAAGCAGGTTCTATCAAAATTGAAGGAAAGAAGGAGCCCAACTATTACAAACATACAAAATTCAACATCTGAAGATTCAAAAGGATAAATTTTGAAGGAAAGGCTAAAGGAAGACATAGGACAACAATAAAAAAGATCAGAAGGAGGAAATTTTGAAGCGAAGGTACATCCATTACTCATAAGGTTAAAGATTTGATAGTATAGGTGAAGAAAAATGGGAGATAGTCTTCAAATTGAGAAATTGGATAGAGAAAACTATCTAGCTTGGTCCATGAGGATGGAATGAGCAAAGATCTGATGGGATATGAAGAAAAGTGAGAATTCAAACATCCTAGTATTCCAAATAGGAAGGAGCTTGTAGATTTGAAGGTTTTGATGAAGAAGGATGCTCAAGCAAGGAGCATTATCTATATGGTAGTGAATGATTACTTGCTTCCTCACATCAGAGGACTTGAAAGTGCAAATGATATATGTAATGCTTTGGAGGAGCATTTCTAGAATACAACCAAGTCAAGGAAGGCATCACTATGGACATAATTTACCACATTCAAGAAGAAGGCCTCACAATCAATATTTGATTATGTGACAAAGATGAAAGACATTGTTGATTCTTTAGGTGCAGTTGATGAAGACATTGAAGAAGATAAATTGGTAAGAAAAATTCTTACAGGTTTAAAAGGAGATGAGAAGTGGAAGCCTTTCATATTATCAACATAACTTTTATTGGATCATTTTACTCTTGATTTGAATCAATTACTAGGTCATATGCTAACTTTTAAGCATGATATCAAAGGGGATATTGATAAATGTTCATATCAGGCAATGTATTCTAAGGATAAGAAGGCTACCAAAGGCAATCAACAATAATTTGAAGACGAAGGCACTCCAAGTCAAGCAAACTGCCTAAGGGGTAGAGGAAGTGACAGAGGTAGAGGAAGAGCTAGAAACAACAAGGATAATATCAAAGCTTGTTGGATATGTAGTAAGACCAATCATCTAGCTCATGCATGTTGGCATAATAATCAAAGCACTAGTAACGTTAATCAAAATTTCAATGAAAGAGGCAGAGGTGGAAGAAATCAGAGAGGAAGTTTTAAAGGTAGAGGTGGTAGAAATTTCTTTGGAAGGATTGGTGGAAGAAGCTTCCAAAACCAATCCTACAATAACACCTACTACAAATATGCATCAGATCAGAAAGAAGACTCGACTCTAATCATGAATGCAACATGTGAAGTTCCAAAGAAGACCAAAAGGTATTCTACATTGACTCAGGGTGTAGTAACCACCTGAGTGGGAACATTGCTTTGATGAATGATTTGGAAAATAAGTAATCAATCATACAGTTCAAATAGGTGACAATACAAAAAACAAGGTAAAGACTATTGGATCAGTGAAGGCTAAAGATGGAAGTAGTCTTTTGAGTAAGGTTCTCTATGTTCCTACAATTCCAAAGAATTTGATCAGTCTAGGACAAATTGTAGAAAAAGGATATGAAGTGAGGTTCAATAATGATGGAGTTTATGTTGAAGACCCTAGCAAAGGGTATAAGAAAATTCTTACAGGGAAGCAAGAAGGAAGAATCTTCACATTGAAGGTACAAGGTAATGTTGGACATGCCTTGCTCACATATGGAGAGCAAAACATATCTGAGTTGGATCTTTGGCACAAGAGGCTTGGACACTTCAATGAAAAAGGTATTAAAGAGATGATTAATAATAGTTCAATGCTTGGATTACCTAATGTTGCAGGTCAACACATGACATACATATGTGAAGCATGTCAATTAGGTAAGGCTCACAAGCAATCATAAAATAAGCGAGGTTCCATGTATTCAAAAAAACTTGAATTGGTGCATACAGATGTATGGGGTCCCTCAAAGGACCTTAATATAAATGTTTCTAGATATTATGTGATTTCTATTGATGACGCTACCAGGTGGATCAAGCTCAGAAGGAAGATTATGATGCACTAATTGAGAATGAGACTTGGGACTTGGTACACAAACTAAGTAATTGGATGTAAATGGGTCTACAAAACAAGAAGATTTGCAGATGGAAGTGTGTCTAGGTACAAAGCTAGACTTGTTATGAACAGATATGCACAAACTTATGGTGTGGACTATGATGAAACATATAGTCTTGTTGCAAAGATGACAACCATAAGGATCCTCATAGCTATTATTGCTTGCAAAGATTGGAAATTGTCTCAATTATATGTGAAGAATGCATTTTTTAAATGGTTATATTTCAAATGAATTCTACATGGACCAACCAGATGGTTTCAAAGATCAACATAATCAAGATTATGTGTGTAAGATCAAGAGAGCTCTATATGGCTTGAAGCAAGCCCCAAAGGCATGGAATTACAGGCTTGTAAAGTTCTTGAAGGAACTTGGTTTTCAAGCATCAAAGGCAGATAGTAGCTTGTTAGTCAAAGCAAGTGAAGGTGATTTTATTTATGTTTGTATTTATGTTGATGACATAACACTCACAGGTATAGATGAAAAAGGCATACAAATGCTTAAGAAGTAGATGAAGAAAGAAGTCAAGATCAGTGACTTGGGAGATTTATCATACTTCTTGGGAATGGAGATTCTATATAGTCAACATGGAGTATATGTGACTCAAGAAAGGTAGTTGAAGAATTTGCTAATCAAGTTTGATGGACAGTGTTAATCTCCAAAGAACAAGTTATACTTGATGTTAGAGCAGCTCTATATCAAGAATAACTCAAAACCTTTACCAATTTGGAGGATCAATACCAAATTATCAAACTTTTGAACTAACTGTTAAGAGAGTCCCTTCTCAAAAAGTCTGCTGCACATAACTCACTCATGACTGATCAAATGTGTAAAGTTTTTAATAAAACTTTGCATAAGTGTTGCCTAAAGATTGTGCACCTTCTCCAAGTCAAATCATCTCAAAAGACTCAGTAGATCTTGAGAAATGATTCAAATAGTTCATCTATGTCTGAAATTGTTCTCCAGTATAGTCGACTTTGGCACCTGCAATTTCTAACACACAGTTCTCCCAAACTAGAACCCGTTTAAGCAATTTATTTTAGCTATAATGGCTTACCTTCCAACTTAGATTTTGACTCCTTATTTGTGTAAAACTCTACACTGTGCACTAAGAATTGATCAATTCTTTGACCATCGAGATTGCGCCTATTTTAGAAGACACTCAACACTTCTTCACATACAAATGTTCCTACACATAATTCTCTCAGCTTGTTTACAATTAGGATTTCAAATCTTTACCATAGAAGCATTAACTATGGAATTAGAAATCTACAGAAGGATTCTTGAAATGATCAAGCACAGAAGGAGAACACAACAAAATATTGAGTGCAACTTTTTCTTCTATTCAGAAAACTTTACATCTAAATGAGGACAGATTTCTTCCTCACTTCTAAAGTGTTTAATGACTATTACAACTTCTAATTCTTCTCATATCATGCTCTCTCATACTTTCCCTGACTTTCTACTTGTATATATAGGCATATATGTACAAGCTCGTGACCGTGCAAAAGGTATATGTGAGCTAACAAGTCTTCATTTCCTGAACATACTCTATCTTCCATCTTCAATTGTTGACCTTTTCTTCATCTTTTGACTTCAAGTCTTTATCCAAAACATCAATTGGTGGTTGACTTGCACCAACAGCTCCCTCGCAATCATCAATTGAGGTTTTATCTATCTTCTTTATACCTGCCATGTCTTTAAATCTTTGTAAAATTGGTCCATCCAAGATTTTGGTTAGCATATTTGCAATCTGATCTTTTGTTGAATTATGTATGAATTCAATCTCCTTATCAATCACCTTCTCTCTTAAGAAGTGATACTGAATCTCAATGTGTTTCGTCCTTGCATGAAAAACAGGGTTAGTAGCTAGATACAATGAACTCATATTATCTCCATGAATAGTGGGGTGTACTCTGAATGATGTCAAAACTGTTCATGAGAGCCTTCAACCATATGACTTCCTTTGCAGCTTCAACCATACCTTTATACTCTCCTTCTGTAGATGATAAAGCAACTGTGTGTTGCTTCTTAGAGCACCAAGAGATAAGCTTATCTCCCACATAACACAAGTATCCATATGTTGATTTCCTATCATCAAGATTACCTGCCCAATCTGTATCACTATATATCTTGATGTTTGTATCTGATGTAAAACCATAATACAAACCTTCCTTGAATGTACCCTTAACGTACCTCAACACTCTTTGTCTTGCAACCCAATGTTCTTTCCTAGGACAATGCATGAATTGAGACAATACTCCAATTGCATATGACAAATCAGGCCGAGTTAATGTAGCATAGATTAGACTACCAACCACACTTTGATATAGCTTCATATCCTTGAATTCTTCTCCTCCATATCTGCTCAATTTGTGATTCACCTCCATTGGAGTGGGTGTTACCCTGCAATCTTCCATTTTAAACTTGATCAACAAGTTCTTCAAATACCTTTCTTGAGTTACATACACTCCATGTTGAGTATATGAGATCTCCATGCCCAAGAAATATGTCAAGTCTCCCAAGTAACTAATCTTGAACTCCTTCTCCATTTGTTTCTTGAGGCTTTGTATACCCTTTTCATCTGTACTTGTAAGGATTATATCATCAACATATATGCACATATAAATGAACCCATCATCACTTGATTTGACAAGCAAGCTACTATCAGCTTTAGATACTTGGAAACCAAGTTCCTTCAAGAACTTCACAAGTCTATAATTCCATGCCCTTGGGGCCTGCTTCAAACCATACAGAGCTCTCTTGAGCTTACATACATATTTTGAATATCTTTTATCTTTGAACCCTTGTGGTTGCTCCATGAAAACATCATCTGAAATATACCCATTAAGAAAAGCATTCTTCACATCCAATTGACATAATCTCCAACCTTTACATATAGCAATGGCTATGAGTGTCCTGATAGTTGTCATCTTTGCCACATGACTATACGTCTCATCATAGTTTATACCGTATGTCTGAGCATACCCTTTCACAACAAGTATAGCTTTATACCTAGACACACTTCCATCTGCATACCTCTTTGTCTTGTAGACCCATTTGCATCCAATGATCTTCTGACTATTTGGTTTAGGAACCAAATCCCATGTCTCATTCTCCATTAATGCATCATACTCTTCCTCCATAGCTTTCTCCCAATTTTCCTTACCTTTTGCCTCTTCATATGTAGAAGGGTCTTCATCTGCTTTCACCATATAAGCATAATCTTTAGTAGTCAAAAAAGAAGTGTCATAGCTATACCTTGTAGGTTGCCATTTGTGTCTTGATGACCTTCTGAGTTCTCCACTTCATGATGTTTCTGGTTCATCACATTTTGGATCAAACCTTGGCACTTCTTCAACTTCGACTTGTACTTCATTGCTATCCTCCTCATCAAATATCTGAACCTTTGATTTACCTTTCTTCTGATTCAAAACTTCTTCATTACCTGCATGATTATTGATTGTACCTGCATACCAAGTACCTTGCTCATCAAACGTAATATCCCTTGATACAAGGAATTGCTTTGTGGATGGACTCCACAACCTATAACCCATCTGCTTATCATCATATCCAATGAACACATACTTTTCAGCTTTAGGTTCCAATTTATGCCTCAACTGAGATGGCACATATGCATAAGCCAAACATCCAAATACTTTGCAATGATCTAAGGTAGGTCTCTTACCCCACCAAGCTTCATATGGTGTCATAACCTGCAAAGCTTTACATGGTAGCCTATTAATCAAGTATGTAGCTGTATTTACAACCTCAAGGCACAAATGATGTGGACAATTTTTCTCCTTCATCATTGATCTTGAAAACTCAACAAGAGTTCTATTTCTCCTTTCTGCTACACCATTTTGTTGAGGACAGTACCTGCAAGTAACTTCCCTTTTTATACCTGCATTCCATAAGTAATCAATGAACTCATTAGAGAAATACTCTCCCCCTCCATCGGACCTTAGTCTCTTCAACTTTTGACCTGTGATTCTTTCTACATACACATGATAATGTTTAAATGTATTGAATATCTCTGATTTATCCTTGATCACATATATAGTGATCCATTTGGTAGCATCATCAACATAAATCACATAATATCTTGAACCATTTATATTGAAATCCTTTGATGGTCCCCACACATATGTGTGCACCAATTCAAGCTTCTCTGAATACATAACTCCATGCTTAGATTATCATTGTTTATGAGCCTTACCTAATTGACATGCCTCACATATGTATGTCATATGTTGACCTGCAACATTAGGCAATCCAAGCACTAAACCATTGTTAACCATATCCTTAATACCTCTTTCATTGAAATATCCAAGCCTTTTGTGCCAAAGATCTAACTCAGAGATCTTATGTCCTCCATAAGTAAACAAGGCATGACCAACATTACCTTGAATCTTCAATGTGAAGAGTCTTCCTTCTTTCTTCCCTGAAACAATTGTTTATACCTATTGCTAGGGTCTTCTACAAAAACTCCATCATTAGCGAACCTTACTTCATAACCTTTTTCAACAATTTTCCCTACACTTATCAGATTCTTTGGAATTATAGGAACATACAAGACCTTACTCAGAAGAGTACATCCATCCTTGGCCTTCATTGATCCAATTGACTTCACATTGTGCTTTGTATTATCACCTTTTAAACTACATGATTAGTTACCTTATTCTCCAAATCAATCATCAGAGCTATGTTACCACTCAGGTGATTGCTACACCCTGAGTCAATGTAGAAGACTCTTTGGTCTTCACTTTGTCTTTCACAAGCATTCATAATCAAGGTTGAATCCTCCTTTTGATATGAAGCATAATTGTAGTAGGTATTATTGTAGGATTGACTTTGGAATCCTCTACCTGCATTTCTTTCAAAGTAACCTCTACTACCTCTACCTCTGAAATTACCTCCTTGATTTCTACCATCTCTTCCTCTTGAATTAAAGTTCTGACTATATCCTCCATTATTCTGATTATTATGCCAACAATCATCAACTAGATGATTCATCTTACCACAAATCTAGCAAGCTTTGGCTCCATCTTTATTACTTCTACCTCTTCCTCTTCCTTTGCCACATCCTCTTCCTCTTCCTTTGCCACATCCTCTTCCTCTTAGGAAGTTGGTTTGGCTAGTTGTACCTTCTTCTTCATTTGCTTGTTGCTTGCCTTTGCTATTCTTCTTCTTATCCTTTGAATACATTGCTTAACCTGCACTCTTATCACCATCACCTTTGACATCCTGCTCAAAAGTTAGCATGTGTCCTAGCAACTTATTTAAATCAGGAGTGAAATGATCTAGTGACAATTCAGTAGACAAAATGAATGGCTTCCATTTCTCGTCTCCTCTCAAACCTGTGAGGATTTTCCTTACCAATTTATCCTCCTCAATATCTTCATCAACTGCTCCTAATGCATCTGCAATGTCCTTCATCCTTGTTACATAATCAAAGATGGATTGAGATCAGGCCTTCTTCTTGAATGTGGTAAACTCTGCCCTCAAAGATGCCTTCCTTGACTTTGTAGTGTTTTGGAAATGCTCCTCCAAAGCATTCCATATATCACTTGCACTTTCAAGACCTCTAATATGAGGTAACAAGTAATCATTGACTCCCATGTAGATAATGCTCCTTGCATGAGCATCTCTCTTCATCCAAGTCTTCAAATCTGAGAGTTCATCCCTAGTTGGAACACTAGGATCTCTGAATTGTGGTTTTTCTTCTTCACCTGTGATGTAACCTATCAGGTCTTTGCTCATGAGATGAGCTTCCATCCTCCTTTACCAAGCTGGATAGTTTTCTCTATCCAATTTCTCTATCTGGAGAGAATCTCCCATCCTTTCTTCACTTGTGTATTGAATTCTTCAAACTGTATGAGTAATAAGTGTACCTTTACTTTGAATGAAGTTCCTTTTGATCTTCTTGATAGCTTAAGACCTCCTTCTCAAGCTTTCTCTTTAAACTTTCACCTTTTGAACATTCAAGTGTTGATTTTTGTATGACTGCAGCAACCGGGGGTCCTCCTTTCTTCTATTTTGATCATTCCTGCTCTGATACCACTGATGGAGAGTGTTAATCTCCAAAAGAACAAGTTATACTTGATGTTAGGGAACTTCGATATCAAGAATAACTCAAAACCTTTAGCAATTTGGAGGATCAATACCAAATTATCAAAATTTTGAACTAACTATTAAGAGAGTCACTTCTCAGAAAGTCTGTTGCACATAACTCACTCATTGACTAATCAAATGTGTAAAGGCTTTGATAAAACTTTGCACAAGATTTCATCTAAATATTCCCCATCTTCTCCAAGTTAAATAATCTCAAAAGACTCAGTACATCTTTAGAAATGATTCAAATAGTTCACCTATGTCTGAAACTGTTCTCCAATATAGTCGACTTTGACACCTACAACTTCTAACAGACAGTTCTCCCAAACTAGAACCCATTTAAGCAAATGCTTCTAGCCATAGATGGCTTACCTTCCAACTTAGATTTTGACTCCTCATTTATGTAAAAATTTACACTGTGCACTGAGCACTGATCAATTCTTTGACCATCGAGATTGTGCCTGTTTTAGAAGACACTCAACACTTCTTTACATACAAATGTTCCTACACATAATTCTCTCAGCCTATTTACAATTACGCTTTCAAATCTTAACCATAGAAGCATTAACTATGGAATTAGAAATCTACAAAAGGATTCTTGAAATGATGAAGCACAGAAGGAGAACACAACAAAATATCGGGTGCAACGTTTTCTTCTATTTAGAAAAGTTTACATCTAAATGATGAGAGATTTCTTCATCACTTCGAAAGTTTCTAATGACTATTACAACTTCTAATTCTTCTCATCTCATGCTCTCTCATACTTGTCCTGACGTTTTTACTTGTATATAGGCATATATGTACAAGCTCATGACCATACAAAAGGTATATGTGAGCTAACTACAAATTAATGTACATATGTATACAAGTCTTCATTTCCCCATAGTGATCACACTTCCACTCGAATCTACCACCAAGCCAATAACATTAATTAGTGTAATATTTTGAGTATTGATAGGGTTCATCGGAGATTGTCTTAAAAGTTGTTCCTTTCCACAATTGGGACAAAAGCATTGAATAACCACCATTGGGATCTCCCTTGTGGAGGAAGCGGACAATCATGGATGAAGTGAACAATCACGGATGACGTGGACAATCATGGATGAAGTGGACAATCAGAGATGAAGTGATCTCCTTGAAATATCTAACATGGTCCTATGGGAGCTTGGGGTCTCATCCGCCTTGGTTGGGACCTAGGGTTAGGATTACTATACATTGGTGTATTCAAGCCCCCAACTTGGTTCAATAGGTGTTTCATAAAAAAAAAACTTCAATATGCTTAGGTGAATCCATGTAGTAAGCCAATGGGCTATCTACATGAGTCGAGTGAAAGCTCTCAACATTAGGATTACTTTTTGAAATCAGTGGGGTTGCAAGCACTAGGGCTTTGTTGAGGTTATCCTCTATCGCACCATATTTGACTAGAATAACATTAGCAGGGGGTGGAGATTGATGACCTAACATAGGTTGTGGTCCCTTCTTAGCTTGGTAGTTGGGTTGATAAGGTTGTTGGGCCCTGAAGTAGGGTTGCTGCTGATATTGGTTTTGATATCTTCCAGGCTACTGATATGGTTGATGGTAATTTTTCCTAACCACCTATTTTTTGTATGGGAAATCTTTTGCAGTGTGGTTGGTGTACCTTCTCTATGTGGTCTCCTCCATAAGTATAGCATGGTTTCATTTAGACCATTCTAGGAGTTTGTCTACTTGAAATTCCTAGTTTTTTGGACTACTTGTTCTGCCAATTCATCAATTGAAGTTGAAGGCTTTGATGTAAAACTATTAGAACTATCCAAATTCTTGTAGATCTTTGAAAGTTCTAACTTGTCTCCGAAGTTATCCTTGATATCAATACACATTTGCACAAATTGCTCTATGATCCTGGCTTCTTTGAAGTATAGATAAGATCGCAACTTCGCACTTAGAAATCCATCCAAAAACAATGCCACTTGTTTGGACAATGTGGGTAACTCTAGAGGTTTTTGCTTAAGACTATGGTTCAAGGATGAAGTGTTGTGCTCGATACCACGTCGGTGTGTGTGGTGTTTAAGGCAAAGAAAGAGAAAGGGAGACCTAGCTTTGCCTACGCCTCGCATCTATCCACAGAGAGAGAGAGATAGACACACACACACAGAGTGAGATGTTTTCTACATGATACTACTATTGTCGATGTTATCCATGTGCATACTCAAATAACATTGGGTGTGTGAGTGTGTTTCCCATTCATTGTACTCTACTTTAGGAGGTTGGGTGTGTGAGTGTGTTTTCAAGTTATCATACTCTACCTTATGAGGTCGGGTATGTGAGTGTGTTTCCAATTCATTGTACTGTCCCCCCCCCCAAAAAAAAAAGAATAGACATGTAAATATATGTTTCGTGAAAATAGAGCCAAAAAAATGATAAATATAAAAGAAAAAAATTTCTTCCATATATATACTTAGCCACACCAATTAAGGCTCAAATAAAATGCCTCATCTCTATTGTGATAAAATTTCTTAGTTTTACCATTTGATTGATGTATTCACAAACTCCTAAGGTTGATGTCGGATGCACTGTATATATGCATAACATAGGGAACAAATATTGATTAAATATTGAATTAAAAGGAGACCCAAATGAACATAGTCATGTACAAAACCTCCATTTCTTCATAAGAAAATTTATGCATTATTTTCGTATGTATGTATTCTCTTTTTGTAATCCCTTAGTTATGTAAAAAAATAAAGAAAATAGACCTCTTTCTCAGATTTTTCATAAAGTTCCAAGCAAGCATTCTGAAAAGTATCATCAACTTTTTTTGTTTCCTATCAAAGCTCTTACATTCCAAAGATGTACTTGTAGAAATGGAATGATCTACATCATCACATGAAACCTATAAAGGCTGAGAAGTTGCCTCATTAGGACTAGCACTAGACTGTCCACCTATAAAAAGAGACAACAAAGTGTGATACATGTCTTTGGAGCTAACTGATGTCTCCTTAGTACATGAAAGTAATGGATGAATAGCATCTTCCACAAAAACAACATCACAGCTAACCAGAATGCATTTACTCTATGGATGATATAGACGATAACTTTTTCTCTCATAACTATACCCAGCAAAAGTACATTTCACTAATTTATCATCCAATTTTTTGTGTTGTTCTTCACGCATTAATGCATATGCCAGACAACCAAGAAAACACGTAGGTGAGCAACAGATGGCTTACGACCATGCGAAGCCTCATATGGAGTGATAGACTGCAATGGTTTAGTGGGACACTTGTTAAGTACATATGCTGCACACATAACAGCCTCAAGCTAGAAACTATGTGGTAAAGTGTCACTCTTGACCATACACCTTGCCACCTCCATGAGTGACCTATTCTTCCATTCAACAAATCCATTCTGTTGAGGTGTATACAACATTGTACACTAATTTTCTATCCCACGTTTAGCCAGAATTGCATTAAAGCCAGAAGACATATATTCCCCCCTCGATCAGAATGGAGGGTGCCAATTTTTACATGATAGATTTTGAACCAAGACCAAAAAATATTTCAAGCACATAAACACTTCCAAATTTGCTTTCAATGGATATACCCATGCATGCTTGGAAAAAGCATTGATGAAAGTCATGAAGTAAAGATAGTTCTCAAAAGAGGGTGTCTACATAGGACCACAGATATCACTATGAACAAGTTGCAATTTCTGAGTAGCTCAAACTGAACCATCTTTTGGGAAGGAGGAATGCTGCATCTTGCCCAAAAAAGCCTTCACATATATGTTTACTAGGTGCCTAGCTAACTATGTGTAGCAAACTAGCTAAATTCGGATGACCAAAGCGTACATGCCAAAGATTTGCATCTGACATAGCCTGAGAATCATGTACTGCACATGCTGAATCATTCATAAACTTTTCATAGTCTATGAGCTTATACTGTCCACAACATAAAATGCCAGAAGCAATAATGACATCACCATTTGAGAGATCATGAATTGTACATCTCTCATCACCAAATTTCACAACCAAGCCAATCTTGGCCAATGCTGAAACTAATAAAAAATTTCTCTTGATCCTTGGCACAAATAAAACATCTGACAATGTAAAAGAACTACAATCAGCAATAGTGAGATCTTACCAACCCCCATAACATGATAAGAGGATTTGTTGGCGCATGTGACAGTATTCCCTATAGGGGCAGGCTTGAGTGAAGTGAAGAAACTATGCTACAATGTAATATGTTTAGTCACCCCACTATCAAAGTACCAAACATCTGAGTCTATTGTAGACATACATCGTTCATGAGAAGGTGGGTCAAAACTACAAATAGTGGTAAATACCTATTCTTCATTCTACACAAGATTAGCAAACTCTGTTTTGGGTGTAGAGGCCTTTGCAACAACCATTCGAGCCTCTTTCTTTCTTGCCTCTTTAGCAGCCAATTTTGGATAACTCTTTATGAAATGATCATTTGCTTTACAGTATTTGCGAAACAATTTTTGCTTTTCTGTTTTCTTCTCGTCTTTGTCATCCTTCTTTGATTGTGCAGAATTAGGAAAATTTTGCTTACTAGTAGAAGAGCTCCATTTACCTTTGCCCTTCTGACTAGCCAAGAAAGCTTAATCTGCAACATGCATAATGGACCTATTCTACCTAGATTGATCTTCTTACAATAGAATAGAGAGTAACTCCTCAAATGTTAAGGCATTTGGATTGCCTTTCATCATCAAACAAAGAGTAGAAGCAAAATTCTTATATGAATTGGGAAGACCATTCAGAACAATCTGCACAAGTGAACTATCAGGAACGACTTCATCAACAAAAATCAATTAATCTTTCAAATATTTGATCTTTGTCCAAAAATTGTCCATGGAGTTACCTTCATTCATGTGATCACTCTCCAACTCTTTTTGGAGGTAAGCAACACGAGCCTCGTTCCTTGCCTGGTATAAAGTGGTAAGTGTATCCCAAGCATCCTTAGCTGTTCTCCAAGAGTGAATGTGAGGAATAATGGAATGATTCACAGACAAGGCTATCAATGCATGTGCCTGAGCATCTCTACCATGCTAATGAATTTGCTCTATAGTAGCTACAGCAAGAACCACAACACAAACAGCAACATGAAGAATATCTTCATCTTCAACATTGTTTGCATCACCTTCAACAACTTATGTTTGCAGGTGTAATAGGATGTTTTTCAACACGCTGCAAAATATTCAACACTCCTTTTGCAACCAATATATGATGCATCATATAAGCCCACAATGGGTAATTGGTACCATTCAACTTATCCTCAATAGCCAACATACGGAATACATCACTGCTTTCAGTCATGGCCATTGACAAAATACCTTGATGCAAAAAAAATTATTATATCTCAAAAGGTTGAACATAACTAACTTGACGAGTTCCACTAAACCTGTAGCAAAGTTTGAGGTGCTTATACTAGTGAATTGGAACTTATATATATCTTTGGCACAAAAAGATGAAATTGCCTACCCAACCACTATGATAGTGCATTTGGATGCCAAAACAAGCTCAGGTCACGATTTTGGCACAACAAATTTAAGATATTCTGATCTCCTAATCACCTTGAGTATGCTCACTGAATTTCGTGTCTAAGACTATGACCGGAGGAGTGTCGATGATGCCCTAGATGAAGTGGTGACCTAATTTGATACCAATTGTTGGAGTTTGAGGTCTGCGGAAGCATGTGAACAACACAAGGAAGAAGGAGAAGAACCTTGGAGCACAACACACAATACTAAATGTATTACCACTAGAATGTACAAAGATAAGTAACCCGTTAGGGTTATAGGCATATATTCAAGCCAAGGGAAAGAAACCTCCTAAAGAGGAAAAAAAGTGCCCCGGTGGTCCTAGTGTGTTCACACACATCACTACCTAAATATATCAACAGAACCTTGTTTTCAAACCATACATTAATCATAACTCTGAACTCAAGTAAATCTGCTAGATTTACTTATTGTAATAAAATGGAATAGAAATTCCTTTCTTGATCCAAACAATTGAACCCAAGATCTCAATCTATCACACAAAAGATATGATGATCCAAACTATGGACCAAAACTACCTCAAAAAGTAGCTATAAAAGGAGCAAGAACGAAGTCACCAATGGAGTGCTTGATTCCTGCCCATTTCGTGCTCATTTGTAGAGATTGAAGAGATTAATCCATAGCTCTATGATTCTACTCCATTGTGCAAGCATTCATTGTGAATGTGGTTGTAATTATGTGTGAATCTATACATTCATCTTTTACTCCTTCTCTCTTTTGTTCTTTGCTATACTCACTCAAAATAGTAAACTTCAGAAGCTCCTATCTCGGGCTATACATAACCTATTTCAGAGTTTTAAATTTCATTATATAGCTCTCTAAGTCTAATTTATGCTCACAAATTTTATATCCTTTGGATTTACCATTTTTGAGAAATCTGCCTTTTACTGCTCACTGGTCTATCTCTGCAGATCCCAAAAATGGCGGGAGTGTTCCACAATTTGCTAAACTCTTTTCTCAGTGCTCAGTTGATGCATTGAAGTTTTTTAACTTGAATTGGCAATCTTACTAATTCTATTTGCTATGTCCAAAAGGAATTTTTCTAATTCCTACGAGGTTGAGAGCACTGTTCATTTTTTCTAGCATGTGTATGTACAAAAATAGCAAGTTTTGGGAGCTAGTCATTTTGCAACTAGTCTGTCTTGGCTCAAACTTTTGAGATACTTGTTTCAAAGCACTTGGGTGATTTTTTTGTGGATTTAGGAATCTCAAAGGGTCTAATAACCAAGTCTGAAGTCTCAATTGGCTGGTGTGAAGCTGGTTGTAACAGCACCAATTCATCTTCAGGTTGCATCCACCATCTCTCTTCATAGTGGCATCAGAGCATAGTCAATCAACATGGGAGATGGATCTCCATTAACAATTGACAAATTGGATAGAAAAAACTACCCAAGCATGGTCTCTAAGGATGGCGGCTTATCTTCAAGGGAGGAATCTATTTGGATACACATCTAGAGATGAAGCTATGCCAACCATGAGGAACAAAGGGCAACCATCACATGAAGAAGAGGAAAGAATTTCAAATTGGTGTTCAAAGGATGCACCCCCAAGGTCCTATATTCTAAAATCAATCTCTGATTTTGTTTTACCTCATGTCAAGGGATGCAAGACATCAAGAGAGACTTGGAATGCACTTGCTTCTTTCTTCTCCTCTAGCACTCGAGCAAGGAAGAACCAATTGTGGATGGAGTTCACAATAATGAAGAAAAGCCCCAAGCAAAGTGTGAATGATTATGTCACAAAGCTGAAGTAGATTTCATATCAGCTTGGAAGCATTGGAGAGGTAATTGAAGAGGAAAAAATCATTAGACAAATCATAAATGGAATCAAAGCAGATGAAAAGTGGGTGTCCTTCACAACAACCATGGATTTGTACATGGATATGCATGTACCCGACCTCAACACACTCATGGGCCAACTCTTCACTCATGAAGCAAAGATTAGCAAAGGTGGTGAGTCCTCAAGAGGTAATCAAACTTTTGCCTTATATTTTGATAAAGCTAAGATCAAGGACAAGTCCAAAAATAAGAAGAATGAAGATGAAGGTAGCTCTTTCCAAGAAAACTTTGCAGGTAGAGGAAGAGCTAGAGGAAGAGGTAGAGGTGGAAAGCAAGGTAGGGGGAGATTCCAATCATCTCAACCTTGCAATATATGTGGCATATCTAATCATACTACCGAAGAATGTTTCAGGAACCCGAGGAACTCAAGAGGAAGAGGATTCAATAGAGGTGGCTATGGATCAAATAGAGGAAGATACAATGGAGGCTACAACAACAACTACTACAACAACAACTATAACAACAACAACAACTATCAAAGTGGCCATAGAGGAAGAAGAGATTACAATAACTATGCAGAGGACCAAAGTCAATAAGATTCATTATTGATTATGAATCTATCAGTGAAGAAGGGTAAGGATGATGACCACATCTTTTACATTGATTCAGGATGCTCAAATCATCAGGAAATGTGGCTTTACTTCTTGATGTGGAAGATCCTCACAACAAACATGAAGTGCAAATAGGAGATGATACAAAGCACTCAGTGGAGAAGATAGGTAATGTGAAGACATCAGATGGGAATATGAACCTCTTAAGAAAAGTCTTGTATGTCCCTGCAATTACCAAAAATTTAATAAGTATTGGGAAGATTGTTGAAAAAGGATTGCATGTTAGATTCAACCAATTTGGAGCATATGTTGAACACCCAAGGCAAGGCTTTAGAAGGATTGCCAAAGGAGGAAAGATAAGAAGACTTTTCACTTTTGAAGTGGAAGATACAAAGAATATAGCCTTATTTAGCTATGGATCTCAAACTCTCAAAGAGTTGGAGATATGGCACAAAAGGCTTGCTCACATTGGTGAGAGGACACTCAAACAAATTTGCAAGGACCAAGGTGTACTTGGCTTGCCTAATATCACAATGCAACACATGATTTATAAGTATGAAGCTTATCAACTTGGCAAGGCTCATAGACAACCTTTCAATAAGAAGGGATATGTGTAACAAAATATTTTGGAACTAGTGCACACGGATGTGTGGGGTCCAAGTAAGGAGCCATCTATATCAGGCTCAAGATATTATGTCTTTCATAGATGATTGTAGCAGCTGGACCATTCTGTTTTTCATGAAGCACAAGGATGAAGTTTTTAATTGCTTTAAGAAGTATGTTGCTCTTGTTGAAAACCAAACAGGTAGGACTTTGAAAAGACTCAGATCAGATGGTGGAGGAGACTCCTCTTCTGAGTTTGATGCCTACTTGCATGAAAGAGGCATTAAAAGGGAATTCACTACAAGGTATACACCCGAACTCAATGGTGTAGCACAGAGGAGAAACAGAGCTATTGTTGAAGCTGCAAGGTCTATGCTCAATGAAAAGGGATTGCCAAACTACCTATGGGTAGAGGCTATGTCTACAACTACATATCTCATAAATAGACTTCCATCTAAGTCAGTAGATGGAACCACTCCATATGAAGTGTGTGTTGGAAAAGATGGATGGATACCTCAAGGAAGTGAGATGGTACTGCTAAAACCTGCTTTGTACCTGTCCTACAACACTTCAAAGTCTGATAGTAGGCCCTTTTAGCTTGCAAATGACACAAGAAACTACCTATGTACAACAATTGAATCAAAATAGATTACTTCATGAGTTGCAAGTGCCACAAAACTTGCTATTTTGGTCTAGACACCCGCTAATTCTTTTGCTCAATACTCAGAATATAGTAACAATTGATTAAATTCATTTTGAGGGAATTTAATTATCTTAGATAGCTAATTATTACAATTGGAATCATCTAAAATGATAAACTATACACTGAGAAATCAATTTAGCAATCTAAAGCTTACCCCAGATATTTTAGGGACTGAATAGTAGATGACCAGTGAGTAGTTCGATGGCAATTTCTCCAAAATGGCTGAAGCAAATACCATGAAATTTTGAGAGCATAAAATAGACTTCAAGCTGGCTTGAAAAAGCTATAGAGCATGCAAAATGGTTGAGAAATCACTGAGATATGATCGAACAACGTTCATTGTTCTAAGTAGTCATAGCAGAGAAGTAGATAGAGATGATCAATGATGTATATCTATTATAGCACATGCTTATACAAGATCATTGGCATTGTAATGATGCCCAATGATAGTGGAATGAGTATTCTATGGTGTAAGCTACTCAAATCCTACAAATGATCTATCGAGGAGCTCTCAATGCAGCCACTACACGTGCGACTTTTTACTAGTACTTTTATAAGTAATTTTTTCTCCAAGTTTGAATTTGAATTCAAACTTTGTTCCACCTAAAAGTGATTCCTCCAATTGACGAGATATTCTCTCATGAAAAACTCATAGCTCAAACTTCTAGTAACTCCACGAGATTTTGGCTTTACAAGATTCTCAATGATTTAACCTTTTACAAGTGGTAAATGATCAAATGTTACAAGCAATGGTTCACATGCTTCATCAAGTAATTTCACATATTTCCTTCCATGCCTAGCCAAATGTGAAGGCTTGGACATTTGCACCAGCAGCTCCCCCTCAAGCCAAACATCTTGGCTTGCACTTCTTCATGAATCTTCTTGAATGTCATGCAATCCAATCATGGTTTTAAACCTGCAAAGTTTAGAACCATCAAGTGCTTTGGTTAACAAATCTGCACATTGCATATTTGTAGATACATATGCCACTTGAATCTCTTTGCTCAGAAGTTTCTCTCTATCATAGTGATAGTGTACTTCTATATTCTTGGTTCTTGCATGATAAATGGGATTGGCTGCAAGATGCAAAGAACTTGTGTTGTCACCAAAGATCATAGGTGAGTGAGTGTGAAGTCCCAAATCTGAATAAAGTAATCTAATACAAATTCCTTCTTATGTAGCATTTGCTAAACCCCTGTATTCAGCCTCTCTAGAAGATAGAGCAATAGTAGGTTGCTTCTTGGAAGACCATGAGATGGGCTTATCACTTGCTAAAGATAGATATCCATAAGTACTCCTGTCATCCTTACATCCTGCCCAATCTGCATCTGAGTATAACTTAATGTCCAAATCTGATGTGTATGGGAAGTAAAGTCCTTGGTTTTGAGTACCCTTGAGATACTTCAAAATTCTTTTTGCAGCTTCCAAGTGAGGTACTCTGGGTTTATGCATGAACTGAATCAAAACACTTACTCCATAACATATATCAATCTTGGTTAATGTTGCATAGTTAAGACTTTCAACTATGCTTTGATATCATGCAATGTCTTCAAGCAAATCACCTTCATGAGCGCTCAATTTATGACCTACCTCCATACGGCTGCTAGCTACCTTTGCATTCTCCAAGTGGAACTTCTTCAACATGTCCTGCACATATTTCCTTTGAGTGATGTAGATTCCAGAGTTAGTGTAGACTAACTCAAGTCCAAGAAAATACTTTAGAAAACCTAGGTCACTGATTTTGAATCCTGCATCATTTGGTTCTTGATTTGTTTGATGTCATTGGCATCACTACCTCTCAGAATGATGTCATCAACATACACACATAAATATATCATTTCTGAATTGCTCCTCTTGACAAACAGAGAAGAATCTACCTTGCTCATCATGAATCCTTGGTCTTGAAGATAGGTTGTTAACCTATGGTTCCATGCCCAAGGTCCCTGCTTCAAACCATAAAGATCTTTGTTCGATTTGCTCACATAATTTACCTTGTTTGGGCCTTCATAGCCAGGAGGTTGAGCCATGTAAACCTCCTCTGAAATCTAGCCATTGAGAAAGGCATTTGTCACATCTAATTGATACATATTCCCATTTCTAGGCGCAGCTACACTTACCAATATCCTGATGGTTGGCATTTTAGCCACAGATGAGAAAGTTCCTTCATAATCTACTCCTTGGGTTTGTGCAAAACCATTAGCCACAAGCCTAATTTTATACCTATTTATGGATCCATCAGAGTTCCTTTTGATTTTGTAAATCCACCTAGAACCAATTAGCTTCATTGATGCTTTCTTGGGTACTAGCTCCCAAGTGTCATTCTCTTGGAGTGCTTCTATTTCTTCATCCATAGCTTCCTCCAATTTTGCTTTGGTACTTGCTTCTTCATATGAAGAAGGTTCTTCAAGTGATGAGTCCGTAGCAAGATACATGGAATACTTAGTAACTAATGAAGTATCATACCCATATCTGATTGGCTTCTTACTCTCTCTTTCTGATCTCCTCAATGCTAATTGGATGACTCACGAATGTCATCCAACCTCTTGATCTTCACCTTTTCTTTTGATTTCCATGCTTTAAACTCTTCTAAGTTGATGGTGTCCTCATCATCTGATTTGATGTCTTCAATTGTCTTTGGCTCTTCCTTGGTGAGGCTTGGAAATTCTTCTTCCAAGTCATATGGTAGTTTGACCTTCCTGCATTCACTTTCAAACCAAGAATCATTGTCATCAAACACAACATCTCTACTGACCATAAATCCTTTGTTGGATGGATTATAAAACCTGTATCCTTTCTGATTTAAATCATACCCTATGAAGATGCATTTCTCTGCCTTAGGTCTAACTTAACTCTGATTTGAGATGGAACATGCACATAAGCAACACAACCAAATATTCTGCAATGATCAAGTGATGGTCTCCTACCATGCCATGCCTCATATGGGGTCATCCCATCAAGTGACTTAGAGGGTAACCTGTTAATAAGATAAGTGGTAGTAGAAAGACTCTCTACCCACAAATAATTAGGCAACTTATTTTCATTAAGCATTGATCTAGATGCTTCCACAATCAACCTGTTTCTCCTCTCCACTACTCTATTTTATTGGGGAGAATATCTGGTAGTAATCTCCCTTTTGATACCTTTGCCCTGCAAAAATGCTTCAAACTCATTTGAGAAGTACTCACCTCCTCCATCTGACCTTATCCTCTTTAGGCTTTTCCCTTTTTTATTTTCTACAACTGCAAGATACTTCTTGAAACAATTGAACACTTCATCTTTATGTTTCATGAAGTACAAGATAGTGCACCTATTGAAATCATCAATGAATGACACATAGTACCTTGAGCCTGAAATTGAAGGACCCTTGCTTGGTTCCCACACATCTGTGTGGACAAGTTCCAAATAATCCTCATGCATATAGCCTTTCTTTGTAAAGGGTAACCTGTGTGATTTACCAAACTGACAAGCACCACATTTATAGATCATGTGTTGCTTGGATACATTAGGTATCCCAAGCACACATTGATCTCTACATATCTCCTTCAAGGTTCTCTCACCAATGTGCCCTAATCTTGTGTGCAAAATCTCTAACTTTGACAAAGTTTGATCCTTATAATTGTAAAGTGCAATGTGTCTAGTGTCCTCAAGCTCAAATGTAAATAGTCTACATGTTTTTTCTCCCTTGGCAATTCTCTTCAATCCATGTGGGGGTCCTCCACAAAAGCTCCATATTTATTGAACCTAACCTGCAAACCCTTTTCCACTATCTGTCCAATACTCATCAAATTCTTTGTGATAGTAGGTACATAAAGAACTCTGCTCAACAAATTTCTATCACCATCAGAAGTTTTGACATTTCCTACCTTGACCAATGAATTCTTGGTGTCATCACCTGTTTGCACTTGGTGTTTTCCCTTGGGTTCCTCAAGATAAAAAAGGAGAGCTACATTGCCTGCTACATGGTTTGAACAACCTGAGTCAATATAGAAGAGGTGCTCATCATTCATACCTTGTTTTGACGTCATGTTCATAATGAGAAGAGAATCTTCTTGATTTTCTATATAATTGTTGAAGTCTTTTATTGATTTCTATCCTCCTTGATAATTGTTGTTGTAGCCATGGTTGTAGGCATGGTTGAATCTTCCTCTTGATTATGAGTAGCCACCTCTTTAAACTCCTCTTCCTCTCTCGTTCTTGACGTTCCTATAGCACTCATCTCTTGTATGATTAGACAGTCCACATATATTGCATGGGGAAGAGCTGAAAGGTCTCCCCCTACCTTGCTTACCTCCTCTGCCTTTTCCTCTTGAGTTCCTACCTCTCCCTACATAGTTAGCTTGAGAAGTAGTACTTCATCTTCTCCTTTCTTGCTCTTTCCTTTATCTTTAGGCTTTCCTTTATCTGTGTAGAGGGCAGAAAAATTGTTATCTCTTAATGGTTCTCCATTTTTGTTGAGGTTGGCTTCATGGGTAAAGAGTTGTCCCATGAGAGTGGTAAGATCTAGAATTTGCATGTCCATGTAAAGGTCCATAACAGTTGTAAAGGCTTCCCAGTTATCATCTCCCTTGATGCCATTGATTATTTGTCTCACTATTTGCTCTTCTTCAATCTCCTCTCCTATGCTTGCCAATTGATCAGCCACAACTTTTACCTTGGTCACAAACTCTGAAACATTCTGCTTGGGTTGCTTCCTTTGAGTAGTAAAATCAATCCACAATTCATTTTTTCTTGCTCTTCTATTGGAAGAAAAATATAAAGATAATGCATCCCAAGTTTCTTGGGAAGTTTTACAATTCCTAATGTGAGGAAGAAGGAAGTCAGAAATAGAGTTAAGTCGACCTTGCTAAAGCATCTTTGGCACACCATGAGTTGAGTCTTTCAAGATCCTCTCTTGTAGGTTGACCTTTGCTTCTGAATATGGAAACCTCCTCATCTCCTGATATGTATCCATAGAGACTTCTTCCTTGTAGATAGGTCTTCATCCTCAAGGATCATGCTGGATTATTATTCTTGTCCAATTCACCAATGAAAGAAGGAAAACCATCTCCCATTTTACCTCAATTTGCTCTAATACCACGGTTGGAAGAGATGGATGGATACCTCAACGAAGTGAGGAGGTACTACTAAAACCTGATTTGTACCTACTCTACAATTAGTTTAGAGTTTGATAGTAGGTCCTCTTATCTTACAAATGACACCAAGAAAGTACCTATGTACTTTGGAGTTGATTCTTCAAACAACTGAATCAATACAAATTACTTCATGAGTTGCAAGTTCCACAAAACTTGTTATTTTGGTCCAAACACATACTAATTCTTTTGCCTAGTACTCACAGTACAGTAACAATTGATTAAATTCCTTTTGAGGGAATTTAATTAGCTTAGATAGATAATGATTACAAGTGGAATCATCTAAAATGATAAACCATACACTGAGAAATCAATTTAGCAATCCAAAGTTGATCCTTCTGTGAGTAGAGATGTAATTTTTTATGAGAACAAATCATGGTTTGATGATGACAGGAAAGTGAAATTCCTTATGACGTGGATGAAGATTTTCCATCACTTCAACCAAAGGAGCCAAAGCAAATTGAAGAAAGTGATTCACAGATTGACCTAGAAGACTTGGAAAGACCAAAGCTATGGAAGAACAAAGGTAAAGCAAAGCTGGAAGATGCTACATATGGACTCGAGAGCTCACGTCAACCACTTAGAAGCTCTTCAAGGGAGAAGAAGAAACGAGAGAGGTATGGTTATGATACTTATTTGGTCACCAAGCACTCAATCTACATTACAAAGGATTCAACCAATGAAGAACCTACCACATTTGAAGAAGCACAAAGCAAGAAAGATTCGAGAGATGCAATGGATGAAGAAATGGAAGCCTTGAAGGAGAATGACACTTGGGAGCTTGTACCTAACAACCCATCTATGAAGGTAATTGGATCTCCATGGATATACAAAATGAAGAGGAATCTAGATGGAAGTATAATAGGCATAAAGAAAGTTAGTTGCTAAAGGGTTTGCTCAAACCGATGGTATTGATTATGAGGAGACTTTCTCTCTTGCTGCAAAAATGCTTGCAATCAGGGTTCTCATTAGTCTTTCTGCATCTAGAAATTGGAAGCTCTATCAACTTGATGTAAAGAATGCTTTCTTACATGGATGGATTTCTGAGGAAGTGTATATGGCACAACCTCCCGGATATGAGGATGCACATCATCCTAACTATGTATGCAAATTAAAGAAAGCCTTGTATGGATTGAAGCAAGCTCCAAGATCTTGGAATTTCAGATTGGTAACTTATTTGCAGGACCAAGGATTCAAAGCTAGCAAGGCAGATACCTCTTTGTTCATAAAGAGGAATGGATCTAAAGTGATCTATCTATATGTGTATGTTGATGATATCATTATCAGAGGGAATGTTCTTGAAGGAATCAAACAGGTAAAGAGTCAAATGAAGGAGGAGTTCAAAATAAGTGATCTTGGACCACTCACTTATTTTCTTGGATTGGAGTTAATCTACACAGGTTCAGGTATATACATCACACAAAGGAAGATGTGCATGACATGGTTCAAGATGGAAAACACCAAGTGTGCAAGTACACCTATGGAGCAAAATCATAAGCTTAGTGCTTATGAAGGAGAGCCAATTCAAGACATCACAACATATCAAAGCTTGGTTGGAAGTTTGAACTATGCAACACTCACAAGGGTAGATATATGCTATAGTGTTAGCATATTGAGTCAGTTTATGCATAGGTCGAGAAGACCACATATGGAAGCAGCCAAGAGAGTCCTCAAGTACCTAAAGGGGACCATGAAATGAAGGTTTGTTTTATCCATTTACTTCAGATATTGAGCTAAAGGCCTACTTAGATGCGGATTGGGCCGGATCTAGAGATGATAGAAGAAGCACATCTGGGTATGTATCGTTTGCAGTTTCAAAAATCATTTCTTGGTCATCCAAGAAGCAACCAAGAGTGGCATTATCTTCTACTGAGGCCGAATATAGAGGTTTGGCTAATGGAACTCAAGAAATCATGTGGTCAAAATCTTTGTATAGAGATCTTGGACTTCATTCTTCAACACCTCACATTTTTTGTGACAACACAAGCTCACTACATCTTGCAGCTAATCCCGTATACCATGCTAGAACCAAGCATATTGAAGTCCACTACCATTATGTAAGGGAGAAGGTAATGAGCAAAGATATTCAACTATCCTATGTCTCTACATATATGCAATGTGCAGAAATGTTGACTAAAGCTCTTGATGATACAAAATTCATTAGATTCAATTTGATGATTGGCTTGCAAGAAATCAAGGACAATTGAAGACTTATCTGGAGGCCAAGCATGTTAGGCTTGAGGGGGAGCTGTTGGTGCATTTTTTCCAAGCCTACATGCTTGATATGATGTTCATTTGTAGTCATATGTGTAGAGATATGAACACTTCTTGTAAAAGATTACATTTTATCTCTTTTGATTGTAAAAGAAAGAATGGCTTAAGTCATCCATGATGTCAAAAGCAAATTTGTGGCTCTAACTACCTAAAACCACAAATCCATTATCTGAGGGAATATTTCCTAATTCCTAGCATCACTTTTAGGTGAATTCATTTGAATTCAAATTCAAAACTACCTCCAAAAGTAGCTATAAAAGGAGCAAGAAGGAAGTCGCCAATGGAGTGCTTGATTCGTGCCCATTTCATGCCCATTTGTACAGATTGAAGAGCTTTCTCCATAGCTCTATCATTCTACTCCCATTGTGCAAGTATTCATTGCCAATGAGGTTGTAATTATATGTGAATCTATACATTCATCTTTTACTCCTCTCTTTTGTTCTCTATTATACTCACTAAGAACAGTAAACTTCAGAAGCTCCTATCGCGGGATATACATAACATTTTTTAGAGTATTAAAATGCATTGACTATCTCTCTAATTCTAGTTTATTCTCATAAAATTTCATGTCCATTGGATTTACCATTTGTGAGAAAACTTTTTTGTGGATTTAGGAAGCTCAAAGGGTCTACTAACCAGCTCTCGAGTCTCAGTTGGCTGGTGTGAAGCTGTTTGTAGCAGCACCAATTCATCTTCAGGTTGCATCCATCATCTCTCTTCACATAGCTAACTAGGCGAAGCATCTAGCTCACCTCATAAATACTATGTATGAAACATGTCCCAATCTCAGGAATATCAAATTAAGTAGTACATGCTCTATGAATTACTTCTTAATGCAATCACATATTCAAAAATTCTTATGTGCAAACCTTTCCTTTCTATTTCTAGGATGCTTGCCTATGGACTTGCCTTGTTTTCCATGGTATAGAGAATAAATTCTTGAGCTTCCTTTCTACTATCTAATAGTGTGAAGATCATATAAATTACTAAGAACCATATAAAGTATAATCTCAATGACTTATCTCCCATAACTTATGTCCAAAGTTGGATGTCCCATACCAGCAAATTTTATATCCCACATAGATGGATGTTTGACATAATGCTCGAACACTTCTCTCAACATGAGAAAACAAATACATGAGTACTCTAAATTCTCTATGACTCATAACTATTTATGGCATCAACTCAACTAGAATTGAGAAATGGTGTGATAAATGGACTCAACTAGAGTTGTGAAGTACGTTGCTTACATCAAATATTAGCTCACAAGAAATGTGAATTTATACTTGTATCAGTCCATAACATATGCGTCGATGACAAACGCTTAAGTTCTCTTGTCCAATACTTGCATGGAATCATATATAGGTATTAAAATTCAGGTAGAGTCTCCTCTGTCCAACTAAAAATGATCATCATTAACTAATGATATATATGCACCTATCTAGAGCATGGCTAGCCCATAGTGATCAAGCCATATTACATAATTTCATAAATAACACGTAGAAAATCATGTTCTTTAAAGAATCTTCCCTACATAAAAAATATCAAGCAATAGAAAATTAAAGATTAACTCTACTTATCTTGTAATAAATCAAAATCTTTCAAATTTTTCAACCTCATAAAGCTACACTCAAGCTTTAATTAGTCATACTTCATGAGCGTTTTATAACCAGATCTTTGAAAGGGTCAAACACTTGAGGAAAAACTTTGGAAATGTACAAGGCCATCTTATTGTAGCCCTTAATCTCTAAACTTCAATTTCTTTGTGTACAAATCTAGATCAAATCTTCGAGTTTGTGATCACAAAATTTCAACTTCAAGACTAAAATACCCATTCACTTTGATAATTCTTCCTGTACTATAGATACTATTAGGTAAGCCTGCAAATAATGCATTTGGACTTTTAGAATATCTTCTAACTATGAATTCAAATTCTTTGAAAGTTAGCAATGGAGTAGAGTTTATAGTGGAGTATCTACTCCAATTTTTTTGGGCTTTCCATTATGAAATGAAAATCTATTTGAAAGACACGTAAAGCCATATTTGGTAAGTCCTTGTAAGATATTATTATGCATCTTGAAGCTCATTTGACCTATCAAGTTTAGTGCTCCAATGAGGCTCCTCCTTTTGCACCACTTCTGCACAAACTTTGATGCTATGAGGAGGATGATCAACTCGTAAATTAGTTTGCATACACGAAGATATTGACTTGAATGCTCCGCCCAGTCGTGTGTTCTTCTATTACTTCTCTCTCTCTAATTACTCATAAGGGGTAATACCCATAGTCTTTCATATGGGTGCCACTTTGCACTCATGTGAGTTTCATATTCAATAAATATAAGGGATGGTTCACCCCCTTTACTCATGACTAATGAGTGATACTCCATGTGACATTTCCTTCCCTTTAATTCCTTTTTTGTCCTTAAAAATTGTATTGGAAGGTCTCGTAGAAAGAGAGAAATAATAGAAATAACACTCCCACTATATTCCCATGTAACCTATGTACATGGTCATATCTCCATGTTGTTTCCCTGTATCCTTCCCCGTAAGAAGACTCTTGGGAAAGTAATCTAAAATTGGGAAATCGTCTATGAAGGGTACTAACCCACTCCCAAGTGGCACTATCCTCTAAACTATCCTTCCACTTTACTAGACACTCTTTATATAAGTGACTTCTCCTCCGTTTCTCTCGAGTGTGTAGTATACTCTCAGACTCATGTGGCATAGTTTGAATAGAAATCTACCGCACTATCTGGAATGAGGTTTCCAAATTCACCCAATCTTTTCTTAAGCCGACTAACATGAAAAACTGGATGGATTTGAATACTTTTTGGAAGTTGGAGCTCGTAAGCCATTTTTCCTATTCTCTTAAGTATTTGGAAAGGTCCACAATACGTAGAAGATAATTTTGGACAAGGTCGAGTCTTCATGGTTTCAGATCTAGATGGAACTCTAAGATATACCTACTCTCCTACCTCAAAGTTGATGTCTCTCCTTTGCGGGTCAGCATAGGCTCTAGCCCTATCTTGAGCTCTCCTAATGTTGTCCTTAGCAAGCCAAAGCATATCATTCATCTCTTCCAAGAAGTCCTTTGCAGTTTGAGCTTTTTTATTCTACAATCCTACTGCATAAGGAGCTCTTGGTTGAAACCCATACATAAGCATAAATGGACTATGCCTAGTGGAAGAGTGCTTGGCACTATTATATGCAAACTCTACTATAGGTAAGTACTCTTCCCAATAAGTTTGACTTTCATTTGCATATGCTCGAAGCATATCCTCTAGGATTTGGTTAACCCACTCTATTTGCCCATCCGACTGTGGATGATCGGTCGTACTCATGCTAAGTTTCATATCCAACCTTTTGAAGACTGATCTCCAAACGTGGCTAGTAAAATTCCTATCGTGATCAGAAACTATGTCTAAGGGAAGACCATATAATTTGTATAGGTTCTCCACAAAGAGTCTAGCCAACTCAGGTGTCTTCACTATAGTACGTGTTGGAATAAACCTAGCCATTTTGGTTAGCATATCCACAATTACCCAGACTGAGTCGTGCCCTCTCTATGTCTTAGGTAATCAGACTATAAAGTCCATGGAGATACTCTCCCATTTCCCATTGGGAATATCCAATGGGTGGAGTAGGTCCTCCAATCCTCAACCTCTCAGCTTTATTGACTGGGCATTTAGTGCACTTAAGCACATACTCTAGGATGTCCTTATGAAGTCCAGGCCAGTAAAACTGCCTCTTAACAAGATCATAAGTCTTGTTAACTTTGGCGTGTCCCGCACTACGTATATCATGCCACTCATACAAAATGTGCTGTCTCATCTCAAAATATCTAGGGACACACACCTTATCTTTATATAGCAGATATCCATCATGGACACTGTAACTCTTCCACATGAATCCTTCTTGAGTACCCGTCGATACTACATCCTCATTCGAAACCCGTACATCACGATCCCCATTCTCTATGGCTTCCCAAATCTTCGAATATGCAGGATCAAGCCTACATTTCTGTGTGATGGAATCAAGTAGCTCACTAGTGGTCTCATTAAAACTCAGTCCATCGAGCATAGGCATGTAGCTAAGTGAATCAGCCACTACATTAAAATTTCCCTTCCTATACCTAAGCTCATAATTAAACTCCTGAAGGGTCTCTGCCCATCGAGCCTTACAACCTTTAAGGTCTATTTGATTAGAGAGCCACTTAATTCTCTCTTGATCAGACACTATCGTGACTTTGGCACCATATAGATAATGAAGTCACTTCTTCAAAGCATAGACAATAGCATACAATGCGTTCTCATAGATGGAGTAATTCTTCTAAGCCGATTCGTGTTTCTTACTCTCAAAAGCTACTGGTCAACCATCCTGAACTAAAACTACTCCTATGGCAAAATCACTCATGTCAGTCTTAACCACAAAGGGTTTATCGGGATCTGCTATATGTAAAAGTGGAGCTATAGGAATTGCTACTTTCAATCACTCCATACTTCCCTTCTGTTTGTCTCCCCAATTAAAGACTTTCCCTTTCCCTTTAAGATGTCCCATCATCGAGACAACAATTTTGGCATAATTATTAATGAAACTTTGATAGAAACTTAATAAACCTAGGAAGATCTGCAACTCTTCTAGGTTCCTAGGATGTGGGAATTCCATAATAGCCCTTACTTTTTCACAATCCATCTGGATTCCATTCTAGCATACTATATATCCAAGATATCTAACCTCTATTTTGAAAAATTCACACTTTGACTCCTTACCAAAGAGTGAATTTTCCTTTAACACTTGGAATACTTTTTTTTAAGTGTTCCAAGTGCTCCTGTTGAGATGCACTATAGATTTATATGTCATCCAGCAAATCTACTACAAAGTGCCCTAGATAAGGTTGTAATACACTATTCATGAGCTTCTGAAACTAGCACGAGCATTGTTGAGACCAAAAGGCATCACCAAAAACTCATAGTGCCCATATCTAGTCCTGAATGCAGTCTTAGGGACATCTTCTACCCTAATCCTAATCTGATGATATCCTTATCTCAGGTCAAGCTTGGTAAAATACCTAGCTTGATGTAACTGATCAAATAGGTCTTCAATCTTGTCATTGGAAACCTTTTTTTGATAGTTACCTTATAAAGTGCTCTATAATCTATACATAATCTCATAGAGTCATCCTTCCTCTTAACTAGGAGCATTGGTGATGCCCAACGTGAGCTACTAGGTCTAATGAAGCCCTTATCTAAATAATCCTGTAATTGCCTCTCAACCTCCTCATGCTAAGAAACACTAAGCCTATAAGGTGGTTTACAAATAAGGTTAGTGTTAGTAACTACCTCAATAGCATGGTCAATGTCCCCTCTCTCAGGTGGTAACCCTTTAGGTAAGTTAGTGGGAAAAACATCTCTAAACTCAAAGAAAAGATCTTTAAAACTTTTAACCACACACTCTTGCAAGAAAGAATAGTAAAAAGTCTTGTCCATGTTTACATTCCTAGCATGAAAATATAAATCAAATGAAATGTATGTACAATGCTTAAAGTCGTGACTATACAACAAAAAGGTCTCTTGTACATGCTGAAAATGACAAAGACCATACAAATCTAAAGATGATATGAGAGGTGCACTAGGTACACCTCTCTCTCCTTGTATACAAAATTTACCTCCATTTCTTTCAAACTCAAGAGTGTTGTTCAGATAGCTGCATTTAAGTATGTCTCCCAACCCCCATAGCCACTCTCTTACTAACACAAGGTCTGTCCTCTCCATATTCATAATTTGTAATTCCATGTGATCTATATAATCCTGCAGCTTGACCTCCAAATTGGATACCATAGTATACCATATCATCTTATCTTCCCCTTGCATCATAGATACTATATATTTATGTGCACTGGGTTGTTGGGGAATCTTTAGCTTTTTGACCAGAGCATAGTTTATAAAGTTATGAGTGGCGGAGTCATCTATCATGACTCGCACCCTGGTCTTGTATACACTACCATGAAGTTTAACCAAGTCATGTGGTCCAAACTAGGGTGGCCACAATGATTGATTCAAACCATAGGTATGCTCAATATCCTCGTGCATCACCTCTACTCCCTTGTAGCTAGAGCTACCATGAATAGGAAGTGTCTGCACTAGGTGGATAGTTTCTCTGTGAATGGCTAGGAGACAAACACCTAAAGCACATGTTCTCTCTCTTCGCCCTCTCAAAGTGCTCTGTAGGTAACCTAGGCCCTTGTGATCTCTATTTCTTAATGAAGGTTTTGTTTTTCCCTAATGGCACTTTCTTCTTGAACTTAGTCGTACTAAGAGGTTTGAGGGGCTGATCCATCTCCATAGGAGTTTATTGAAGACGGTTATGGTCCTCATAAATCTATGCATACTTGATCGCCTCCTCAAACGTCTTTGGTGCATTTCTTCTTACCTCTCTCTTGATGGCTTTATCTAAGCCCCTAAAAAGCCCTCTAGTTTTTTGGAAATCATCCAATCCCGTAAGTTTCAAAATGATCTCTCTGTAGTGGAATATGTAGACTGTCAAAGTTCTACCTCTCTAGATGATCATATCCCACTCATCCCAATTCCTCTCTTCCTCATTCTTAGGAAGAAAATCTTTTAAAAAAAGAGTTTCAAACTGAGCCCAATCTATAGGGATAGAGTTAGCCTCCTTGAGACTCATCCACCATTTATAAGCACGCAGGCCAAGCGAGACTCATCTCTAGCACACGCTACTCAGGTGGGGTGCCCTTCAATTCATGCAAATCATTCCACTTTTGCAAAAAAGTGTAGAGCATCCTTGTTTCTATCTGGGTCATCCGCCGTAAAGGTAGGTGGCTTTAAGTCTTTCATGAGTGGAGCTTCCCTAGAGCTTTCTCCTTTGTGCTTACTAGAAAAACAAGGATCTTTCCTAATCATCTCTAGGGGAGAGTAGGAGTTTCTCTTTCCTTCCTAGCTAGGAAAGAGATTATATGTGTCTCAAGTGAGATCATTTGAGACATAAGCTGCTCAATGAGAGATTTCATGCTACCTATGTCTCTCTCTAGCTTAAAGGTTTGTTCCTTTAAATCTCCAAATTGTTCATGAGTAACAAACTCATCAAGAAGTTCCTCATAAGTATACTCTTCTTGTTGAGGCTCTTTTCCCTCTAGTTTTCTCTCAACTTCCTGCTCAAGTTCTACCTCTTCCATCCTATGGTAGGGGTCCTCTAGTTGTTCTTTAGATGAAGAAGTGTGTTCTACAATTAGTTTCCACTTGGAATCCATGTTTCACCTCCCATCCCCCCTATTTACTAACTAGGGTATGTGAGAAGAATAGAAGTAAACTTTAAATATGCAAGAAGAAGAGAAATATGAAACTAGAGCACCTCCCTGGTACAAAATGAAGCTGCAAAAGTGAAATCCAAGCAATCTTTCAAGCATGAAGGCACTGATCTTCAATCCTCGCCAGGCCCAAATGAAAATAAAAATGTCCGATTGGCCTGAGGAGGTTCCAATCACCAAAAACCAACAAGAATGGTGCCAAAAACATATAGCAATAGCCCCAAATGAGCAAATTGAGTCAAACTGAAGCACTTTTAAGTTTTGATAGTCCTTGCTAGTCCAAAATATGTAATCCAGCACCTATACTTCAAAGATATGAAGCTACCCCAAGTGAAAAAAGTTGATTTGGATGCCAAATTATGAAGAACTAGGCCCGAGTGGTAGCCTAGTTTCTGCTGAAGCACTATAAAGGAATTTTGGTTGACCAAATCTTCTCCAAATCAATCATCATTTCTATTCAAAGAAGCTTAGGAGTTTCACTTCGTAACGCGACAAAGATTTCTCAAATTGGATATCGAATCGCCAAGATATGGCCCGGAGAAGGCGGGTATGTCAAGAGTAAGAAGTGGACAAATGATTCTTCATAAAGTAGTGACTTTGGAAGGCTCAAACTAGCAACATGAAGCTTCTCAAGCAAATCCAATGACCCATGCCCAATATCCACAGTCCATAGTACATATATATATGATTGCTTCCCGGAATCCTTGATATATAGTATGACTTTTCTCTCCCAAATTTAGAGAAAAATTTACTGGAACTGAAAGACTTCTACTTTATCTCCTCCCATGAATTCCTTTTCTATATGAAGTCACAGGCGTCTTAGAGGAAAGAGACTTATCCCTCATGTGGATGCACAGCATAGTTTTAGGAAGTATAATTGGAGAGCTCTACATTCATTCCTTTCATCCTAGAGATGAAGTGAGAAGAGGAGCCTCCCTTGTGTGAGCTTTCGGCTCCCCTTGTGTGAGGCATCCATGTGTTCATACCTCGTGGCAGTGCCAGTCAATGCTCTCTGTTGATGACCAATCGCACGATATCAAATTTTGCACTCGGATTAGCCTCTTGCTTTTGGACCACTTCTGCACGAACTTCGATGCTATGAGGAAGATGATAAGCATAAATTGGTTTGCATACACGAAGATATTGACTTGAATACTCCACCCAACTGCGTGATCTTCTATTACTTCTCTGTATAATTACCCATAAGGGGTAATACTCATAGTATCTCATATGGGTGCCACTGGCACTCATGTGAGTTTCATACTCAATAAATATAAGGGATGGTTCACCCCCTTTACTCATGAATAATGAGTGATACTCCATGTGACATCAAGTGATCTCTATTTTCTTTAAGTTTGACAAATTATGACTCTATCTAAGTATTGTTGGAGTTTGAGGTTTGTGTATGCACATGGACAACACAAGGAAGAAGAAAAAGCTTGAAACACAACACACAATACCAAATGTATTATCAAGAGAGCGTACAAAGATAAGTGACATGTCAGGGTTATAGGCATATATACAAGTCGGGGAAAGAAACTCCTAAAGAGGGAAAAATGTGCTCTGGCAGTCTTAGTATGTTCATAAACATCACTATCAAAATATATCAAAAAATCCCCCTTGGGAGTGATGTAGTGAACAAGGAGCTAGCACTCATGTATGAGGAAGTGTCAAGATATGTGGAATCAATCCACAAAAGAAAGTAAGCCCAAAGCTTTGCCGAAAGCTTCAAAGTTCTCCCTAGATAGAGCCTTTGTGAAAAGGTCTGCAATTTTCTCCTATATGAGCACAAATGCCAAACAAATCTCTCTAGCAAAGAAACTCTCCCTAACCTAATGATAGTGCACCTCAATGTGCTTAGTGTGAGCATGGAACACAGGGTTGCTCACAACTGCCAATGCGCTCTAAGTGTCAATGAAGATGGTGATGGCAGAAGACTGGCCAACACCCAAATCACCCATAAGATGTGTGAGCCACACACATTCAAAAATCGTTATGAATGTTGCCCTATTCTCAGCCTCACAACTAGAAGTAGCCACAATAGCCTGATTCTTGCTCAACCAAGATATGCATGAGCTACCAAGCATGAAACGAAAACCACTAGTGAACACACGAGTGTCATAGCAATCACTCCAGTCAGAGTCAGAAAAAAGCATGTAAATCTGGCAGTAGTGATTCCCCCTTGGGATAAAACAATCCAAGTAAATCAGTACCAGTCAAGTGCTAAAAGATATGCTTAAACGCTTGCCAATGCTTGACACTCGAGCACTGCATAAACCTACTCATTTGTGAGACAACAAACTGAATATCTCGCCAAGCAATGCATAAGTAAATTAAGCATCGAACAACCTACTGAAAGAGAACAACATCAACTACATCCCCAGCATTATGAAGACTCAACCATAAACCTATCTCCATAGGGGTTGCAATAGGTATACAATCTTCAAGGCCAAAACAATGAAGTAATGTGTCAATATATTTATTTTGACACAAAGTTATTCCACCATCAACTTGCATATATTGAAGGCCCAAACAATGATGCAAATGCCCCAAATCTTACATCTCAAATGAGGCATGCAAATCAGCCTTAAAATCAGAAATATGCTTCTCACCAAGAACAATGAGTATCATAATCAACATAGACAACAATGATAAAAGCACATCATTTGCATGTTTAAGGTATAAGGTGCTCTTAGTTGGATTATTCTCAAAACCATATGCAATCAAGTAGGCATGTATCTTTTGATACCAAGCATGTGGTGCTTGCTTTAAACCATATAATGCTTTTTTCAACCTGCACACTTTGTTTTCATGCACTTTTTGCACAAAACCATGGGGGTGAAAAACATAGACTTCTTCATGCAAATAACTATTCAAAAATGATGTTTTAATGTTCAACTCATGGACATTCCAACCATGATGAGCTACAAGTGCACAAATGCAATGAACAATAGTCATTCGGCATGTAGGTGCAAAGGCCTCATCAAAATCAATGCCTCTTTCTTGAGCATAACCTTTTGCAACAAGCCTAGCCTTTTACATGTCAGCTCTTCCATCAGGCTTATGATTTAGCTTGTATACCCACATATTGCCAATGGCCTTCTTTCCAGGAGGCAATTCATATAAAGAAAAGGTACCATTTTTCAGAAAAGCATCATAGTCCAATTGCATAGTAGCCATCCAACTTTCAAAATTTTGTGCTTCATCAAACGAAATAGGCTCATTCTCAGCACAAAGACTAGAGGTAGTCATAGCATAGCAATCTGATGCAAACAAAGAACTATGAGCCTGAACAAGTATGATATGATAGAGATGCATCTAATTTGCTATCTTGCAAAGTCTACATCAGCCATTTAGTCATAGTTTTGGTTTACTCTATATCAATTCTCTCATCAATAAGTGCATCATGTAAATTTGCATCAGAAGTGGATTGATCTACATCATCATGTGAAACCTGTAAAGGATGAGAAATTACCTCATTTGGACTAGGAATAGACTATCCACCTATAAAAAGAAGCAACAAAGTGTCATACACATCTTTGGAGCTAATTGATGTCTCCTTAGTACATGAAAGCAATTGCTAAATAGCATCTTCCAAAAAAACAACATCACCGCTAACCAAAATGCATTTAGTATGTGGACGATATAGACGATAGTCTTTGCTTTCAAAATTGTACCCAACAAAAATACATTTCATTGTTTTATCATTCAATTTCCCGTGTAGTTGTTTAGGCACTAATGCATATGCCAGACAACCAAAGAGACGCAAGTGAGCAACAGATGGCTTGGGACCATGCCAACCTCATATGGAGTGATAGACTGCAATGCTTTAGTGGGACATGTGTTAAGTACATATGTTGCACACATAACAGCCTCAAGCTGGAAACTATGTGGTAAAGCCTAACTCTTGATCATACACCTTTCCATCTTCATAAGTGACATGTTCCTCCTTTTAGCAAATTCATTCTGTTGAGGTGTATACGACACTATACACTAATGTTTTATCCCACGTTCGGCCAAAATGCATTAATATGAGAAGACATATTGTAATAGACCTTGTTGAATAAAGGAAACAATGATCAAAATGGATACAAAATCTTCACTGAAGACCGGCATATGATGTATTGTTCAGACAATTTCTTTAAGGAAAAGACAACGGAGTAGTGGCTAGAAGAATGCACTTTAAAACTTAGATCTAGGGTTCAAATCCATTAGGCATAGTGTTTATAAATAACAGCACAGAAATAGATGAGATATGTGTTCTTTTTCAAATTATGCCAAATATGGTGGATGTTTATAGAGAATAGTACCTTTTTTTTCTAGATTCTCCTCGAGGAAAAGCAATGGGCAGCATGGTCTAAGATAGTGGACTCCAAACTTATCATAAACTACCTAGTTCAAATCCCACAGAAGGTAACAACAATGTCGATAGCTTTTCGAAGAAGTATCATTTCTTTTAGCGAAGAAACTACTATATAAACAAGGCTTATGATCACTTGTAATCATCACTCAAGCTTCTACAAGCTCTAGCTCGTGGAGATTTATGGTGATCAAGATCTTGGAGAAGGTCTTTGGAGGTCCTCTCTTGAGGAGGAGGTGTACACTTTTGGAAGATTTCTTGGAGCTGATCAACTTGGAGACTGTGTTCTCATACACTTTGAGAAAGTTCTATGTTGAAGAATCAAGGTTGGTGGATTGGAGGACATATGCACATGCTATGAAGAAGAGTCTTATATACTTGATAGAGGGTGATTCTTCGATCAACCTGGTGGTTATTCTTCTCTCATCTTAGGTGGTTGTACACATATACTTGATGGATGATTTTGAGGATTGATAGCTAGTATGATATCTTTATCTGCATTCAAAACTTATATGGACACTATGATTGAGGGGCAGCATAGTCTAAGATAATCGACTCAAAACTTATCAGAAACTGCTCGGATGCAAATCCCATAGATGGTGGCAGCAAGGTGGATAGCTTTTTGAAGGTTTCATTTTTTTAGAAAAGTAACTACTATATAAACAAGGCTTATGATCACTTGTAATCATCACTCAAGCTTCTACAAGCTCTAGCTCTTGGAGATTTATGGTGATCAGGATCTTGGAGAAGGTCTTTGGATGTCCTCTCTTGAGGAGGAGGTCTACACTTTTGGAAGAGTTCTTGGAGGTGATCAAATTGGATCATAAACTTGGAGAAAGCTCTACGTTGAAGAATCAAGGTTGGCGGATTGGTGGACATATGCACACACTATGAAGAAGAATCTTATATACTTGATGGAGGGTGATTCTTTGATCATCTTGGTGGTTACTCTTCTCTCATCTTGAAGGTGGTTCTACACAATACTTGATGGAGGATTTTGAGGATTCATGGACAATATGATTTTTTTATCTGCATTCAAAACTTATTTATTTGGACTAAGATAGTGGACTCAAAACTTATCACAAACTACCCAGGTTCAAATCCTACGTTGAAGAAGTATCCTTTTTTCTTATCGAAGAAACTACTATGTAAACAAGGCTTATGATCACTTGTAATTATCACTCAAGCTTTTACAAGCTCCAACTCTTGGAGATTTATGGTGATCAAGATCTTGGAGAAGGTCTTTGGAGGTCCTCTCTTGAGGAGGATGTGTACATTTTTGGAAGAGTTCTTGGAGGTGATCAACTTGGAGAGTGTGTTCTGATACACTTGGAGAAAGCTCTATGTTGAAGAATCAAGGTTGGCGGATTGGAGGAAATCTGCAACACTATGAACAAGAGTCTTATATACTTGATGGAGGGTGATTCTTCAATCATCTTGGTGGTTCTTCGCTCATCTTGAAGGTGGTTCTACATACATCTTGATGGAGGATTTTCAGGATTGATGGATACTATGATTTATTTATCTGCATTCAAAACTTATTTGGACCGTATGATTGATGGGCAGTATGGTCTAAGATAATCGACTCAAAAACTTATCACAAACTGTCCGGGTTGAAATCCTACAGATGACAGCAGCAATGTGGATAACTTTTTGAAGAAGTTTCCTTTTTTCTTATCGAAGAAATTACTATGCAAACAAGGCTTATGATCACTTGTAATCATCACTCAAGCTTTTACAAGTCTACCTCTTGGAGATTTATGGTGATCAAGATCTTGGAGAAGGTCTTTGGAGGTCCTCCCTTGAGGAGGTGTACACTTTTGGAAGAGTTCTTGGAGGTGATCAACTTGGAGAGTGTGTTGTGATACACTTTGAGAAAGCTCTACATTGAAGAATCAAGGTTGGTGGGTTAGAGGAAATATGCACACACTACGAACAAGAGTGTTATATACTTGATGGAGGGTGATTCTTCAATCATCTTGGTGGTTATTCTTCTCTCATCTTAAAGGTGGTTCTACATACATACTTGATGGAGGAATTTGAGGATTTATGGATAGTATGATTTCTTTATTTGCATTCAAGGAGATCTAGAAGAATGATCCATTAGGATGTGATTGAAAGTGAGAGTGTGATTGAGAATGAGAATGAGAATGAGAATGAGAACGAGATTGCAATTGTATAATCACATGATTATGATTGTGATTAAGATTGAGATTGTGAGTGAGAGTGTGATTGAGAGTGCGAGTGTGAATGAGATTGTGATAGATTTGGGCTGGTCAAGAGGTCTAAGCTTCATCAAGAAGCTATTTTCCAAAGCTAATGCATCGAGAATGAAGACGCTTCATCCAGAAGCTATTGATGTATTTAGAATCTAACATCTGAAGATTCACAAGATAAGATCTCTCTCTCTCTCTCTCTCTCTCTCTCTCTCTCTCTCTCTCTCTCTATATATATATATATATATATATATATATATATATATATATATATATATATATATATATATATATATATATATATATATATATATATATATATATACATATATATATATATACATATATATATATATACATATATATATATATATATATATATATATATATATATATATATATATATATATATATATATATATATATATATATATATATATATATATATATATATGAGTTGAACACTTGATTTGATTGATTCTTTTGTTAATGACACTAATGTTTGCTTATGTCTTTTGTATGTCTGAGTGTTCATCTTTATGGGTTTGATGAGGAATGCTACATATATATTACCCCCCTTGATAAGAATGGAGGGTGCCCATTTTAGATGCTAATAGATTTTTAGCCAAAACCATAAATTGTTTATAGCACATAAACACTTCTAAATTTTTTTTTCAGTGGATAAACCCATGCATGCTTCGAAAGGTCATCAATGAAAGTCACAAAGTAAAGATAGGTCCCAAAAGAAAGTGTTTGCATAGGACTAGAAACATCACTATGAACAAGTTGCAATTTCTAAGTAGCTCGTACTAAACCATCTTTTTGGAAGGAAGAACACTACATTTTGCCCAAAATATAGTCTTCACACACATGTTTACCAGGTGCCTCAAGTTTGGGCAAAGAGGACACCATTTCATATTTGTGCAGGCATAGCAAACTAGCAAAATTTAGATGACCAAAGTGTGCATGCAAAAAGAAATTCATTTGACATAGCCTGAGAATCTTGAATTGCACATGTTGAATCACTCACAGATTTTGCATAGACTATGAGCTTATTTAGCCCAAGACATAAAATGCCATAAGCAATAATGACATCTCCATTTGACAGATCATGAACTATACATTTGTCATCAAAAAATTTCACAACCAAGTCCATCTTCGCTAATGCTGAAACTGATAACAAAGTTTTCTTCATCTCAGACACAAATAAATCATCCAAGAATGTAAAAGAACTATCAGTACTAGTAGTCAGAATGATCTTACCAACTCCCATGATAGGATACGAGGAGTTTTTGGTGCATATGATAGTATTCCCTATAGGGGCAGGCCCAAGTGAAGTAAAGAAACTATGCTGTGAGGTAATATGTTTGGTTGTCCCACTATCAAAGTACCAAACATCTGCATTTATTGTGGACATACACTGTTCATGAGAAGATGGGTTGTAACTGCAAACATTATTAAATGCACATTCTTCATTCTACACAAAAGTTTCAAACTCTGATTTGGTTGTAGAGATTTCTACAACATGTTGATATATTTAGGTAGTGATGTGTGTGAACACACTAGGACCGCCAGGGCACTTTTTTCCCTCTTTAGGAGGTTTTTTTCCCCCGGCTTGTATATACGCCTATTGCCCTAATGGGCTACTTATCTTTGTACATTCTCTAGTAATACATTCAGTATTGTGTGTTTGTGCTCCAAGCTTCTTCTTCTTCCTTGTGCTGTTCGCGTGCTTCCGCAGACGTCTATCTCCAACAATTGGTATCAGAGCAGGTTGTCGCTTCTTCTAGGGCGCCGTCGACACTCCTCCGTTTGCAGTCTCAGATTCGCATGAAATTTGGTGAGCATCTCAAGGTGTTTCCAAGATCAAAACTGCTTCGCTTTGTGGTGCCGAAATCGCGATCTGAGCTCGTTTCGGCCTCCGAACACACTATTGCAGCGCTTGTGCAGGCTATTTCGTCCTTTTGTGCCAAAGGTATATAACAGTTTCTGTTCGCCAGTTTAAGCGTCTCAAAGTCTGCTACAGGTCTAGCAGACTTGTCTTGGCAGTTCCGTTCAACTTTTTGAGATACAGTCAATTTTCTGCATCAAGGTATTTTAGTCACCGGCCATGGCTGAAAGCAGTGATGTATTCCGTATGTTGGTTGTTGAGGATAAGTTGGATGGTACCAACTACCCATTATGGGCTTATATGATGGGACATGTACTGGTTGCAAAAGGATTGTGGAACATTGTGCAGGGTGTTGAAAGACGTCCTGTTACACCTGTAACGACAGGTACTGCAAATACAGGTGCTGGAGCTGATGAAGATGGTGTCGAAGATGATATTCCGCAGATTCCTGTTCGTGCTGCTGTTTCTGTTGCACCTACTGCAGAGCAGATTCGCTGGGATGGCAGAGATGCCTAGGAACATGCATTGATAGCTTTGTCTGTCAAACGTGCCATTATTCCTCACATTCGCTCTTACAGAACAGCAAAGGATGCTTGGGATACTGTTACCACTTTGTACCAGGCTAGGAATGAGGCCCGTGTTGCTTACCTCCGAAAACACTTGGAGAGTGAGCACATGAATGAAGGTGATTCTATGGACAATTTCTTAACGAAGATCAAAGATTTGAAGGAAAAGTTGATTTCTGCTGATGAGGTTATACCAGATAGCTCACTTGTGCAAACCGTTCTGAATGGTCTTCCTGATTCATATCAGAGTTTTGCTTCTACTCTTCGGTTGATGATGAAAGGCAATCCAAATGCCTTGTCATTTGAGGAGTTAGTCTCTGTTCTGTTGTAGGAAGATCAGTCCAGGCAGAACAGGTCCATTATGCGTGTTGCAGATCAAGCTTTCCTGGCTAGTCAGAAGGGCAAAGGAAAATGGAGCTCTTCTACTAGTAAGCAGAAATCTGCAAATGCTGCACAATCGAAGAACTAGGATAAAGATGAGAAGAAATCAGAAAAGCAGAAATTGTTTTGCAAGTACTGTAAAGGAAATGATCACATCATAAAGAACTGTCCAAAACTAGCTGCTAAAGAGGCAAAGAAGAAAGAGGCTGGAATGGTTGTTGCAGAGGCCTCTACACCCAAAACAGAGTCTGCAAATCTTGTGCAGGAAGAAGAATGGGCGTTTACTACTATCTGCAGTTTTGACCCATCTTCTCATGATCAGTGCATGTCTGCAGTAGACTCAGATGTTTGGTACTTTGACAGTGGGGCGACCAAACATATTCTGTCACATGCGCCAATAACTCCTCTTATCCTGTTATGGGAGTTGGTAAGATCATTCTGACTACTGCTGATGGTAGTTCTTTCACTTTGTCAGATGCTTTATTTGTGCCAGGGATCAAAAAGAACCTGTTATTAGTTTCTGCATTAGCCAAGATTGGCTTTATTGTGATATTCATTGATGACAGGTGTACAGTCCATGATCTCTCAAATGGTGATGTGATTATTGCTTCTGGCATTTTATGTCGTGGGCTGTATAAGCTCATAGACTATGAAAGATCTGTGAATGATTCGGCATGTGCAGTTCATGATTCTCAGGCTATGTCAGATGCAAAGCTTTGGCATGCACGCTTTGGTCATCTGAATTTTGCTAGTTTGCTACGCCTGCAGAAATCTGAAATGGTGTCCTCTTTGCCCAAACTTGAGGCTCCTGGAAAACATGTTTGTGAAGGCTGTATTTTGGGCAAAATGCAGCGTTCTTCCTTTCCAAAAGATGGTTCAGTTCGGGCTACGCAGAAATTGCAGCTTGTACATAGTGATGTCTGTGGTCCTATGCAGACACCCTCTTTTGGAAATTACCTTTACTTCGTGACTTTCATTGATGATTTTTCCAGGCATGCATGGATATATCCACTCAAAGCAAAGTCCGAAGTGTTCATGTGCTTCAAACAGTTTTTGGTTTTGGCTGAAAATCTTTCAGCATGTAAAATGGGCACCCTCCGTTCTGATCGAGGGGGGGAATATATGTCCTCAGATTTTAATGCATTTCTGGCTGAACGTGGGATAAAACACCAGTGTACAGTGCCGTATACACCTCAATAGAATGGAGTTGCTGAACGAAAGAATAGGTCACTCATGGAGATGGCGAGGTGCATGGTCAAAAGTCAGGCTTTACCACATAGTTTCTGGCTTGAGGCTGTCATGTGTGCAGCATATGTACTGAACAGGTGTCCCACTAAAGCGTTGCAGTCTATCGCTCCATATGAGGCTTGGCATGACCGCAAGCCAACTGTTGCTCATCTGCGTGTTTTTGGTTGTTTGGCATATGCATTAGTGCCTGAACAACATCGCAGAAAATTGGATGATAAGGCAGTAAAATGTATTTTTGTTGGGTACAGTTCTGAAAGTAAAGGCTATCGTCTGTATCATCCACAGACTAAACACATTCTGGTTAGCCGTGATGTTGTCTTTGTGGAAGATGCTATTCAGCCATTGCTTTCATGTACTAAGGAGACATCTGTTAGCTCCAAAGACATGTATGATACGTTGATGCCTCTTTTTACAGGTGGACAATCTAGTGCTGGTCCTAATGAGGCAACTTCTCAGCCCTTGCAGGTTTCATATGATGATGCAGATCATTCTATTTCTGATGCAGATTTACATGATGCACTTGTTGATGAGAGAGCTGATATTGAGCAGGCAAAAACTATGCCAAAATGGCTGGTGTAGACTTTGCGTGACAGCAAATTAGATGCACCTTTGTCATATCGTACTCGTTCAGGCTCTCATAGTGCCTCCTTTGCATCAGATTGCTATGCTATGGCTGCGTCTAGTCTCTGTGATGAGAATGAGCATGTTTCTTTTGATGAAGCATAGAATTCAGAAAATTGGATGGCTGCCATGCAATCTGAATATGATGCTATAATGAAGAATGGTACATGGTCTTTATGTGACTTGTGGTACAGTTGACAGGTATAAGGCTAGGCTTGTTGCAAAGGGTTATGCGCAGGAAAGAGGCATTGATTTTGATGAGACCTTTGCACCTACATGCCGTATGACTACTGTTCGGAGCATTTGTGCACTTGCAGCCCATCATGGTTGGAATGTACATCAGTTGGACATTAAAACAGCATTTCTGAATGGTGACTTACATGAAGAAGTGTATGTTTTTCAGCCCCGTGGCTTTGTGCAGAAAGGGCATGAAAACCAGGTGTGCAGGTTAAAGAAGGCATTATATGGTTTAAAGCAAGCACCACGTGCTTGGTATGAGAAGATACATGCCTATCTCGTTGCACATGGTTTTGTGAACAGTCCAACTGAAAGCACCTTATATGTTAAGCATGCTAATGATGTGCTTCTGATCATTGTTCTCTATGTTGATGACATGCTGCTCACTGGTCCTATTGAGAAGCATATTGCTGATTTCAAGGCTGATTTGCATGCCTCATTTGATATGTCTGATTTGGGGCATTTGCATCACTATTTGGGCATTCAGTTTATGCAAGTTGATGGTGGAATGGCTTTGTGTCAAACAAAATATACTGACACATTATTGTAGCGTTTTGGCCTTCAAGACTGTAAGCCTATTGCCACTCCTATGGAGATAGGTTTACGATTGAGTCTTCATGATGTTGGAGATGCATTTGATGCTATTCTCTATCAGCAGGCTGTTGGATGCTTGATTTACTTATGCATTACTCGGCCAGATATTCAGTTTGTTATCTCACAGATGAGCAGGTTTATGCATTGCCCAGGAGTCATGCATTGGAAGGTGGTTAAGCGCATCTTTCGCTACTTGAGTGGTACTCGGCTACTTGGGTTGTTTTATCCCAAGGGGGGATCACTACCGCCAGATTTGCATGCTTTTTCTTACTCAGATTGGGCTGGTTGCTATGACACTCGTGTGTCCACCAGTGGTTTTTGCTTCATGCTTGGTAGCTCATGTATATCTTGGTTGAGCAAGAAGCAGCCTACTGTGGCCACTTCTAGTTGTGAGGCTGAGTATAGGGCAACTTTCACAGCGACTGTTGAGTGTGTGTGGCTCAGATGCCTTATGGCTGATTTGGGTGTTGGCCAGTCTTCTGCCACCACCATCTTCACTGACAGTCAGAGCGCATTGCAGTTGCGAGGAACCATGTGTTCCATGCTCGCACTAAGCACATTGAGGTGCATTATCACTATGTCAGGGAGAGGTTCCCTGCTGGGGAGATCAGCTTGGCATATGTGCCCACGCAGGAGAACATTGTAGACCTTTTCACGAAGGCTCTGCCTAGGGAGAAGTTTGAAGCTTTGCGCAAAGCTTTGGGCTTACTTCCTTTTGTGGAGTGATTTCCACATAGCTTGGCACTTCCTTATACATGAGTGCTAGCTCCTTGTTCACCGCATCACTCCCAGGGGGGATTTGTTGATATATTTAGGTAGTGATGTGTGTGAACACACTAGGACCGCCGGGGCACTTTTTTCCCTCTTTAGGAGGTTTTTTTCCCCCGGCTTGTATATATGCCTATTGCCCTAATGGGCTACTTATCTTTGTTACAACATTCTCTAGTAATACATTCAGTATTGTGTGTTTGTGCTCCAAGCTTCTTCTTCTTCCTTGTGTTGTTCGCGTGCTTCCGCAGACGTCTATCTCCAACACAACAACCATTCCAGCCTCTTTTTTCTTTGCGTCTTTTGCATCCAATTTTAGACAACTCTTTATGGCATGATAATTTCCTTTACAAATTTCTATTTTTTTTTTATCTTCTCATCTCTTTCATCCTTCTTTGATTGTGCCTAATCAACAAATTTCTACTTACTAGTAAATGAGCTCCATTTACCTTTGCCTTTATTACTAGCCAACAAACCTTGATCTACAACATGCATAATAGACATGTTCTACCTAGACTGATCCTCTTGCAACAAAACAAAGACTAAATCCTCAAATGTTAATGCATTTGGATTGCCTTTCATGATTAATTGAAGACTAGAAGCAAAACCTTGATATGAATTTGGAAGACCATTAAGAATAACCTGCACAAGTGAATCGTCAAGTAAGACTTCATCAGCAGAAATCAAATGCTCTTTCAAATCTTTGATGTTTATCAAAAAATTGTTCATGGAATCTCCTTCATTCATATTCTCACTCTCTAAGTGTTTTCAGAGGTAAGCAACAAAAGCATCATTCCTTTCTTCGTATAAAATGGTAAATGTATCCCAGGCATCCTTTGCAGTTTTGCAAGAGCAAATGTGAGGAATAATAGCAGGTTTGACAAAAAAGGCTATCAATGCATGTGCCAAAGCATCTCTGCCATCCCAATAGAGTTTCTCTATAGTAGGTACAATAGGAACCATAACACGAATAGGAACCTGAAGAATATCATCATCTTCAATGCCATCTACATAACCTTCAGCAATTGTCTTTGCAAGTGTAATAGAACCTTTTTCAACACGTTGCACAATATTCCACAATCCTCTTACAGCCAATACATGATGCATCATATAATTCCATAATGGGTAATTGGTGCCATGCAACTTATCCTCAATAGCCAGCATACATAATACATCACTACTTTCAACCATGGCCACTCACTAAAATACCTTGATGAAAAAAAATGACTATATCTTAAAAAGATGAATAGAACTACCCTCTCGAGTTCTGCTAAATCTGTAGCACACTTCGAGTAGCTTATACTGGAAAACCAAAACTTATATATATCTTTGGGAAAAAAAGATGAAATTGCCTACAGAGGCACTGCAATAGTGCATTCAAAGGTTGAAATGAAATCATATCTTGATTTTGACACCATAGATCTTGATTGGAGGGGTGTCGATGATGCCCTAGATGAAGCAGTGACCTACTCCAATACCAATTGTTGGATTTTGAGGTCTGCATGATCACACAAACAATACAAGGAAGAAGGAGAAGCTTGGAACACAACACACAATAGTAAATGTATAACCAAGAGAATGTACAAAGATAAGTGACTTGTTAGGGTTATAGGCGTATATACAAGCCAGGGGAAAAGAAACCTACTAAAGAGGGAAAAAAGTACCCCTGCGATCCTAGTGTGCTCACACACATCAATACCTAAATATATCAACAAGTACATGTTTTATTGTACAATTCTTAATTCATTTGGAAATTTGAGTCTCTCATTGTGTCTAAAATACTCAGTCTCTATACCTATAATATTTAAAAAATTTGCAAAGACTTTCTTTAGCGCTTTTAATAATATCTCCTAAATGGAGTATATAACACCTTGATATTTTTTACACCTCATCTTGATGTATTTAGCTAATTTTATAAAGTAAAATCACTCAAATAAGATAAGAATAATATGAGAGCCTATCACCTCTAGGTGACATGGTCTCTAGCCATTGAGCAAATTCTAGAGACTCCAATTCTATGTGTAGAGATCACATCACCCATCAAATGATCTTAAAAGTTAATAAAAATAAATGTGAAAAAATATGAACCTAATAAAATTGCATAAGAATTATAAATCAATCCATTTGGATTTACCAATTAAGAGTAATGCCATTACAAATAGGCATATGTCACTTCTTTCAAGTTTGTGCCAACATTAGGAGCACCTTTAGTGCACATTGCCTTTAGTGCACATGTCATATGACCTTTGTAAAAGTATTCAAAATACTTGAAAATTGGACAGCTTCAATTAACACACATGATCTACATGCTCACCAAATCTCAATCAATTTCCACTTTCCTTAAAAGAGACATATCCAAATCAGTTAGAGATTGCTATGTCTCTAACTATATCCACAATTATCTTTGAACTTAACAATGGGTATACATCTCAATATTTATATTGGCATGCCCATCCACTCTTTTGAATGAACTATGACGTGGATACATATCCATCAATTTACCAATCATCTACATTGTTTGAAATCAATTATTAGTCTAAATCACCTCATCAAAATGGATTCTTTACATACCATCCACATTTCAAATAAAAGTGCACATCCATGGATGTCATTCTAATCATTGTGCTTCTTTCACACTCATGAATTCTTATATTAAGCAATAACACGTGAGCATGTGATACTTCTATGGATGATAAAAAACATAGCACAATCTTGTGTAAAGTGGGAACATAATTGTATACGAATTGCATATACATATACGTCCATGATGAGGTATTCATGCAATCATGCGTTACCTTATAATCACATATTTGATGCATAGAAAAGCATCCTTGACATCAATTTACATGATTTCAATTGGTCACTCCAACTAAGTGACCTCATATATAACTTGAAGAAACTCTTGGTTGATCTAAGGATTTTATCCTCCAACCATCTCTTGTTTCTTGGCATGCTTATATTAATAGATTCCATGATAAAGATAATTTATCTTTATCATCCACTCTCAATATACAATTTAGTGTTTTCATGATAATTTTACTATGTACTTCATTAACTTTGGCATGCTTAAAATAAAGTATCTTGTTAATTTTTAGGGAGAATAAAATGATCTTCTTCATACAAAAAATCCTGTATAATTTCACATTCTAGATATCATGTATGTATGCATGCATTCACTCATGCATTTCGTTATCTATTGATATTAGTCTACAAACATCTAATTATGCCACTACTTTAAAAACAAGATTAAGAATTCCTCTATTATATAATATATCTCTCTAGTCCTTTCATGACATATAACATTTCCCCAGTAAATTGAAACCGAACCAAAACTAACCTGACCAAGAGGCATGAGCCTAATGGTAGGTAAGCCACGATCTCTTTGTTCCATAAACCTGCAAGCAACAAACTTTTACAATATATGATGTTGCGCACTACATGCCCTCGTGAAAGTATCCTTCCCTTTTTTTTTCTCCAACACTTGCAAAAAGGCTCCAAAAATGCAAAAGAAAACTTATACATGCTTTTATTGACCAGCATAACATAATGCATGTAAAGATGTGTTAAGGAATATGTTCACATCCCAAATGATGCTAAATATGATTAAAAACCGCTAAACTTCATAATTGATGACAAATCTCCCTCGCTAGTCAATAATCAACTAAACTCTTGTTGCAAAATATAATAGATGAGTTGCCACCATTTAAGAGATAGTTCTTGAAGTCTAGAATATTTACCAACTTGATTTTCTCAATTTGAATAGCATATCAAAAAATTATGCCCAAAATAGTGAGCTTAAGTGTAAGATCTCCCTTTGTGGATACAAACAGCTAAGTAAATGCCCTCAAAAGGATCCTTGAACTAATTCAAATAGATCTTTCAGAGACACATTGAAAAAGCGCTTGAAATAAAGAATTCATACTATACATGTATGTATGTAATGCGTATGCATGCATGTAAAAGCATATGTAAAAGCATAATTATATGAGTGCATGTGTGTGTAGTCAAATGTGCATATATCAGAATGTGCATATACACATATTTGACCAGGCACGAGTGAGGAAACGGAGATTATACTATTGCTTTGTAGACTTTTGCAAAGCCTTCCACACAATTCCCAAGGAATGGCTCTTCACATGTCTACACGACATCGGGGCCCCATAGGAGTCGGTATGGGGGATGTACGCCTTATATGAGAGAGTATCAAGTAGAGTCAGATGCCCGAGTGGTCTATCCGATTCACTTGCTAGCACCATCAAGGTGAAGCAAGGTGCCCCATCTCACCCACCCTCTTTGGTTTATACCTTGAGGAGATAGTGGACTTCATAGGACAACAAGGAGGGGAGGGCATTGATGTACGAGGGACCACTATGCACATCCTTTTATATGTTGATGATATTGTTCTTGTTTCAGAGTTTGCAGGTCTACAACAACACCTACATGGCCTAGATGATTTCTATACACATAGAGGGTTATCAGTGAACCTTGGTAAAACCAAGGTTTTGATCTTCCATACATCAACATAGGTGAGGAGACACAATTCTTTCATAGCAGCATGCGGAACCATCGAGGTAGTTGGATCATATGTCTACTTGGGGGTGACATTCACAACAGCCTATGGGGTTTTCTACATGTCTCAGGCAACCCATCATTGCATCACACAACGATATGGAGTGCTAGCTTTGATGGAGAGACAATGTCACCAAGCATATTTTCAAGAGCCCCGCACAAAGGGGTGGCTCTTCGACACTTTAGTTACCCAAGCACTCATGTATGAAGCAGCTATATAGGGACCGGGGTTAGCTGCATCATCATGGATAGCATTGGAGAGGCCCTAGATTCTCATGATTGCCAGACTCATCCACAAAAAATCTTCGGTACCCCATGATATCATCAGGGTAGAGCTTGTTGCACCACCGACGCTAGTAGAGGCACTCTTCAAGACAATATGCCTATTACACATGATCGAGAGGATGGACACATACCACACACATCACTTATAGAGCTTTCCACGCATCATGTGACATGGCACTAGCAAGAGACACCTCCTCACGGTATGTACAGACACGAGATTGGCTTGCCCTCCATGGTTTTGACATAGATAGACTACCATCAGTACATTACGGCTCCCAGGCCTCCACCTATTTGCTCTCCCACCAAGAGAGAAATAGGATCATGTGTCAGGAAATTCGGCATACATACATACAAAGGACATGGATTAGCTGGAGAGGGGCATTGTCACCGAAAATTCTTCACTATAGTGAACATTTTCTATGGATCTCAATTGAGCGCTTCATTGACCCTCTATGCTACATGCAGACATACCTACCACACCATCTTTGAGTCATCATTGGGCAGCTCCGAGTTTCATCAATGGTTAGGGTAAACACACTTACTCCCTCATGGGTCCCCATTGTATAGGTTTTAGGTGCACACTTACTCCCTCATGGGTCCCCATTGTATAGGTTTTAGGTGGTCATTATCTGCTAAGCCCGAGCTGCCATGCTCCCCCCAGACACCACTATTTTATCCCCACTATCTCATTACTAGGCATATCACCCTTTGTTCTTGTTTTCAACCTGTGTAGCGAACATTTTTCTTTTTCATTGCTACACAGAGATTACCACAGTTGTATGTGATTTTGTCTCATAGGCCAAGTTTGGCCTTTGGAAGATGTTAATATACCTTTCTTTCTTTCTTTCTTTTCTCTCTCTCTACTTTTCTATTTGTAATTCTGCCCGAATCGCTCACATATTTGTAATTCTGCCCGAATCGCTCTACGATACAAATATGTGAGCTCCATTCAGTCTCCCTCTCAAGGAATATGAGAGGACTGCTGCGACTGGAGGAAACGAAAAGAGTTGACGTGCATCATATTTTGAAATTAAATTATGTTTTCAAGGTACAAAAGGAACTAGAAGAAATGTGAATGGGGAATGTTGGTGGGTCATTTTTTATATGATTCAAGCTGTAATGAAGGTATTTATTTGGAACTCAACAGAGATTATGCATTTCCTTGTAACCGACGTACAAAAGTTACCAAAACGCATTTCCTAAGTCTAGTCAAAATACGTCACATGTATGGCAAAGAGGTACTACATATGAACTGAAAATGCAAAGACGAGGATTGAACATGTAGAGAAGCCATTGGAAAACAAGCTCTTTAAGGCAGGATTTAGGGAATGAATGGATTTAGACAGGAAAGTAATTATCCATCTGAGTAGTTCTGGGACAAGCTATATGATATACAGCATTTGTGCCTTTCAGAACAAGAGAGCACAGAAGTGGGCATTTCTTTCATCGCTACAACTCCACATTATGTACATCGCGGGCGGTCGCTATGGAATCAGCAGCAGCAGCAGCATCGACAATCAGTATCCATCGTCAACAAGAAGTGACTCTGGTCCTGATCTGTTCGTCCATTTTTGGACCTATCCTTCACGAAACCTTGCATCCAAGGGTGTGCCAGGATGTGGGCGAGCTTTAACCTCCGATAAGGATTCTTTTGTAGCATCCCTCTGAGTAGGTCCTTCCCTCCACCTGATATTTCGTGCCATAGGCTCCGGTTCAGATTTAGGCTTCTTCTCTTGATGCTGCGGAAAATGTCCGCTTCAGAATCCCCATCGAACGGGGCATAAGCGCTCAGGATGACATGAAAGAGAACGCCCAGGCTCCACACATCGATCTTCTCGTCGTAACCTGTGCCTGTGAGAACTTCAGGAGCGACGTAGCAAGGTGTGCCTTCGACATCGTTGAAACACCGATCGTGCGAGAAGTCTGCCGATGCGCCAAAATCTGCGAGCTTGAGATTTTCATAGCCGCTGTTTCTGCAGGGAAGGAGTATATTTTCTGGTTTGATGTCTCTGTGCATCACTCCTCGTTCGTGACAGAAGGCGACGGCTGAAACTACTGCTCTTAGGATTCTTGCAGCATCTTTCTCCCGAAGAGGGCCCTTCTCTTGTAGATGATCACATAAGTCACCTCCTTGGCACAGATCCATGACAATATGTAGTGTATCCTCGTCTTCGAAATGGTCACGGTAAGCAATGATGTTAGGGTGGCCACAAAGCCTCTCAAGCATGGCGATTTCCGCATGCGCATGGAGAACAGCAGCAGAATTCGAGCTATTGATGGACTTGCACGCGTACTGATATCCGGTGGCGTTCTCCGTGCAGAGGCAGACGGTGCCATCGACACCGGAACCCAGTTGTCGGCCGAAGCTGTAGTACGGATTATCCATCTAATTGAATGTAAAAAGAGAGGCTGCTCTGTTGAGAGAGTTTGGTTGTTCTTGGTGTTGTCTAAGCCGTCTGGAGACAGATAATAGCTTTGCCGCGGGAGACGGTGCTGAGTCTTCTGCTGTTGGCTACGCTTTCTCCACACAGATTATGGCTTCGCGGGGGAGAGACGACAACTGATCTTCACTTCCGAGTTGATCCTCCTCGAAGGACATACTTATCAGGAATGGAAATGGGTGAAGTAGCCACTGTCGGCGTCTGCCGCCAAGTTTTCAAAGAAATGGTCGGGCGGCGCATGATGGAAAACCTGAGATTTTGTTTCGAAATAAAATGGTTGGAGGGCACATGATGGAAAATTGAAATTGAAACTTGACCACGCCTGAAAAATTCGCGACCCAAGAAGGGCCGAAGGTATTCAGAGGCGGCGGAACGAGCCTTCAAAATGAGGGAATTGCGATTACACGACAAAGACTATGCGCATGTTCAATTAGTTAGAATTCACTCAACCGTTTTGACTCAAAACCGTCCCCACCGTACGACAAAAAATTTGACTTCATTCAACTGTACGATGCTCATGTCTTAAAAATTGCCTTAAACTATGCCATTGCCGATGTCACTCTATAAGCTATGTTCATGTCTTAAAGATTGTCTTAAACTATGCCAATGTCACTCTATGTATGTTAGGCTGTTTGTTTGGTTGGGCCTTTTATTTTAACATATGTTGTTTGGTTAGGCCTTTTGCCTTTTGAGGCGGGTGAGGGACCAGGGTTGAACCCCTCCCTTCAGTAGGAAAGTTTTGGACCCTAAGTCAGCACATTGCCTTTATAAAGAATTAAACAGGCTACCTTCAAGAAGTCCTTTTCAAGTGTCGCCTTTGGGCAATCTAACTCCTAGTTTGTGGGATATAGAGCGTCCCATGGATACTATGTCTATTCACTTGTACAATCGTTCTTTCATTAAATTCAAGCAAGGCAGATTAAGCTTTGGCTGCACTTCCTCTTTTAAAGAAAAACGAATTATTACTTCAAGTTCTTTTCTTTTTAATAGGAAGTTCAGCCGAAGCTTAACCTCCCTTTGTTTGAATTGATGAAAGAACAATTGTACAAGTGAAGGGCATAGTACCCATGGGACTCCTTGTATCCCACAAAAGCAAGGATTAAGGCTTCTTGAGGGTGATACAATGATGATGACCTAACAGTTGTAAGGAGGCTAGACTAATTTTGAGTTGGCCTAAGGCCCATGTTAGTCATGGCTAGCAGGGATTGAACTCCAGCCCTCACCTCAAGAGGCAAGAGCTCAAACCAATTGAGCTAAGGCACACGGATGAGTTCAATTAATTAGAATTAATTCTTTCAATACATTCAAGCTTGAGAAGATTAGGCTTTGGCCAAACTTATTTAAAAAAAAAATAGAATCGATTGAAGATTTTGTTTCGATTCGTTCGAGCATGTTAGGTTAGCGAGTTGGGTCTTCGCATCTCTAAACTTGGAGAGGGTCCAACCCTTGCAACTACAACATGGCATCCGTCTAAAAAGTTAGGATGAAGTTGAAGCCCCATATTAATGCCAGTAATGACTAGAAATGGGCAGTGGGAATCAAACACAATGACTCCATTTGGTTCCCCATCTCTGGCATCAAGGTAGGCAACAAGAAGGATATTGAAAGAGCCAAAAAGCTATGATCCAAATGTTTTTTTTCTCTAGAAGTGCCTTCGGTTAAAACTAAAAGAAATTGGATAAGATTCAAAGACAACTAGAGATTCATAATGGACTATGATGACTAGTTCCTTTTAAGGCATAGAAGCAGAGTCTAATATTCATCTTCATCCCTTCATGAGAACCCGCATCCCAAGGGGCTTAAGTGGAGAAATGGCAATAGAATAGATGTCCCCAAAATCAAGAAAGAACTCGACTTCCATCAAGCTCTCCATAGTAAGTGGTGCACAAACTAGTCCTAGATCAGATGGGATATTCTTAATTTAAAGAGATTTTGCGCATACATAATCATCAATCTCGATAGGCGGTGAAGGACTAGGTCTCTCCCCCCTCAATGGTGAAATTAGATATGGTTCCAACATGGAAACATGAAAAACTGGTTGTGTTCTCATGGTACTTGGTAATTGGAGCTTGAAAGTGACTGGGTTAATCTCTGCTTTGCACAAGGCCTTGAAGTTTGTACATTATTTTCGTGTAACCACACTTTATCCCAAATTGATAGGCTCGATTTTGAACACGATGCTAATCTGCATAATACTTATATTGTTCTTATGCTCTATGGATCTCTTCATTGAGTTGTTTGTGGATATCCATCAAGTATTGAGCCTTTCTCTCGCAGTTGGGTTCATGACATGATTTGAGATTTGTATATCCATCCTTGGATATTTTCCATAATTTGCAAATAAGGGAGTCTGGTTGGTAAAGATGTATGAGCACTGTTGTTACAGGAAAACTCTACAAATGGTAAGACCTCAAACCAATCATTTTGATGATAGTTGATGGTGCAACAGAGATATTGTTATAGGAATTGATTCACGCATTTTGTTTTTCCATCAGTGTGTGAATGATTGGTTGTAGATAGTTTAACTTGAACACCAAGGAGCTTGCAAAAATTATTCAAAAAGCTCGATATGATATGCAGACCTCGATCACTCACAATATTATAAGGTAATTCATATTGAAGTCTAAAGATGTACGTGAGAAAAACTCTAACAATGGTTGCTCTTGTGATTGCCTTCGTAGTTGGAATGAAGTGCGCATCTTTGCAAATATATCCACTATCACGAGAATGGAATCATACTTATCCAACTTTGGTAGATCTGTAATGAGATCCATAGATAATGATGAAGCACATAGCCTTTTGGGAATAGGTAGATGTTGTAAGAGGCAATGAGTTTTATGTCATGGTACCTTAGATATATCGCAAGTGTCATAGCTTTGGATATATTCTCTGACTTCCTTCCACATTTGAGGCCACCAAAAATCCCTTGATGTGATTTCTATTGTTTATTTACTCCAAAATGTCCTATATTGGAAGGTTGTCATGATGTTGTTGAAGTACTTGGATCTTGAGCTTTCTTGGAGGGACATACAATAGGTTCTTATAGAATAGTTACCCATCCTTTTCTTGAAATTCATTTACTTCTTGAACTTTTCCTTCTTGATTTTTCTTCTTAACATTACAAAACAGTTCATATTATGGTAGAGTCTCACATATCCAATGATTCAAGGCCGAATTTTCATGATACCTTGAAGAGATAGCTACTACTTGGAGATGCTCAAGCTTGAGTAGTATACCCTCTTGTTGACCAAAGGCCTCTTCACCTTTCTTTGGTCAAATGTAAGGTCTTCTTGACAATGCTATTGACTCACATGGCTCGCATCCTGGATGATATGTGATGACAAAGTAGAACCTGGATAAAAAGTTACTGAATCGATATTGCCTTCTATTGAGGATCCTGCTGGTCATAAAATACTCTAAGTTCTTGTAATCTGTATACACAGTAACTTTATGAGCTGCTCCTTCTAGATGGTGATGCCAGGTATCAAACACATCCACTATGGCAAGGGTCTCTTTGTCATTGATTTCATAACTAATCTCTAGAGGGGAAATTTTTGTTGAATGATATGCAACTAGATGTAGGTGTCCATCATCTCCATATTGGGATAGAATGGCCCTCAGGGCGAAGTTTGATGCATCTATCTCTAAGATGAAGGGCTTGCTAGAATCGATTTGAACTAGAATTGGAGCATTGGTGAATCTTGATTTCAAGGTCTAAAGGGATTTTTCTACTTCTTCGGTCCATGTGTATTTTACATTTCATGTAAGCTTGGTAAGAGGTGACACTATCTTGCATTCATCTCTATTAATGAATGTCATATAAAAGTTGGCAAACCCTAGAAAACATTGTACGTCTCGAACACATGAAGGTGGTTGCCAATCAAGGATTGTCCTGATCTTCTTAGGGTCCATAAAGATTCCTTTCTTTGATACAATCTTTTCTTTGATGGAACGAGCATTTCTCCAATCTTGCATATAAAAGTTTTTCTCTTAGTTTCTCTAGGACTATCTTTACATGAGATTCATGATCCTCTAGATTTTTTGAGAATATCAAGATATCATTGAGATACATTACCTAAAATCATATAAAAAATCTCAAAAAATATCATTTATTATATGTTGAAAGTTGACTAGAGCACTTGTGAGACCAAATGGCATAACTAGATATTCGAAATGCCCATACCTTGTTTGAAATGTTGTCTTCCATTTGTCTCGTTCTCTGATTTTGAAAAGATTGTAAGCTCCTCAAAGGTGAATGTTCATGAAGAACTTTGTTTTTCCAACATCTTCCAAAGAGCTCTGATATAAGTGCTAGAGGGTATTTGTTGTTTATTGTGACTTTATTCAGCCCATGATAGTCTACACACATTGGAAGAGTCCCATCCTTCTTCTTTTTAAATAGAATAGGGGCTCCTACAGGAGACTTTGAGTGTTTGATAAACCCCTTGGATAGATTCTCATCAATATTCTTATGTAATTCTATAAGTTCCTCTAGGGATAGTCTATAGATTATTCTAAATGATGATTATGCTCCCTCTTGAAGTTCTATGGCAAATCATGAGGCCTATGCTCTGGGAGGATATCTACATTCTTGTTTTCAAAACGATCTTCATAACCTTGGTATTCAGTTTGTTGTCTCACAGATGAGTAGGTTTATGCATTGCCTAGGTGTCAAGCATTGGCAGGTGTAGCTCAGTGATGAGTAGCACCTCCTTTAATGTCAATCCGGGAAGACGTGAGGATGGTATGAAGACCTCGAGCAAGTGGCGGCACAAGTGCGTGAGTGAGAAGCACACAAACATGCACACACATACACACACACACACGTGCACACACGGAAAGACAAAGAGTGAGAAGCAATGGAGTTCTTAGATTACTTTCAAAAAGCTCTTACAAGTTCATTTCAATTACAAGCTAACCTCAAAAATGAGCTCTCTAGCTCTTTTTATAGTTTTTGACTAGGTTTTGGCCCTGTCCAGACCTAGTGTCCGGCCTAGTTAAAAATTAGGTTCCAAGGCCAATTTGAGGGCTTAAACGGAGTCTAAAAAATACGAAAATTGATATGTAGGTACTTCTAAGGCTCCTCAAGCTCAAGGACTCCTTGGCTTGCACAAAATGGAGCTACAAAAATATGAAATGGTATTTACAATGATTGTTAGTGATAAGAATCACTGTTATAAAGATGTTGATTTGGAAAAATTTGCAGGGCCTATCTGCTAGATTTGCGTCGACTGCTTTGTCTACTTACTCCTTCACCTCGCTCTGACTCTCTCCGCTGGCTTCCTTGTCTAGTCAGTCCTTGGGTGCCCATACTACTCTCAACACCCCCCCTCTCTTGCGTCTGTCGTCCCTGACAGACCCTTGTTGCTGGGAGTGTTGGATGTAATATTCCACAACCTGAGTGGCAAGCTGATGTTCTTGTATGCATAGTCCTCTGGCCAAATCTGTCATCATACGATCCCAATCAATTGGTCCTGGAATGTCCGGATGTGGCAGACGTAACTGAGCTGCATGGATCGCTTGTTCTACTGCGAATAGGTGTAGCAAATGTGTGGGTCTGGGAATGAAAATTTCCGAATGATATTCCCAGAATCCCGCAGAGAACATTTCCTCAAATGTCTGCTTGAAGCATGCGGGTAAGTACTTTATTCGTGCATGCCAAGCAAAGATTATAGTGACCGAGGGGGTCTGGCTCATGTCGTAGACTAAATCCTTGTTACCTTGAGAGAATCCAGGGGCAGAGATGTATGGAGCTTGTACATTCCGAAAGGTTTTGAAGACAATGGTCATGAGCTCGAATATCTTCATACACATTTTCGCTGCTATGTCGGGTACATTATTTAGACGTGTAGACCAGTGCCGAATTGTTGATATCATGTAGGCTACAGTTGGGGTCCCTCGAGGTGGAGCAAAATATGGATAGTTAACCCAAGCTGAGCATTCTTTATTGTTGCGTACCTTGATTGCAAATGCTTGCCAGGATCTGCGACGTACCACTGGGCAATATCATGGATTATACTTGATATATAGTGGCATGGTTGCCCAGGTGCTCATCATCTCTGGGTAATCGGTTAGTAGACGTGCACGCCAATTAGGTTGGAAGATCGAGCCAGCACGTGCATCTGTCGGTAAATCCGCTAGCTCAAATTGAGTGGCGAATGTGGGCTCCTTCCTTGTATGTCTCTTGACTTCTGCATTATAATCATGTAGTAAGACAAAATAAGGCATGTATTGCGACTTTGATGTTGTGATTAACCGTTGATGGGATAGGTTTTGAAAGTAGCAAGACCGAAGGACAGTTTCTTCCAGATTTGTGAGAGATTGCATTTGCACGGCCACACGATCATCATGTGTCTTACCCACTTTCTCGACCCTTTTGACCCAATCTGGAACTTGAATTTCTAAAGTGTCTTGTCCTTCCTCTGTAGTTCGACCACCGGGTGTCGGCATCGGCTCATATGGCTCTTCATAGCTGTCATCGACGGGGATTTCCACCACTGTTTCAGGTTCTGGTTCTTCAGTTGGCAAGGGTGGCCTTTCATATGGTAAGAGACGCGCTTGGAGTTTGGTCACCTGTTTCCGGAGGGTCTCTAATTCTTCTGGAGAGTGTTGCAAGACTACCGGCTCCTGTTGAGCTGTGGGGACACTGGCTATCTGTTTCTTTAGGTCTGCACATTTAGTCTCTAACTTTTCATATGACTCCAAGAAATTTGCATGCTCCTCAAGTAAGATGCGAATGTCTTCCGATGGGACTGCTCTATATCTGGTAGGGCTAATGGTTGCTCCTACAGTTCCTTCCATAGCCGCTTCAAAGTTGTCTTGGTTTTGTTGTTGAAGTCTCTTGTTCTCTTCTAGTGTTGCTGCCATATGCTTCCTTAATAGCCCAAGGTTGCGTCTGAGTGTAGCATTAGATATCATTTGCGCTTGGAGCACTGTTTCTAATTCCTTGACTGCTTGATCATCTACTATTGATGTCTTTGATTCCAATTCGGAGTGAGCTTGTTGTAAGGTGGTATGCTCGGTTAGGAGCGTTTGGTAATCAGCTTCAAGAGTGGTGACTCTAGCTTGCAGACGTTGAGATTCTGCATGGAGGGCCGTAGTGCGTTCTTCCAATTGATGGTATTCTTGTTGTAGTTGATGTGCACACTGAAGTAATGTGTTGAACGTGCTATTTACATTATGAGATGCAAGGGGAAAAGTTTGAAATGCAAGGGAGGTGGGATTGGGTAGGGGGGTAGTGAATGCTGTGTGTGCCAATGATGTGAGTGGTGAGGTGGGGGGTAAGGGAGGGGAAGATGGTGGAATCGTAGGGAGAGGTGCTGTGGTTGGTGAAATGTCCATTGGGTCAGACAAGGTGGTGTGTACAGGGGCTACCATGTAGGTGGGTATGGTAGGTGAAGTGAGTGTGGTGTTCGTGTAAATTGATGTCGTTGCGAACATCGGGGAAATGTGCCTCTGAAACATTGGAGAGCGGATGAACTGCTCCACAAAGGACGGGTATTGGGGTGGTGAGGTCAGGTTGAAAGAGGGGTAGGGGCCAGATGGGAAGTGAGGGTCATGGAATGGAGGTACCCGTAGTGGGGAATAGGCTGGGAAACGTAGGGTGCCTTCGGTGGGTGCTGGGTTTCCAACCACACTTGGAATTATGGGATGGCCAGTTATGGGTTCGGAGGATAGAAGGGATGAAGTGTACAAGGGATTGGTGACGAAGGAGAAGAGGGTGTCTTGTGAGGTGGGTTCTCGAAATGAGAATGATGTGAATGAGGATGGGTTATAAGTGAAGGTAGAGGTGATGACTGTCATTTCTTCCATGGTGGGAGGTGGTGGTGGGGGTGGAGAAGGTGGTGATGGAGGATGCTGGGGTGAGATGGGTGATGTCTGAACGAAGGTTTCGACAGAGAGGTGAGTGGTGGTTGTGGGGGTAGCTGTGGTTTCAATGGGTACTTCTTGATCTGTGACGGGTATCCTGATAGTCTTACCTGCTCATGGTAATGTGTCAACTCTGCGTTTGTCATACCTTGCGGACTGGCGGACTGCAGTGTGGACAGCCTCCGGAACTCCTAAAGATTCTGACACTAATTTGAGGGTGTCAATGAACTGTTGGTCCACCCCCTCATCTGATAGCATTTCTTGCATCAAAGCTTGACCTGATACAAGAGAGTGTTGATGCCTTTCTTGTACTGCTTTGATTGTGTCGTATAACCTTTGTAGTTGAGCTGTATATGCTGGTGCACCTACAAGTTCTGGCACTTCTTGTTGCTCATCTTGATGCTCTTGATCATAATCCTCCTCATCTTCCTCTTGTTCTTCATCTCCATCATCCTCTTCATCCACTTCAACTGTTGTGACAGGTGCTTGGGAGGTTGTGGCCTGCGTTTGCACGTTCTCCACTTGTTGTGCCTCTTCTGCCTCTAGCTCTACATCTTGTAATAATTGTTCGAAATCTTCATTAGTGAGTTCTTCCAAAGGTGCACCACTGGGAAATTCAAGATCGGTTGGGATAGGAGGGAATATCAAGGTGGAACCATCGGTGCTGCGTCTTGGAAGTCGGAGTGTGAATGGTCGGACTCTTCGGGGTGGAGGGGTGACGTCTGGTGTTAGGGTGGCTCCACGTGGTTGAGCACATGGGACTTGGACAGTGCCTCTCATCTTCTTAGAAGGGGGTCCAGTGGATGTCCTGCCTCTAAACTGCTCTACACGATTCCACATTAGGGCCCGTTGAATAGGGATGTCATAAGCCAAACACCTATAAATGATTCTCGTCAGAGCACAGCAACCATATAAAACCTGTTTCCGCGGCCATCGTTTGTGAGCTAGGTGTATCTGATCAATTATCCAGTGGGGTAAGTTGATGGTGAGGCTCTGTGTCTCTGCCAGATACAAACTAAACCAAATCGTTTTGGGAGGCATGGTGAATCTATCTTGTGCAGGAAAAGCAAAGTGTTGCATGCACATGCGAAGGTGTATTGCAATATTAGGCGTCATGGATACCATGTCCTTGAGTTTGGTGAGACTTCGATTCTTCATGTAATCCGGTACTAGGGTTTCCTTTTCTGTAGGAATATGCATTCCGCGCATATCTAGAGCCTCTCTCACCAAGTTGTTTAATAGCCTGAACCTCTGAAGCTCATTCCCCTTTGTCAGAGATGGGATCACAAATGAGCTTGCACCTTTTGGGTTCTGGTTTGGAGTCAAGGTGTTGATGAGATAGTAGCATCACATGAAGTCAGGTTTTGGGAGCCGTGCACTGAAATAGGCACTCAATCCTGCCTTTTCCCATATCGAACGTAGACCTTCTGCATTTTGTAATTTCTCAAATTCTCTTGTAAAGAAATGGTATCTGCCTTGCTTCCCATTGAAGTCCAACTCTGATTCCCATAGGTACGTTCCCTCACCCAAGGGTCCTGCCACTTCAGTAAACCAGTGGGAAGTATTTCCTACGGGCATGGTGTGGCCACGCGGAGGGTCCGCAATAGGTATGATTTTGATGGCCCGCAATTCTTCTGGCCTTTCATTTGTCTCAGGTAAAACGGGTAAACTGTCTAAGTCCACCACTTGCTGGCTTGTTTCTGTTTGAGAGCTAGTTCCTGCTGCCTCAGCCATGTTGAAAACTTCGCAGCTGGTTCTGTGAGAATATATGAATAAATGTTAACATTGCAATGGACACAAAAATGACACAGTGTCCCCTGTTACAACATTAACCTAAGGTTCGAGGGAGGTTAGGGGTTAATAAGTGCTCGGTGCTTGTGTGTGTAGTTAGGAATTGGGTAGACCTACGAGCTAAGCGGAATGATGTGATGTGAGAGTGAAGTGGTTAGTAGGTGGTCATGGATTTACAATTGGGGTCCGGGGGTTTGTTACAAGTCTTAGGCTGCCAAATGCAGTGGATGGGTTTTGCTCTTGGTTTCGTAGAGACTCTCGAGAGCTTTATAGGTGTGTCAGCTTGAAAATGAGGCCTTTTAGGGACCCATTTACAAGTGATTCTGTTCGTGCTCATGGGCCTTGGTGTGTTCCTGAGTGTTAAAAACGAGTGGATGCCGGCTGTGCGAGTGAATAGATCATGCTGTATAGGGTGTGTTCTTGGTGTAGCTATTTGAGCCCGCAAACAAGCCTTAGGCATCCAAATTTGTCTTGATTGTGGGCTGGCCTTCATCGACTTCCTGGGCACCCAAATAGACTTCACGTTAGCAGAAGAACTTCTGAAAGACTTCTTATTAGTGTCGTGTTGTTGGTTACTAATAAGAGGCTTTGCCCGTGTGGTTGGCTTGAGTGCAACCGGGTGTTCGCCTTTCCGCACCCACACTTGTTTCACTAGCTGAGATATTTTGCTGCGCGGGTACTTTTGATCTCCGACATAGGTAGTACTCTGCTTCTTCTGCCTTTGATCCACCTTTGGTTGCTGCCTCTCTTTGGCCTTTGGAAAAGAAGGGAGTTCCGTTGCATCCCTGACTCCTTTTTTGCAACCATCATTCCTCTGCAACACATAGTTTTGGACAAAAACAGCATGGTCATCTTCATGTGTACTCTTGGAAGGACCAGGAGTGGGTGCCTTTCCTAGTTCCTTGAGTGCTCCATTATCTAACTCTACTGTAATTCGACTATGATTGACCCATACCTGAAGAAGTCCACTTCTTAGGTTTAAGTTGACTGCTTGGTCATAGATCCAATCTTGACCCAAGACAAGGGGTTCAGTGAGGTCCTCATCTTGACACACTAGTACTTTAACTGTCATTGCCTCATCATGAATATAGAGGGGAAGTTCCACCTCGCCCATGCAAGGGGTTTCCACGCCTCCCAATCCTATGAGATATGCTTCCACCGGATTGACAGTTAATTGCAACTCTTGACAGTGAGACAATTTAACAGCACTAGTGGCTGCACCTGAGTCAATCAAGGCTCTTACCATCCTTGCACTCTTTCCTTGCCCTATATCTACGGTTATGAAAGGACGTCGATCAGTTATCCTATGTGAGCTAACACCTGAAACTTCACACATAGCCACATGATATCCTTGATCTGCATATGCATCTGGCACAGGTTGCTCTCTACCTTGTCTTCTTAATTTCATTCTCCGTATGCGCTCTAGGGCTTCTGCTTGAGCTTCTTCTCGAATTCGTTTTTCCACCTCTTTATGTTGCTTAGCAGTATTGAGTCGACTTAGCATTTCCTCCGTGAGGGGTTCCTGATACAACTTGACTCTGCATCTGCTAATATAGTTTAGGAGAACATCACCCTCTAAAGTGGCTAGTTGTACTGCTCCACTCGTGGAGATCCTATTGATGATCATAGGTCCGTAGCCTCTCTTTTCTAGCTTCCTTGCGTGTTGTTTCAATGTGTAGACTAAAACTAGATCTCCTGCTTTCAAGCCCTTATCCTTCACATGGGCGTCAAAGTATGCCTTCTGTCTCTTCTTAGCTGCATATATCTCTGCAGCTGCTCTCAGTCTTGTTTCTCCTAATCGTTCAAGGTCGAAAAGTCTAGAGGATAGTTCATGACCCGTCCATTCGTGCTCTTGTGCTACTTTCAATGTAGGTATTAAGAAGTCCAAGGGTAGCACCGCGTTTTGGCCAAATACCATCTGAAAGGGGGTTGCTTGGAGTACCGTTTTGTACGCGACTCGGTATGCCCAAACAGCATGGTGTAGCTGTTTGTCCCAATCAGAGCGTTTAGTGTTCACTAATTTTGTCAGTACATTGCATAAGATCTTGTTGGTGCTTTCGGCTTGTCCATTAGCTTGAGGGTGATAGGGGGCAGTCTTCTTATGAACTACCAAGAATTCTTGGAGTAGATTTTCAATCACTTCGTTCAAGAAATGAGTGCCTCTATCACTTACTAGCTCTATAGGTAGCCCATATCTTGTGAATACATTTTCAAACAAGAATTTAGCAGTTGTCTGAGCGTCGTTCTTTGTCGTAGCTTTTACCTCCACCCACTTGGTGAGATAATCCGTGGCCACAATGATATATTCAGCATGTGAACCCTTAGCTGGGGGATTAATAGGGCCTACAAAGTCTATTCCCCACTTAGAGAATGCACGTCCACCCATCATAGGTTGCAGTGGCATCTCATCTTTGCGTATAGGATACTGAGTTCGCTGATAGACGTCACACCGTTTCACATAGGTATGTGCATCCATGTGAAGGGTCGGCCACCAGAAGCCCGCAAATAGTATTGCCTTGATCACCCGGTCTAGTCCAAAGTGTCCTCCTGCTACACCTTGGTGAGCAGTTTCCAAGATCTTGAGGTATTCGCTTTCATGGACACATAGTCTCAAGTAACCATCTTTACCACGTTTGTATAGATTATCGCCAATGAGAGAGTAATCCTGGGCTTCTTGTTCTAAACTCCTTTTCCTAGCCAGAGTCATGTCTGAAGGGAATGTTTTCGTCCTCAGGAAGAATACTAGTGGTTCACTCCAATCTGGCACTATGGACACTTGATAAAGAGTGGCATGTTCCACCGGTGGTTTAGTGCGACAGATTGGGCATTCTTTGCACAACTTTTGGACATCCGCTTCCATAGTTGGCCAATGCACTCCGAGTCTCCTTAGTGTCTGTAGGGTTCGTTGTTTTGAGTAGTGTTGCTCTAATGCACCTATATGTGCTAATTGCAACCACTTCGCATACTCGTCCTCTTCTACACAACAGGCTAGGATCCCTTGATCTGTGTGCTTGTACATACTTCCTGCCATGATGTGATACTTTTGGGCTTTTACTACCTCTCTATCCTGCGTGTTTATTACTGGATGGTTAGGTCCGTATGTCAATACTGGCACTAATGGCTTAGCCCACTGCGGTACCACTTCCAAATTAAACAAGTAAGCATCAGGAAGGTCATCTGACACTCCTTGTGGGGCTTCTCCAGATGTGAGCCTAGAGAGATGATCTGCTCTCAAATGAGTCCTCCCTTTCCTTACCACAACCTCAAAATCATATTCCATTAGCAAGAGAAACCATCTTACTAATCTTCCTGTATTGCATGGCTTGTTTACGAGATATAACAATGCTTGGTGGTCAGTAAAAAATTTAAACTTATTTGCAAGCAAATAATGTCTAAACTTTTTAACCGCATACACCATGCCTAAGCCTTCTCTCTCAGTAGTGGTGTAATTTCGTTCAGCTGCATTCAATTGTCTACTAGCGTAGGCAATTGGAAGATCCATATTACCTTCACCCGTAGGTTGTGCGAGTACACATCCAATAGCATAATTGGATGCATCCACGTGAACATGGAATGGCTTGTTCCAATCTGGTGTGGTCAAGATTGGTGCTGAACATAATCTTTGTTTAAGCTCCTGGAAGGAGTTCTCACATTCATCAGTCCACTCAAAGTTAGTCAAAAGTCCGTACATGGGCTTTGCAATGACAGCATACATGTGAATGAACCGGCGGTAGTAACCACAATGTCCCATGAAAGCTTGTACTTCCTTGACATTCCTTGGCCTAGGTAGCTCTGCTATGGCTCTCACTTTCTCTTTGTCAGTAGATATGCCATTCTTTGACACTATGTGCCCTAGAATCTTGCCTTGCCTGACCATGAAAACGCACTTTTCTGGGTTTAGGCACACTTGATATTCTCTACATTTGTCAAAGATTTGTCTGAGTTCAGGAATATGGGTTTGTCTAATGTTGGAATGAGCACAAAGATCATCAACATAGACTTCTAAATTCTTCCTCAGGAACTCCTTAAATACATGGCACATTAGTCTCTGGAAGGTGGCTGGTGCATTGGTAAGCCCAAATGGCATTACACGAAAGGCAAATATACCCCACTCTGTGGCAAAAGCTGTCTTATGCTGATCTTCTGGAGCTATGGCTACTTGATTGTAGCCCAAAAATCCATCGAGGAAGCTGTACACTTCCTTGCCTGCTACTCTTTCTAAGAGATGCTCTGTGATAGGATGCGGATAGTTATCTCGAATTGTGGCTGCATTAACCTTCTTCAAGTTAATGCATACACGCAGCTTGCCATTCTTCTTGGGCACCACTACGATGGGGGATACCCACTCAGTGTGCTCAATTTCATAGATAAATCCAGCTTCAACCAGTCTATCTATCTCCTCTTTGATCTTGGCAGCGTAATTATCGTTATATGTATAGGGTTTTTGCTTAGAGGGTTTAGCATCTGAGGTCATGGGGATAGTGTGTGAGCATATGTCAGGGTCAACACCTTTCAAATCCTTGTAACTCCAGGCGAATACATCTCTCTATTCTCTTAGCAAGGCTATTAACGCATGCTCTTCTTCCTCTGTTAGGTCATGGCCTATGTACGTGCATCTCTCCTCTCCTTCTTCTAGGGCCACTACTATTTTCTTGGTGGTTTCTTTGTTATCATAGGCCTCTCCTAATTGTGCCTCTCGTTTAGGCATTCTTATCATGACTCTCCTGTCGTCTATCTCATACTTCTTAAAATTTTCTGGGACCTCAAACAAAGATTCTTCCTCTTCTGGTGAGACTTCTCTCTTCTTTCGTTTCTTTCCTCCTTCCATCGGGGTCACATGTGTTGCTAATCTTACATCATTTGTAAGCTCTCCATGCCTCTAGGGTTGAAATTCTACTTCATGGAAGTATTCTTCATCTGATGCAAATGGTGGGTCCATAATGATTGACTCTAGATCGGAGTCACTTGCATCCTCAAATGCATCAGGGCTAGGTTCGCATTCTTCTAGAACTACCTCTCCCATAATTGGCTCTATGGAGAAAACTGAAATGTCATAGCCATCCTCATCGCAATGGGGTGTCCATTGTTCCTCATTGATGGCTACATCCATTGTTGCTAGGATTTCTGCCCAACCATGGGGTTCAAATTCCTCATCAGGAAAGACTACAGGTGCATAGGCTAGGTCTTGAATTGATCTATGGTTTTCTTTTGCACCTACCTCTCTGGCTTTCTCTCTCTTCTCTTCTTCTACTGCTACCTTACACATCCATAAGTGGGTGTCTTCATGCATCCACGAGGATCCGGATTCTATGGAATGCACAGACTCAGTCTCATCTTTGGCTCTATGTATGGGATTCCATTGAATTAGAGGGACATCTCTATGAGAGTAATCCTTGAGATTGACTTTGGTCATCACACCTAAGTGCTGCAGGTACAAGGAATTGGTTCCCCAATCCTGTACCACTTGCAACTGTCGCATAAAAGGTCGTCCCAAGATCATCTCATAGGCATGATTTTTGCTGAAGTCACATATAGCAAATGTGTGCTCAAACTCGACACCACAGGTGGTGAGAGTTATTCCTTCTAGCAATCCTAAGGGTCTCTCAATATGACCATCGGCCATCTGCAATTTCATTCTCGTTGGCCTGAGTGTTGGCTTGCCCCAACGCTTCCATAGGGAAGTGGTGGCAATTGCAACTCCTGCTCCTGAGTCCAAAATTGCCTTGGTGGTGTACTCCTGGTAGGTAATGGGAAGATAGGTGTTCCCTTCTTCACCTTCACACATATCTCCTATCTTATCCAAGGGTATTTCTGGCACTGTCCTTTGGGATCCTACCTGGGAACGAGGTTTTGCTATCTCTGGTACTTGTTGGGCGACATGTTTCCATAATTCAGGTCTAACCTTGAGTAGCTCTTCTAACTTGAGATTGCACTGCACTTTAGTGTTTTTCACTACCTCTGTGTTCCTAGGTAAGACTGAGTCCTCATTTCGTACCATGACCGTGGGTGCTCTCATACAAGTAGACTTAGCTTCCCATGGGCCTGTGAAGTGGGGTAATTCTTGTAGAGAGTTAGACTCAAAGTCTAGTCTGTCCTGAGAGTGGGTGCTCTCCTGCTCCTCATAAATGGATGGGATGTCTTGTGGGAATTGGTCACATGCATCATCCACAAGTTCAATAGGAGGAGGGACTTCACTCTCTTTAGCCCATTTGTCTTCTTGAATCTCGCGTAGGAATTCTGGTGTGAACCGATTCATAGAAGATGATGTGTCTGGCTCCGTAGAGTTAGGCACATAGGCTTCAGGCACATAGGCTTCCTGAGCAGGAATGCTTAATCTTTCACTTGCCTTGTCCTTGTGTTGAGAGGCGGGTTCATTTTCTGATTGTGCAATCAGCTTCTCTATTCTTTCTAACAGTCCATCAAAGTGCAACTGTGTCTTCGCTAAACTAGAGATGTTAAATAGGCGACTGGCCTCAAACATGGTTTGAGCCAATTCCACCATCTTAGCACAAATTTTGGTTCGTTCTAACTCTAGTTCTGCTCTTGGGTAACACTTTTCATGATCAGTTACATTTGGCCCTTCTTGGATTCTGGCCTGATATGCTTTAAGCATCATATTAAGGTCTTCGGGAGTGGGATCAGCTAATACTGATCCTACTCTAGGGGGTGGTGGAATCGTATGAGGTGCGTTGGAAGGTGGCGGTTCGGATGGCGATGGGAATGGTGGTGGTGGGGTAGTGTGAGAGGGAGTTTGAGATGTGAGTTCAGTTATCCTGGCTTTGGTTTCCCTTATGCTTTCCTCAAGTTCACTCATCTTTTTAGCCCATTGTCTTTTCATTCTTTCTCGACTATCTTTCCACGCTCTAGTCCTTTTCTTTGTCATGCTCTTGGTTTCACTAGCCTCTGGGTTCTTATCCTGGTTTACCCCTTGGTTCTGCTGCACTACTTGAGCTCTAGTGACTACCTGTACGGGTGCAGTGGAAGTGACACTTCCTGTGGAATCTACCACTAACCCAATAACATTAATAGGAGTGATTTTTGGCATATTATTAGGATTCTTAGGGCAATCTCGTAAAAGATGCTCCTTTCCACATTCTTGGCAAAAGCCCTGAATTGTTACTGATTGGGGTTGTGTGAGTGGAGGTAAGGGCCAATCACGAATGAGGTGATCTCCCTGACATCTGTAGCATGGTCCTCTAGGGAATGGGGGTCTTACCTGCCTAGGTTGAGGCTTAGGGTTGGGGTTTGCATACATGACGTTTGTGTAATCTGACTCCCAACTAGGTTCATTTGGCTCTTCACTATAGTAAGACTCACCATGCTCAGGAGACTGCATGTAGTAGGCCTGGGGACTATCGACATGTGTAGAATCAAAGCTATGGTCACTGGGGTCACTTTCGGAAAGCAGTGGTGTTACAGGGACTATAGCTCTATTCAGGTTTTCTTCTATCAGGATCCTTAAACTCATAGATCATGATTGTTCCTATATCAGTTGGCTGATCAGATTTATACCTCCAAAAGGCTTCGTCAGTTTCTCGATTGAGGAGCAAATCTATGCTCTTATTATCCTGGGGAATCCACTCTGGTGTGATAATCCTAGTGAGAACCGATTTGCCTCGAGGGGTTCTAGGTTCTGTACCCATGTTTCCTTGCTCTAGGTCCCCTAAGTCCGCTTCTGAGATCACATTTCCAAATTCGTCCGTCCTATCTGGGTGACTGGTGACTACGTATATGGTTCCTTCTTTGTCCAAGTATGCTCCGTTTTCAAACTTGACAGCTGGGCGCTCTAGTCCAATGGATTGATCAGGATTCTTAATCTGTACCACAGATCTTCCTAGGCCGTCCTCATAGATGCTGGCACCTAATCGGTTGGTCCTAAGGTATTCCAACTGTGTTTTGTAAGGGCCTTCTACTCTGTGCAAGTATGGCACTCCTGAACTTCCCGTAGGTCTGTCCATGCCTTGAGACATCTCTGATTCACTGGTATCAGAGCTAGGGTAATGCGAGTGGTGACTCAATTGCTGGGCCCAAGACCTCGCAATATGATTGACACTAGCCTCTGAAGACCTAAGGCTTTGTCTATCTCTTACCAAATGTCGTCCTGATCTAAGGTTCATATGCCTAACTGATTAACCCAATTTTTCCCAAGTACAACCTTGTTGCAGAGTCCTTTTTTATCAGTTACTTGATTCTTTTTAGTTGATTCCCGTGTTAAAATTCTTGTCTGATACCACGTCGTAAGGTATATTTGAGTGTAGTTCCGCACTTAAAGTTGCTCGTTCCACGTTAAGTTCTTTTCCTTTAAAGTTCTCGATAGTACAAAGATTATGTCCTTAGCTTGAACTTGAGAGTTTAGGTCTGCTTCAACTTGATAATTGCCTATCGTCGCCCTGACTTACTCCTACCTCTAGTCGTTCTTAGCCTAAGCTAGGAATTGACAGAGGGGGTTGAAAGTTTCCAACCTTTTGTTTCCTGCTTGGTTGCCCTTGAATGCCCAGGAAGTGTGTTCCCAAGCTTGCACTTACACTTGCTTAGAACGCCTTTCGATGCTCTCAATAGATCTGTAGAGTTCCAAAGTTAGCTTTAATATCTAAATTCCAAAGACAGAACCAATGATTCTCATTCCTGTAGCACAAATACTAATTTGCATGGTGAATTTTAGGAAAACAATTCTTAAGACCCCTGACTTTGATCCCCCTGGGTATGGTCAACTTCAAAATAACCTAGCTAAAAATCAACGCATTATCTTTATAAAAAACAATTGAGGGCGTGTAGTATATTCCACGAGCTTTCCAACAAGCCATAGAGCTCAAAAAATGGATTTCGTATGAAAAAGTTATGGCCGTTCAGGGTTCTAGGGTTAAGACAGGGTTCAAACAGGATCACTGTGCAACAGGTTTTCCCCAAGTTGTTTTCCTAAGGCCTCCTTATGTGCTCTAGAGTAAAATGTTTATGCCCAAAATTAGCCCAACTCTTCAATTTAAAAACCCTAAAAAATTGGCTAAAATTGGTTGTCAATCGCGATCGACAGGGCTGTCAATCGCGATGGACAGAGTATCAATCGTGATGGACAGAGTATCAATCGCGATGGACAGAGTATCAATCGCGATGGACAGAGTATCAATCACGATGGACAGAGTATCAATCGCGATGGACAGACAGGCAGTCAATCGCGATGGACAGGCAGGCTCTCAGTCGCGATGGACAGGCTGTCAATCGCGATGGACAGGCAGGCTGTCAGTCGCGATGGACAGGCAGTCGGTCGCGATGGACAGGCAAGCTGTCAGTCGCGATGGACAGGCTGTCAATCGCGATGGACAGGCAGTCGGTCGCAATGGACAGAGCTGTCAATCGCGATGGACAGAGCTGTCAATCGTGATGGACTGAAATTTTGCAAGGTTTTCAAAAATTTTTGTGGAAATGTGGTGTGCAGGGTCTCTAGTCCACTGTGGTGCACTCAGATTTACCAAAAGATGAAAATTTTTGTCAATCGCGATCGATAGGAGTTGGCGACTGCGAGACAGTTCTGCACATTTCCGTACCTGTGCGGCGTGCTGGAGGGGATGATGAAGCTGAAACCTGCAAGAAACTCCAAAAGCATGCAGAAAATAGCACACAACAGTTCGCTCTCTCGCTCTCTCTCACAAGTGAAATGAAGGAAATGAAAGGAGGAAGAGGATATAGTCAAAAAAACTGAAATTTTCGCGATGATGGAAGTGGAGGTGGAAGATGGGGATGATGATGATGGTGATGATGGTGGTAAGGTAAGAAAGAAAAAAAATAGGAAAAGTAAAGAACTTACCTACAACGCCAACGTCTCCAATCTACGTCTTACCATCACACGCTCATCCTCAAAGCTCGATCCCCAGCAACGGCGCCAAAATTTGGTGTAGCTCAGTGATGAGTAGCACCTCCTTTAATGTCAATCGGGGAAGACGTGAGGAGGGTATGAAGACCTCGAGCAAGTGGCGGCACAAGTGCGTGAGTGAGAAGCACACAAACATGCACACACATACACACACACGCGCACACATGGCAAGACAAAGAGTGAGAAGCAATGGAGTTCTTAGATTACTTTCAAAAAGCTCTTACAAGTTCATTTCAATTACAAGCTAACCTCAAAAATGAGCTCTCTAGCTCTTTTTATAGTTTTTGACTAGGTTTTGGCCCTGTCCAGACCTAGTGTCCGGCCTAGTTAAAAATTAGGTTCCAGGGCCAATTTGAGGGCTTAAACGGAGTCTAAAAAATACGAAAATTGATATGTAGGTACTTCTAAGGCTCCTCAAGCTCAAGGACTCCTTGGCTTGCACAAAATGGAGCTACAAAAATATGAAATGGTATTTACAATGATTGTTAGTGATAAGAATCACTGTTATAAAGATGTTGATTTGGAAAAATTTGCAAGGCCTATCTGCTAGATTTGCGTCGACTACTTTGTCTACTTACTCCTTCACCTCGCTCTGACTCTCTCCGCTGGCTTCCTTGTCTAGTCAGTCCTTGGGTGCCCATACTGCTCTCAACAGCAGGCGGTTAAGCACATCTTTTGCTACTTGCGTGGTACCCGACTACTTGGATTGTTTTATCCCAAAGGCACATCACTACCACCATATTTTCATGCTTTTTTTTATAGTCATTGGGCTAGTTGCTATGATACTCGTGTGTCCACCAGTGGCTTTTGCTTCATGCTTGGTAGCTCATGTATATCTTGGTTGAGCAAGAAGAAGCCTATTGTGGCCACTTCCAATTGTGACACTGAGTATAGGGTAGCTTTCACAGCGGTTGTTGAGTGTGCGTGGCTCAGATGCCTTATGGGTGATTTGGGTGTTGGTCAGTCTTCTGCCACCACCATCTTCATTGACAGTTAGAGCACATTGGAAGGTGCGACTTTCTCCTCGATGCACAGGTCCTTTTAAAGTTTTGAAAAAAATTGGATCTCTTTCTTATTGTTGGAATTACCTAAACATTTAAATGTGCATCCTGGATTTCATGTTAGCTTACTCAAAAGATATGTACGTAATGTTGCTCATGTTTTGCAAGAGAATTATAAGCTGAAAGATGATGGCTCTTTTGAGCTTCAACTTGAAATAATATTAGATAGGAAGGAAAGATTGCTTAGAAATAGATCTATAGTAGAAATTTTGGTGAAATAGCACTGATACCAAGTAGAAAGTTTAAGTTGGGTGAACTTAGATGATTTTCTATTACATTATCCTTCTTTCCAACCCTAGGGACAGAGTTCTTCAAGGGGCGAAGAATTGTAATTGGCCTCTTTTCTAGTGAAATAATTCATTTTGAACTTTCTGAATTTCATCATGGGGATAATGCTTAGAATGAATAGTTAGGTCATTTTATGCATTTAGGAAAATTTTCGGGATGATAAGTTTCATATTCTCTCTAGATCTTATTCGCATCATGTTTTGTAGTTGAAATTTGAAGGTGAAGATGAAAAAATTAAGAAAAACTCTGCATGAGAGAAAGGTAGAGAAAGTATAGGAGAATAAAAGTGTCTGAGTAAAATTTATATGAATCATGTTTTAAGTACATCGTTCAAGGCTCTACATTTAGTTCGTTGCAAGAAAATGTCTTGATGTTACTCTCTCTCTAGAATTTTGAAACTTGCAGGGCTCAAAAGTGGCATTTGGAGGCGGATTTGGACCTAGGTTGTCTCTAACACTATTGTGTAGATCAATAAATTGAATAAAAGTGTCTCACAAGCTTGATCTAATTCTTCACTAGTTTTGAGTTACATGGCTTTTCTCACAAGCTTAAGCTAATTCCTCACCATTTTTGTCTCTCACAAGCACAAGCTAATTCCTCTAATTCTATTCGAATCCGTGATTCTAATGCTTACATGTCACCATGTCTAATTATGGATATTTTTGGATATGTCTTTTTGGTGTTTTTCTCCTATTTTTGGACACGTACGCAAAAGAAAGCACATTACAATCTCATGGCTTTTTGCGGAAGTTTTGGAGAAACTTGATTTTTTCTAAATTTGATAGATCGCGTACTTCTTTGGCAGAGGGCGTTGATAAGTCACCTCCTTGGCATAGATTCATGACATGACAATATGTAGTTTATCCTCGTCTTCAATATGTAGTATTCAGAGGTGGCGGAAGTTGGAAGGAGCATTTAAAATGAAGGAATTGCGGACTATATGACAAAAACTGAAGATTGTTATTTGAAGCTCAACTGTTTTACAAAAACTGAGCTCAAGTAATTAGAATTGATTTCAATTTCCACTAATAATTAGAATTGATTCAATTGTATGATGAAAACTATGCGCATGTCTTAAAGATGTTTATTTCAAGTTCGATTATTTAAAATTGATTCTTTCAGTACATTCAAGCCCGGGAAGATTTCATGGGTACTATGCCCTTCCTTGTAAAGTTGCAATTTCAAAGTTAAAGCCCGGGAATAGGCCTCTTTTGAACCTCCATTAAAAGAAAAAAAAGCCCGGGCAGATGAGGCTTCAGCTAAACTTCATTTAAAAAAAAGAATCGATTAATGATTTTATTTCAATTCGTCCGAGCACATAAGGTTGACTAGTTGCACCTTTGCCTCTCTAAACTTGGACAGGGGTTCAAACCTTGCAATTATAAGGGGACATTCTTCACCTCCTATGTGGTGAGATGGTTAAGCAGGCCCCTTCAAAAAATCCTTGGGCCTTCGGGCATCTCAATTCAATCCAGGTTCTCAAGTAAAAACCAGTTCAAACTAGTTCTCTCGTCTCACCTTTGTGTGACCTAAAATTATCGCCTCCGAGTTGCTACTTTAGTGGACCTTCTAGCTCTATTCCGTAGTATTTGTTGGGATCTTTGAGCCTTTATGTTTCTCAGTGCAACCAAATTGTAGACGTGAGAGAGGGGGTTTAATATATGGATTTTTGGCTTCTAGATATGTAAATACCTTGTAAATACAAAAGTACCTTGTATTTATCCTAGCATAGCTCCTAAGCTAGGAGATTATATTAAGGAATAGCCCTCCCGAGATGTACGAACCAAGAAGTTATCAAGTTGACTCATAAGAAACACAAGAAGAGTACGATCCAAAACTAGAGACCGATCACCATGCTCTTGATGGCAAATCCCATCAAGAGCCAGCTTCAAACCTTGGGTTTGCATAGATAAAAAAAGGTTTTATCAAGGGTAAATCTATTTTGGAGGCCATCATGGACATGTAGAAAGGTCTTGAATTTGCTAAATTTTGTAAGAAAAACTTGTTCTTTCTTAAGGTAGACTCTGATAAATATGCACATTCACATGCATGCACATACACATGGATGCAAATGGAAATGCATGCACATGCACATGCATGTTTCATACATATACACATGCATATAGATACATTTGTATATGTTTATACACATACACATACATATGCACATATGTACATATACACACGCATACACATATATACACATATACATGCACATAAGTACACACACATATGCACATACATACATATACACATATACGTGCACATACACACATATACACATACACTTACACATATACATGCACATACATACATATACACACACAGACACATACACATACACATACATATGCATATACACTTACATGCATATACACATATAAATATGTACATACATATACATATACACACACATGATAGATTAGAGTGGATGTTGAAAGCCATGTTGAGACTCAACATATCAGATGTATTTCTCTTCCCCAAGGCCAAGATTAGATGGTCCTCAGGATGTTTGTCGATGATACAAGTGCCCTCATCCTTAATGAAGTTTTTTCGCACTACATATGGCTCTAAAGTTAACCATGCTAAGAGTGCTTTCGAAACTATCTCTCAATCTCTCCCTTAGCTTCTCCTAGACCAAGGGTGCATTAAGCTTGCCTAGAGCCAAATCTTCTACTTGCTTAGCATCTCGATGGACACTCACGTTTCCATGGGCTAGAGATGGGATTGGGTTCTTAACAAACTTGAATCCAAGCTTCAATTTCGAAAGGCATGTAACTAAATGTGGTTGAAAAGGCGATGATGATCAATATATTTCTATTTCCTCCATCTACTTCCTTTCTTGTTGGGGACCACTAGAATCTCAAATGGTGAGGATAGAAAGAGTTCGCAAAGACTTTTACCTGTATAGAGACCCTAACAATAAAGTGGAACATCCACTCTACTCCCAAGGTTGAGGCTACCTAGATATTGTCATCAACATTGAGGCCATAGCGAATTAGCTCGATATAAAATGGATGATCAAATCTTGGATAAACAACCATGAATCTTGGTCGATGTTGATCTTCAAAATATGTAAATGGCCAACATTCTGAGGAGGCTCAAGGTGGCATGGCCTTGATTTGTTCACTCTAAACTTTTCCTCGATTCGTGTGATCCCTAAAGGTTCGAGATCGGTTACCTCCCTCTAAAAACCTAGGAAGAAGATGAAGACACATTGTACTGTCGAATATGACTAGAAAAACGTGGTGAGAATCAATCGGAATGGCTCAATGTGGTTCCCTATCTCTGACAAGAAGGAGAATACTCAAAGATCTTTGGCACATACTAATGGAGTGCAAGAAATCAACCCTTCTTTGGCAAATCCTCCACCACTAGATGTAGACCAATGCAAAAGTGGCCAAGATTTATAGGGCCATGTTGTGTTGCAAGAGATGTTATGAAAGTTCATGCAAGTTATGGTTATGCTATTATATTTGTTATGTTGATGATTATACATATTCATATTCCATAGACGTGTGCCCACATAGGTGTGCACAAGCTTGAGGTTCTCTTGCATTTATTTTATTATTTTTTCAATAACAACAACTATATAAATGTATATATCGACACATATATCAACACTTGTACTGACCTCTATACTAATTGTGTACATACTACTAATAGACATTTTGATGCATGAGCCAAATATCCACATTCCTTTAGATGTGCATTTGTATTGCACACATGTTGTGCAACATTTTCATAGGGTTAAATATTTAAACTTGAATTAGGGCAATTGTGATAAAAATCTATGTGGAAAAGCTTCATTTTGATGTAGCATTTCTTACCCTCATCAATACTTGTCCCACCACAATCTCCTACCTTACGAGCAACACGAAGACAAATCCGAGTTACTCTAGTTGGAATCCAGAAATCCATTTGCTGAGGCATTTTTATTACCTCTAAATTCTAGAAGCACCCAAGTCCCACGAGACTCCCAAGTCCCATACAACTAAGGGTAGAACAACTATGGCCCATTAGGATTGTACAATGCCCAAGGGTTGTTAGGCTTAGATTTTGGAAAAGGATGGCCCAAGAGCATGCCAAAAGGTTGGTTTGAAATGATATTGTTGTGCTGCAAGCTAAGAATGTGCATGTGTATGACCCATGCTACCATCGATAGAGTCCAATGACATCTCCAACTAGCTCGCTAAGAATGGGATCTAGGAAAGGATGAACCTAACATGAGACAGTGAGATTAGTTTGAGTGGATGAAGCATTGTCACAATGTGCACATGTATGGTCCGTGCTACCATTGATGGACTCCACCGAATGAAAGGTCAATGCAAAATGTCCCCAAAGGCCACCATTTTCAGCTCACCATGGGGTTAGGACATGTTGAGCTAGGTGTCCTTGGTGGAGGTTGAGCTCTTGCCCTGACTGACACATGCAAAATATCGGCCTATGATGCTGCATCACATTAAGAAAGAACATCGCTAAGGCCAAATGAGGAGGGAGATAATGTGTCACCACAACATGCATGACTCCTAGTATTGTCAATAACGTCCATCGAGAATGATTGAAGCTCAACGAGAAACTTTCTCAAAAGGCACCATTGCATCTCTCAAAGACATGGGCATTGTTGTTGTCGCAAAGTCTACAATTCCCTTATTTCAAAGCAATGCTCATGAAAAACCTTATTATGAATCAATCAAAATATCTACTAATTTAAATTTTTAGCAGGTATTTACAAATATCAGTCGGTTTCGAAAGGCTTAAGGTATTTTCTTCTAGTTTTTTAAAGGCAAAGAAATTTTTTAAAGGCAAAGAAATAAGAATGTAGGATTTTGAAAGGCACCAGTAATCAATGTTTCAACCCTTTTTTTTAGCAAAACAGGGAAACCCTTCCTGTGGGATAAGAGAGGTCCCATGGGTACTATGCCCTTCCTTTGTACACTTGCAATTTCAAAGTTAAAGTTCGGGAGTAGGCTTAGGCTGAACCTCCATTAAAATTAAAAAAGGGAAACCCGTGAGCATTGTTTCAAAGGGTTGTTCGGTAACTTCCGTCGCCTCTGGGGAGCAGGAGTGACGAAATTCCCACACAGTTCAAATTTCAATTTTCCATCACGTCCCGTTCGACAATTTTCTTCTAGCACTTGGCGGCGCACGCCCACAGCGATTACTTCACCCATTTCACTTTGAAGTGAAGACTCAGTACCGTCTCGTCGGCGAAGCCATAATCTGTGTGTGGAAGTGTAGGTCGCACCAGCAGACTCGGTTTTGTCTCTCCCGGCGAAGCCATCGTGTGACGTGAGATGGCAAGAACAACCAACCTCTCTGAACACATTTTATATTCAATTAGATGGATAATCCGTACAGCTTCGGCAGTCAAATGGGTTCCGGTGTCGATGGCACCGTCTTCGTCTGCACTCAAAACGCCACCGGATATCAGTACGCATGTAAATCCATCAAAACGTGAAATTCTGCTTCTGTTTCTCCATGCACATCCGGAAATCGCCATGCTTGAGAGGCTTTGTGGCTACCCCTAACATTATTACGTAGCCTGACCATTTTGAGGACGAGGATAAACTCCAGATTGTCATAGGTCTGTCCCAAGGAGATGAATTATGTGATTATCTTACATCTTCTGGAGAAAGATGCTGCAAGAATCCTAAAAACAGGAGTTTCAGCCGTCGCCTCTGTCACAACCGAGGAGTGATGCACAGAGATATCAAACCAGAAAATATACTCCTTCCCTGCAGAAACAGCGGTTATCAAAATCTCAAGCTCACAGATTTTGGTGCATCGACAGACTTCTCGCACGATCGGTGTTTTAGCGATGACCAAGGCACACCTTGCTATGTCGCTCCTGAAATTCTTACAGGCACAGTGACGATGACAAGATCGATGTGGGCATTCTCTTTCATTTCATACTGAGCGGTCATGCTTCCTTTGATGGGGATTCTGAAGCGGACATTTTCCGAAACATCAAGAGAACAAGCCTAAATCTGAAGCGTACACCATGGCACGAAATATCAGCTGGACACATAGACCAAAATCAGAGCCAATTATTGTTCATGATGGATACTAATTGTTGATGTTCTTGTCGATTGCATCACGTCGAAGGGTGATATACAGATTGTCGAGTTCTATGGATTGAAAGAAATGTTGATATATCAAACTCAATATGTGATGATCGAGGATGACACATATCACTTTTTCATTTCTTTGACATATATAGTGGTCGCATCGATATATATCAAGGAAACTATTGTGAGCTTCACTAGATTTATCTACAAAGAGTTATGGCACATTTGTTCCCGGCCAACTCACCTATTCGCAGACATTTCCATATGTAATGTTCTTTATATATTGCTCTAGTTGTATTGTTGTACTAGGTCATTCTTGTATATTCTCTTATGTAATAGAAGAAAAATTAGATCATTCCTCCTTGCCCCAATCTATGTGTGCTCCTCTCTTTGACTATGAGAGTTTGTGAGAGATCTCTTCCTTATCTCTTTTCTCTTGACATGGTATTAGAGTCAGTGTGGCTGTCGAGAGCTCCTAGAGAAGGCCGATGATGAAGAGTACATAAAAAAGCATGCAGAATGCATGCTTCACAAATGATCTCAGATTGCTACGAAGTTTGGTGTGAAGGTAGAAGGTGTCAAAATAATTTCGGGAGTTATCCATTTAGGATCATCTGTTTTGCTCAAATTTCAATTTCGGACCCATGTTGACCTTTGTTTCGAGCCCCTAAGGTGAGGCCCACATAGAAAACAGATGTTTTTGCAAAACTCTAACTTGCATTTTGTTTGACAGCACTCAGATATTTGAGATCGAGAAGTTCAAGTGATTTTGTGTATTGTTGGTACACGAAAAATGTATTTCTGTGAGATCAAACTATCACGTCACAGTGTGAAAATGTTCAAGTAGAGGTACTACTTCTATTGTTTTTGTAGTGTTGTGAATTGCTACAAGAATGGAAAATGCTAGTGGAATGAGTCAACTTATGAGTGATAAGCTGGATGAGAACAGATTTCATGCATAGAGATTCAAAATAATAAATTTCCTCATGGGAAAAGGCTACTCAAAGTACATCGAAGGAGAGAATGAAAACGCTTTGTAGTTACCAAAGCGGAATCACATTATGGACCAATTAAGAGAATATGAAGAATGGAATCAAGGACCACAGAAGCTAATTATTGGATGTCAGGTAGCATACAAGATAGCATGATTGGGCACATATAAGATGCCAAGACTCTAAAAGAGGCTTGGAATAGTTTGGTTACATTGTTTGAGACCAATACAAAGGCATAAAAATTCCAACTTAAAAATACGCTAGATAAATTGGAGAAAAATAGCATGTCCATCTGTGATTACACCTAAAAAGCAAAAGAATATATGAGTCACATGCATCTATTGGTGTCAATGTAGATGATGATGATGATAAGGTGGAAGTGTGCCTTCATGGTTTAGGAACTGCATATAAAAATTTCAAAACTCCTGTTTAGACCAAGGAAAATATTCCTAATTTTGCTTATCTAGTATCCATGCGAATAACTAAAGAAAATTTTCTTAGTGAGGACTCAGAATCCCAATGAAAACCTGGTATTGACAAGATATTCTATTCTCATAGAGGAAGACATAGAATCATCCAAGAGGTAGAGGACAATTTTGAGATAGGGAAAGACAAAGAGATCGCAAAAATTTCCAAAGAAATGTTTCAGGTAATGTTAGTAAAGGGTGCTAGAGTTGTGGTAAACCTGCTCTTGAAACATGATTGCACGTTGAAGAATCAAAATAATAGAGGGCAACACAAGAATTATGCATCCATGTGTAGATGATTGAGAAACTAATCATGGTCCAATATCATATGATGAATACAGTGTATGTTGATTCTTGTGCCTCGAATCATACGATCGGCCATGCATAGTGCTTTAGTAGTTTGCAAATTTCTTTTGTTTCTAGATATGTGGAAACAAGCAATGATACGTCATATCCTATCAAGCATATAGGAAACATAATACTATCTATGGAGGATGGGAAGGTAAAACATCTTGGTGATGTATTGCATGTTTCGATTATAACAAAGAATCTTTGTTTTGTTGGACAAATGGTTCATGAGGGACTACAAGTCACGTTTAATGCCAATGGTCTATATGTAGAAGATTACAAACAAAATGGAAGGTTGGTCACCAAATAGAACAAAGTTGTAGGATGTTTAGCTTCAATGTGAAAATTCCTGAAATGAATGTAGCCATGTTTGCAAAAGGTGCAAGCTTTAGTGTTCATATAGAGATTTGGCACAAGTGCATTGGACATGCAACTTTGTAGAGATTCAAGTTGATGTACTCAAAGGAGCTTGTCAAAGGACTGCCAAATTTCAACGTCGCATAGATTCAGAAGGTATGAAAAGCATCTCAATTTGGTAAATGATGAAGGACATCATTTTTCATGATAAGAATGTTAGTGAGCATATTCAAGAAATAGTATGTACAAATGTTTGGGGTCTTGCAAAGACCACATCTATGGGAGGATGCATGTTTTATGTCACTTTCATTGATGAACATACACGAAATGTATGGGTATACTTCATAAAGGAAAGAGTGAGGTGTTTATTCACTTTCAAAATTTCCAGGCTATGGTGGAAAAGTAGAAAATGGATTATATTCATACATTAATATCTAATAGAGGAGATGAATACATGTCAAATGTTGAGTTCAATAGTTTTTTAAAAAGCCATGGAATGTGAAGGTAGTTTTCATGCAATTACACACCACAACAAAATGGCATTGCTAAACATAAAAATAGACATATTACAAAGATAGCAAGAGCCTTCATGGCTGAGAAAAATAAGCCTCATTATTATTATTGAGTAGAAGCTATGCATATTGCTATATACATCGTGAATAGAACTCTAAGTGTTGTTGTACATCAAGTTAGACCTGAAGTTAAGTTTATAGGTAAAAGGTAAAATTTATCACACATCAAAGTTTGGGTTGTATTGCATATGCTCATCTTCCAGTTGAATTGAGGATGAGCCTTGATCCAAAAGCAAAAGAAATATATCTTCATTGGGTACTCTCTTGAGCAAAAGGGATATCAATGCTACAACCCACTTACAGGAGAGGTGAAGGTAAGAAGACATGTGGTGTTTGATGAAATCTCACCACTCTATATCCAACAAATTCATCAAGTACATCCAAGAAAGGTAAAGAAAAGGTTTCTGTTGATAACAAAACATGTACATGTTTTGAAGACATTGATGGAGAATCAAGCGGTTTAGAAAAGACCCTTGATGTGGAACTTGGACTACCCTGTGTGAAGAATCCAGGAGTATGAAAGGCACATGCAGATGATACAACAAGCTGAAGTGTCCTAGGACTAAGAATATTTAGAAGGATGCATAATTCGATGCAATGATTTACATATTATAGCTACATGGCTCCTCATTGTGCTTACATAAACAAGGTTATACAAGATGCTAGACCTTCTTGTTTTGAAGATGCAATTCGAATGAAGATTGGAAGAAAGACATGGATGAGAATATGGTTGCATTGTATGGAAATGAAACATGGAAGCTTGTTTCATTGTCGTATGGAAAAAAATCTGTAGGTTGCAAGTGGGTTTACAAGGTGAAGTACAATGTTGATGGTAGCATAAGCAAGTATAAACCAGGATTGGTTTCGATATGTACAAACATATAGCATTTATTATGAAAAAACCTTTATCCTTTTAGCTAAAATGGATATTTTCAGAGCATTTGTGGCATTGGCTACAACAAAAGGATGGACTTTGAATCAGATGTATGTGAAGAATTCTTTCTTACATTGTGAGGTACAGGAAGAAGTACACATGGACCAACCACAAGGTTATAAGGATTCAAAGCACCCAGAGTATGTCTGCAGGTTGCAAAAGGCTTTGTATGGGCTTAAACAAGCCCCTCGTGCTTGACATGCAAGGATTGCATATTATCCAACCACCATTGGATTTTCTATGTGTGATGTAGATCACTCATTATATGCAAGGAAGGGTGATGATGGCATCATGATTGTGGCTATTTATGTTGATGTCTTGATTGTAGGTGGTGATAATGAAGAAAACATTAAAAACGTAAAGCACCTCCTTATGGAGGAATTTGAGATGAAAGATGTGGGTATGTTGTCTTATTTGTTGGGCATTGAGTTTATACATAGAGAAACAAGTATATGGATGTCACAAAGTCAATATGCCTTAGGTATGCTGCAAAATTATGGTATGGATGATTATGAGCCATTTCTATGCCATTAGATCAAAATATGAAGTTGGATACTACATCAGGTGAAGCATTGAAAATTCATCAAGTACATCCAAGAAAGGTAAAGAAAAGGTTTCTGTTGATAACAAAACATGTACATGTTTTGAAGACATTGATGGAGAATCAAGCGGTTTAGAAAAGACCCTTGATGTGGAACTTGGACTACCCTGTGTGAAGAATCCAGGAGTATGAAAGGCACATGCAGATGATACAACAAGCTGAAGTGTCCTAGGACTAAGAATATTTAGAAGGATGCATAATTCGATGCAATGATTTACATATTATAGCTACATGGCTCCTCATTGTGCTTACATAAACAAGGTTATACAAGATGCTAGACCTTCTTGTTTTGAAGATGCAATTCGAATGAAGATCGGAAGAAAGACATGGATGAGAATATGGTTGCATTGTATGGAAATGAAACATGGAAGCTTGTTTCATTGTCGTATGGAAAAAAATCTGTAGGTTGCAAGTGGGTTTACAAGGTGAAGTACAATGTTGATGGTAGCATAAGCAAGTATAAACCAGGATTGGTTTCGATATGTACAAACATATAGCATTTATTATGAAAAAACCTTTATCCTTTTAGCTAAAATGGATATTTTCAGAGCATTTGTGGCATTGGCTACAACAAAAGGATGGACTTTGAATCAGATGTATGTGAAGAATTCTTTCTTACATTGTGAGGTACAGGAAGAAGTACACATGGACCAACCACAAGGTTATAAGGATTCAAAGCACCCAGAGTATGTCTGCAGGTTGCAAAAGGCTTTGTATGGGCTTAAACAAGCCCCTCGTGCTTGACATGCAAGGATTGCATATTATCCAACCACCATTGGATTTTCTATGTGTGATGTAGATCACTCATTATATGCAAGGAAGGGTGATGATGGCATCATGATTGTGGCTATTTATGTTGATGTCTTGATTGTAGGTGGTGATAATGAAGAAAACATTAAAAACGTAAAGCACCTCCTTATGGAGGAATTTGAGATGAAAGATGTGGGTATGTTGTCTTATTTGTTGGGCATTGAGTTTATACATAGAGAAACAAGTATATGGATGTCACAAAGTCAATATGCCTTAGGTATGCTGCAAAATTATGGTATGGATGATTATGAGCCATTTCTATGCCATTAGATCAAAATATGAAGTTGGATACTACATCAGGTGAAGCATTGAAAATTCATCAAGTACATCCAAGAAAGGTAAAGAAAAGGTTTTTGTTGATAACAAAACATGTACATGTTTTGAAGACATTGATGGAGAATCAAGCAGTTTAGAAAAGACCCTTGATGTGGAACTTGGACTACCCTGTGTGAAGAATCCAGGAGTATGAAAGGCACATGCAGATGATACAACAAGCTGAAGTGTCCTAGGACTAAGAATATTTAGAAGGATGCATAATTCGATGCAATGATTTACATATTATAGCTACATGGCTCCTCATTGTGCTTACATAAACAAGGTTATACAAGATGCTAGACCTTCTTGTTTTGAAGATGCAATTCGAATGAAGATCGGAAGAAAGACATGGATGAGAATATGGTTGCATTGTATGGAAATGAAACATGGAAGCTTGTTTCATTGTCGTATGGAAAAAAATCTGTAGGTTGCAAGTGGGTTTACAAGGTGAAGTACAATGTTGATGGTAGCATAAGCAAGTATAAACCAGGATTGGTTTCGATATGTACAAACATATAGCATTTATTATGAAAAAACCTTTATCCTTTTAGCTAAAATGGATATTTTCAGAGCATTTGTGGCATTGGCTACAACAAAAGGATGGACTTTGAATCAGATGTATGTGAAGAATTCTTTCTTACATTGTGAGGTACAGGAAGAAGTACACATGGACCAACCACAAGGTTATAAGGATTCAAAGCACCCAGAGTATGTCTGCAGGTTGCAAAAGGCTTTGTATGGGCTTAAACAAGCCCCTCGTGCTTGACATGCAAGGATTGCATATTATCCAACCACCATTGGATTTTCTATGTGTGATGTAGATCACTCATTATATGCAAGGAAGGGTGATGATGGCATCATGATTGTGGCTATTTATGTTGATGTCTTGATTGTAGGTGGTGATAATGAAGAAAACATTAAAAACGTAAAGCACCTCCTTATGGAGGAATTTGAGATGAAAGATGTGGGTATGTTGTCTTATTTGTTGGGCATTGAGTTTATACATAGAGAAACAAGTATATGGATGTCACAAAGTCAATATGCCTTAGGTATGCTGCAAAGTTATGGTATGGATGATTAAGATCCATTTCTATGCCATTAGATCAAAATATGAAGTTGGATACTACATCAGGTGAAGCATTGAAAATGCTACTATGTACAAGAAAGTTATGGGAAGTTTAGTATATCTCACAATTATAAGACCTGATCTAAGCTACACTGTAGAAACTCAAAGTCAATTTATGCAAGTTCCCAAGAAACCACATTTGGATGTTGTGAATCAAACATGGATTTGAATGAACATAGTTATGTACAAAACTTCAAGGCTCAAGATCTTGCAATACTTTCAATGTCATAAAAATTGGAAAAATATTGAGTTTATCAAACTAAATTTTGATAACCCAACATCCTTAGGAGAAAGATATTAAAAGTATCAATGTCTTCATAAAGAAATGAGTGCTCTATATATGTATGGATGTGCATATGTGTGCATCTATGTACTTATGTATGTATGTATGTGTGTGCATGTATGTATATATATGTATGTTTGCATGCATGAATATGAGTGTAGATTTGAGCTTCTCATCGATATGAGCTTCTCCTATGGTATGATGTTCTCATGGATGAAGTGGTATTGGATTTTGATGCGTTTGGTTTGAGCATGGAACATTGGAGTCTTGGTGATGGCCAAGGTTGATTAGATATTGGTGTGGATGCATGTGAGATAATAAACATTGAAGACATTTTTCCAATGTCAAATCATAAACCTCAAAGCCATATGGCCTCACCTTGCTATGTCGCTCCTAAAGTTCTTACAGGCACATTGACGACGAGAAGATTGATGTGGGCATTCTCTTTCATGTCGTACTGAGTGGTTATGCTCCGTTTGATGGGGATTCTCAAGTGGGCATTTTTCAAAACATAAAGAGAAGAAGCCTAAATCTGAAGTGGAGTCCATGGCACAAAATATCACCTGGACGAATAGACCAAAACCAGAGCCAATTATTATTCATGATGGATACTAATTGTTGATGTTCTTGTCAATTGCATCACGTCGAAGGGTGATATACAGATTGTCGAGTTCTAGAGATTGAAACAAATGTGGAGATATCAAACTCAACATGTGATGATCGAAGATGACACATATCACTTTTTCATTTCTCTCACATATATAGTTCCGATACATGTCAAGGATACTATTGTGAGCTTCACTAGATTTATCTACCAAGAGTTATGGCACATTTGTTCCTAGCCAGCTCACCTATTCGCAGACATTTCGATATGTAATGTTCTTCATATATTGCTCTAGTTGTATTGTTGTACTAGATCATTCTTGTATATTCTCTTATGTAATAGAAGAAGAATAAGATCATTCCTCCTTGCCCCAATCTATGTGTGCTCCTCTCTTTGACTATGAGAGTGTGTGAGAGATCTCTTCCTTATCTCTCTTCGCTTGACATGGTATTAGAGCCAGTGTGACTATCGAGAGCTCCTAGAGAAGGCCGATGATGAAGAGTACATAAAAAGGAATGGAGAATGCATGCTTCACAAATGATCTCAAATTGCTACGAAGTTTGGTGTGAAGGTAGAAGGTGTCAAAATAATTTCTAGAGTTATCCGTTCAAGATCATCTGTTTTGTTCAGATTTCAATCTTGGATCCATCTTGACCTTTGTTTCGAGCCCCCAAGGTGAGGCCCGTATAGAAAACAGATGAGTTTGCAAAACTCTAACTTTCATTTTGTTTGACAACACTCACATATTTGAGATCGAGAAGTTCAAGTGATTTTGTGTATTGTTGATACAAAAAAAATGTATTTCTATGAGATCAAACTATCACGTCACAGTGTGAAAATGTTCAAGTAGAGGTACTACTTCTAGTGTTTTTGTGGTGTTGTGAATTGCTACAAGAATGGAAAATGCTAGTGGAATGAGTCATCGTATGAGTGATAAGTTGGACAAGAAAAAATTTCATGCATGGAGATTCAAAATGATAAATTTTCTCATGGGAAAAGGCTACTCAAAGTACATCGAAGGGGAGAATGAAAACATTTTGTAGTTACCAAAGAGGAATCACATTATGGACCAATTAAGAGAATATGAATAATGGAATCAAGGACCACAGAAGGCAACTATTGGATGTCTCTTAGCATATAGGATAGTATAGTTAGGCACATACAAGATGCCAAGACTTTAAAAGAGGCTTGGAATAGTTTGGTTACATTTTTTGAGACCAATACAAAGGCATTAAAAATGTAACTTAAAAATTAGATGCATAAATTTGAGAAAAATAGCATGTCCATATGTGACTACACCCTAAAAATCAAAAGAATATATGAGTCACTTGCATCTATTGGAGTCAATGTAGATGATGATGATGATGATAAGGTGGATGTGTGCCTTCATGGTTTAGGAACTACATATAAAAATTTCAAAACTCCTGTTTAGACCAAGGAAAATATTCTTAATTTTCCTAATCTTGTATCCATGCAAATAATTGAAGAAAACTATCTTGGTGAGGACTCAAACTCCCAAGGAAAACCTAGTTCTGAGAAGGTTTTCTACTCTCATAGAGGAAGAGATAGAATCATCCAAGAGGTAGAGGACAATTTTGAGATAGGGAAACCCAAAGAGATCGCAAAAATTTCCAAAGAAATGTTTCAGGTAATGTCAATAAAGGATGCTAGAGTTGTGGTAAACCTGCTCTTGAAACATGATTGCACGTTGAAGAATCAAAATAATAGAGGGCAACACAAGAATTATGCATCCATGTGTAGATGATTGAGAAACTAATCATGGTCCAATATCATATGATGAATACAATGTATGTTGATTCTTGTGCCTCAAATCATACGATCAGCCATGCATATTGGTTTAGTAGTTTGCAAATTTTTTTTGTTCCTAGATATGTTGAAACAAGCAATGATACATCACATCCTATCACCCATATAGGAAACATAATACTATCTATGGAGGATGGGAAGGTAAAACATCTTGGTGATGTATTGCATATTTTGATTATAACAAAGAATCTTGTTTTTGTTGGACAAATGGTTGACCAGGGACTACAAGTCAGGTTCAATGCCAATGGTTTATATGTAGAAGATTACAAAAAAAATGGAAGGCTGGTCACCAAACAGAACAAAGTTCTAGGATGTCAGCTTGAATGTGAAAATTCCTGAAATGAATGTAGCCATGTTTGCAAAAGGTGCAAGTTTTAGTGTTCATATATCGATTTGGCACAAGCGCACTGGACCTGCAAATCTGTAGAGAGTGAAGTTGATGTAGTGAAAGGAGCTTGTCAAAGGGCTGCCAAATTTCAACGTCGCATACATTCAGAAGGTATGAAAAGTATCTCAATTTGGTAAACAATCAAGGACATCATTTTTTCATGATAAGAATGTTAGTGAGAATATTCTAGAAATAGTATGTACAAATGTTTGGGGTCTTGCAAAGAACAAATCTATGGGAGGATGCATGTTTTATGTCACTTTCATTGATAACCATACACGAAAAGTATGGGTATACTTCAGGAAAGAAAAGAGTGAGGTGTTTATTCACTTTCAAAATTTCAAGGGTATGGTGGAAAAGCAGAAAATGGGGTATATTCATACATTAAGATCTAATAGAGGAGATGAATACATGTCAAATGTTGAGTTCAATAGTTTTTTAAAAAGCCATGGAATTTGAAGATAGTTTTCATGCAATTACACACCACAAAAAAATGGCATTGCTAAACGTAAAAATAGAAATATTATAAAAATAGCAAGAGCCTTCATGGCTGAGAAAAATAAGCCTCATTATTATTGGGTAGAAGCTATGCATATTGCTGTATACATCATGAATAGAACTCTAAGTGTTGTTATACATCAATTCAGACGTGAAGATAAGTTTATAGGTAAAAGGTAAAATTTATCACACACGAAAGATTGGGTTGTATTGCATATGCTCATGTTCTAGATGAGTGAGGATAAATCTTGATCCAAAAGCAAAAGAAATATATCTTCATTGAGTACTCTCTTGAGCAAAAGGGATATCAATGCTACAACCCACTTACAGGAGAGCTGAAGGTAAGAAGACATGTGGTGTTTGATGAAATCTCACCACTCTATGCATATGTGAAAGAAGGAATTAATCTTGAATCAAATGACAAAGAAAATGTTGAAAATTCAAGTATAGAATCTCAAATTGTGAGTGGACATGATGTATCACCAAGCAATAGTTCCAACTCAAACCCATGGAGCCAAATCTTGTGTTGAAACTTTAGTCCAACAAATTCATCAAGTACATCCAAGAAAGGTAAAGAAAAGGTTTCTGTTGATAAAAAAACATGTACATGTTTTGAGGACATTGATGGAGAATCAAGCAGTTTAGAAAAGATCCTTGATGAGGAACTTGGACTACCCTTTGTGAAGTTTCCAAGAGTATGAAAGGCACATGCACATGATATAACAAGAAGAAGAGTCCTAGGACTAAGAATATTTGGAATGATTCATAATTCAATGCAATGATTAACATATTATAGGTACATGGCTTCTCATTATGCTTACATAAACAAGGTTATACAAGATGCTAGACCTTCTTGTTTTGAAGATGCAATTGGAATGAAGATCGGAAGAAAGATATGGATGAGAATATGGTTGCATTGTATGGAAATGAAACATGGAACCTTGTTTCATTGCCGTAAGGAAAAAAATCTATAGGTTGCAAGTGGGTTTACAAGGGGAAGCACAATGTTGATGGTTGCATAAGCAAGTATAAAGCAAGATTGGTAGAAAAATGATATGTACAAACATATAGCACTTATTATGAAGAAACCTTTATCCATTTAGCTAAAATGGACATTTTCAGAGCATTTGTTGCATTGGCTACAACAAAAGGATGGATTTTGCATCAGATGTATGTGAAGAATTCTTTCTTACATGGTGGGGTACAGGAAGAAGTACACATGGATCAACCACAAGGTTATATGGATTCAAAGCACCCATAGTATGTTTGTAGGTTGCAAAAGGCTTTGTATGGGCTTAAACAAGCCCCTCATGCTTGACATGCAAGGATTGCAGATTATCTAACCACCATTGGACTTTCTATGTGTGATGTAGATCACTCATTATATGCAAGGAAGGGTGATGATGGCATCATGATTGTGGCTATTTATGTTGATGTCTTGATTGTAGGTGGTGATAATGAAGAAAACATTAAAAAGGTAAAGCCCCTCCTTATCCAGGAATTTGAGATGAAAGAAAGCCATATGACCTCACATGCTACAAAGTTGGATTCTTGATACTCGACTTCTATAAATGATAGAGAAACTATAGAATGTTTCTTGCTTTCCCAAGAGATAGGTCATGAGCCCAACAAGAATATGTATCAAGAGGTAGACCATCGAAAATGAAGATTTTTAGCCCGATGTGAATCAGAATATCTTGTGAGATCAATGCCCCCTTTTTACAAAAGACCATGATCTCACATGACAGCAAGGTAACGAAGTAATCTGTGAGCAGTTTGCCAATGTGTCTAACGATGTTCATGTGCAAACTAGCTACGTATACCAACTTTATTCGCAATGTCTCGTCTTGTGCTAGCTAGGTAAAGTAAAGAGTCAACTAGCTCCCAATAATAATGCACATCCATGATTGGTGATGTTTCCTCTATTGTGAGCTTGATGTTGGGATCTATTTTATACCTAGAAAGTAGATAGGAGTAGTACTTATTCATAGAGAGGAATATGCCTTCTTTCATTTGCCAAAGATCCATGCCTAAGAAATAGTGAAGCAAGCCAAGATCTATCATTGCATTAGGGAAAGAAATAGAAAAAAATGTTCCATGTAAGGATTGCAACTATTTGTGCTTAATCTAGATTAATCTTGTCAAATCATCTTTACAAATTTGGTGTCGGTTCATTTAAGATATATCTTGCATTAATATATTATTTTTGGAAGAGAGAAAAAGTTCGTGTGAAAATCATGAAAAGTGATATGCCTCAAAGTTTGTATCCATCAGATGTTCTATGAATTTGAAATTTTTCCTCTTGTCCTTCAACCAATATAATGTGCTTTTAGGATGTGTTATACTTTTTTACTCCACTCTCCAAAGTAGTCTGGCTTCTCTATTTTTCATAATTCTAGATGCATTCTTCATGGAAGCTACCTTTTCAAAATCTTCATGATGTGATTAGATTTGTAGGAGATGGTGATGAGGGTTTACATAAATATTGTTCAAGGCTTTGGGAGTTGTCGAACAAGTACATGCAATACATAAATTATCTACAAAATCTATTACATTAGAAAGATTTACATCTAAAGGATCCAAAAAAAAGTTTTTATATTTGACTTCTAAGACAAGAAGTTTTAAACAAATGAAAGAAACTCCTATAGGATTGAAAATATGTTCTAAACAAATAAAGCTTTTTTTTAGATTTGACCAAAAACTCTAGTTAGAAGAAAAAGAGAATGAAAATTGTAAGAGATCATGTAACAAATGTGCTAGGTTTAAACATGTTGGGCGATTTTGAGCACACACATTTTTATAATGAAATTATGAATTACCATATTGTTTTGAAATTGTTGAAATTGGATGAGAATGCATGGTTAAATGGATTTATTTTCAAAAACTAATGAAAGAAATTAATTTTTTGTTAGACTCATATCAAACTTAGTAGATTTATGATGGCAAGATAGTGGTCCACATTTCAAAAGATTTGTGTGAATTTCAAAATTCAATAAAGTAAAAAGATTTGAGTTTCCTAGGCCTCATCATTGTAGGAAAGTATCAGCTATGCTTGAATAAGAGAATGACATCCGTATTGGGTGATTATACACATATTCATGGAAAAATGCCTTATGAGGTAGGAAAACAAACTTTGCATTTCAGTTAAAATGCATTTAACAATATATGGTTAGATATTAGGAGACTTCAAACATATACGGTTCAATTCTATGATATAAAAGAAAATAATTGTTCTGGCCTCTTTAATTTTGTAATAAAACTTGATGAAAATGAAATATAAAAGCATCAAAAGATGGAAAGAATTAGTATTGCACTAATGAATAGAGATTTGTACTACATCCTTGGTTAAATAGATATTCCATCTCTCAAAGTACAATTAGAAATGGATTTATTGTGGGCTGGGTGTGCTCAAGTTCCATATGTGAATCATAAAGTACTTAAGTGGTTGTCTCACACCCTGACATTCTAAATTTATCCAAAGGAAACATTTGAGTGAATTGTTGATAGGTAAACACTATGGAATAATTGGAATTTAGAAGCATTTAGGTGGATAACTAAAGACTCTTATATGAATCTTTGGTATAAGCGTGGGTGCAAATTGTAAGTACCCTTGCCTAAACTGCATGCAAACTCTACGTACAAGATGGTAGATAGCTAGAACTCAAGTTGGGGAACCTCTTTCCAAAAAAATGTTAATCTACATAATTTATTATCTTCTTCCATAATTTGGGACCCTATACTTCGAGTACAAAAGTTGACAGATGTACACATATGTACATCACATGCATCGTTGAGGATCATTGACAAGTTGGTTTGTATTCACTTGAATTATGCATATTCAATTAAGCATGTACCTCTTGTAGATGAATGCATTAAAAAATGTGAATATTTTCTTTCACAAAAGGGATTTTATGGTGGATATGTTCATCTAAGAAAAGATCCAAAGTTTTCATAAAACACAGGTGATGTACTACAGGATGTGTCAATGGGAGGTGCAAAATTAGGGTGAGGTTACAAATAATGTAAAAAAAATCCAAAAATAGCAAAGAAAAGAATGAGGTGTGGCTTAGACAAGATGAATTTCTGAACATCATGAGGGAACACGTTATTTATGATGTGTATGTGAATCTTTCAAAAGGGCAATCACAAAACCTATAGAAACCATCACAGAGGCTTGGAGTGTCAAAATCATAACTTACTCCTTGTGAGTTTTAAAGATATTATTTCATCCAGCATTACTTTTTGAAATAAAAATCTGATGATCTGAATCTTTATGTTTTTGCAACATATTCTTTTTTTGTGTAGTCCATTTTCTATGAAAAAAGGAACACTCGTCCTTTGGAACACTCAAGGGATGGAAAAGTCTCATCATCAAGGCTGAACAAGCTTCTTCAAATGCACAAGAAAAGGAGAAGGATTGACAAAAAGTAATCCACTCAAAGAGCTTTTTGATTGTTCCTTTAGAAGAAAAATACAAAGCACCGCATGCTAAATATTACCAATAGGTACACACATCATTGCATTTAATTATCACTGTATGAAGAAAACTCCTTTTAGGACAAAAGCTAGATTAAATACAAGAAGAATGACATCTGGTACTAATGTGAAGCTGAAGAAACGTAGATGATATCAAATAGGATTTGGAATATCTTTCGTTTTTTTACCAAAAATTATATATAGATGTATTTATAGTTTTTGTAAACATACAATTGATGAAATAAAACGGCATTAGTCTTCTTTGATTATTTTGAATGATCTTGACTCTTGCAAATCTCCTTTGTATTTGAGATACTTTTCCTCCTATAGCTAGCAATACTTTTATCATCTAAGACCCCTACAACCAATGCATCGCTAGAATAGTAGAGGAAATAACTAGCTCTTGAAGCATTTAGCCATGGGGCATAGCAAAATACTCTCAATGTTGTTGTTTTCTCAAGAAACAAAATGCCATATATGCATTAAATGGCAATGAGGAATATCCCATATATTTTGATAGTGTCTTCTCAGAGAATAGTGCAAAATCAGGGTCTTTACTATAAAGCATATGTACAAAACACAATAAATATGTATTCAATTTGGAAGATAGTGAATAATAGAAAACCTAAGACATCTACACTAAACATTGAAGAGGTCTCTAGTCATGGTCACATGACAAGAAATGTATCAAAGTTTGGTGAGGAGCTGAGAAAGAAGAATATTATGTCAAAAGAAGCTTCTATCCTTGAGGACATTCAAAGGTTGAGAAAAGAAAATTCAAAACTTCTAAAGAATGCACATGGCGAAATTATTTTGGAAGTTTCAATATAATGGGGGGTACCTACTTGACATTAGGCCTTGTTGGTAGGAGTCAGGGCACCCAAGGACTTACAAGACCAGGAAGCCAGTGCAAAGAGTCAGAGAAAAGAGAATGACCAAGTAGGCAAAGCAGTCAACGCAGATCCGGCAAATAGGCCCTTTAATTTTTCACAAAGCAATATTTCTCAAATAGGGATCTTAGTCACTTCACACCATTGTAAATACCATTTTTTATTATTCCTTCTCCATTTTGTGCAAGCCGAGGAGTCCTTGATCTTGAGGAGTATTAGTAGTATTCATGTACCAATCTTCATAATTTTCAGAGCTCGTTTGAACCTCCAAAATAGCCTAGGATCCTAATTTTTAAGTAGGCTAGACACTAGGTCTGGACAGGACCAAAGCTAGTCAAAAACTATAAAAAGAGCTAGAGAGCTCATTTTTGAGGTTAGCTTCTTGTAGATTTGAACTTTGTATGAGAACTCTTTTGTAATGGAAGTTACTCCTTTGTTACTCTCGTTGTTCTTGCCATGTGTGCGCGTGTGTCTGTATGTGTGTGCATGCTAGTGTGCTTCTCCATCACCACTTGTGCACATCACTTGCTCGAGGTCTTCATACCATCCTCATGTCTTCCCAGATTGACATTAAAGGAGGTGCTACTCATCATTGAGCTACACCAAATTTGGCGCCGTTGCCGAGGATCGAGCTTTGAGGACGAGCATGTCATGGTAAGACGTAGAGTAGAGACATTGGAAGAGTGGGTAAGCATTTCTTTTACTTGTTTTTCCTTCCTATTCCCTTCTACACATCTTATCCATTCATCATCATCTTCACCATCACGACCATATACCTCCATCTCCATTCATTTCCTCATTTCCACTCGAGAGCGAGAGAGAGCTTGTATGCACACTTGTTTTCTGTGTTAAGAGTGTTCTTGCATGTACCAGCTTCCATTGTAGCATCAGGAGCTTTAGTAGGTGAGAAAATTGATTGTGCGGGTCCCGAGGTGTTGACCTCTGTCGATTGCGATCGGAAAAAAATTTCAACTTTTGGTAAAACAAAGTGCACCACCATAACCCACATGATGAGCACATCCCAAATCACTAATTAAAATTAAAAAATTCCGTGAATTTTTGTCAATCGCGACCGATAGACTTTGTCAATCGCGACCGACAGACCCTGTCAATCGCGCCCGACAGACCATGACGGATTGCCACGTAGGACTCAGTCAATCATGATTGAGACCATCGATCGCGATCGACTGAAATTTCACGATTGACACAAATATTCACGTGTCCACGTGTCCATCACGACAGACACACCCACGATTGACTGAATTTGTGAAAAAAGTGTCGATCGCGATTGAAACCATCAATCGGGATTGATAGCCCTCACGATCCACTCTGTCGATCGCGATTGAAACTATCAATCGTGATTGACTTGTCGATCGCGACTGACAGGCCCCGACGGACACCTCTGTCAATCTTGATTGACAGCCCTGTCGATCGCGATTGACAGCCATATTCGGTAGATTTTTTAGGGTTTTTTATTCCAAATTTTGGGGTAATTTTGGGCATACATATCAAGTAATAAGTGCCTTGTGAGGCCCCTACACTAGTAATTTGAGAAAAATCTTGTGGGCCTGTTAACCTATTTGAACCCTGTTTTAACCCCAGAACCCTGTCTAGAGCACAAGCATATTGCAAGCTTGAGAACGGGATTCTTGAGTACCAAAGAGAAAGGCTAAGCAAGTGAGGTTGGATTATTCTCAACTCCCTTTGTCAATTCCTAGCCTAGGCTAAGTGCGAGTTGGGCTATAAGTAAGATAGCATGACGATAGGCAGCTGTCAAGTTGACGACTCTTAAATACTCAAGTTTAAGCATAAATGTAGTCTCTTTGTGATCGATAAATTTAAAGGAAAGAATTTAACGTGGTGCGAGCAACTAAAAGTGTGGCAATTTACTCAAGTATTCCTCACGACGTGATATTAGCAAGAGCATAAACACGATAAACAACTAAAAAAAGAACCAAGTGACCGATAGAAATTGATCTACAAGGAGGTTGTACTTGGGAAAATTGGGGTTTTTCAATCAAGCATATGAACCTTTGATCAGGACGACACCTAGGCAGAGATAGACAAAGCCTTAGGTCTTCAGAGGCTAGTGTCAATCACACTACTAGGTCTTGGGCCCAGCAGTTAAGCAATTATCCGCACTATCCTAGCTCTGAAACTAGCAAATTAGAGATGTCTTATGGTATGGAGAGACCCAAAGGAAGTTCAGGAGTGGCGTACTTAGAGAAACCTGAAGGCCCATACAAAACCCAACTTGAATACATCAGGACCAACCGATTAGGTGCTCGCATCTATGAGGACGGTCTAAGAAGATCTGTTGTCCAGATTAAAAACTCTAATCAACCCTTTGGATTAGAACACCCACTCGTTAAATTTGAGAATGGTGCATACCTAGATAAGGAAGGAACGATGTACGTAGTCACCAACCAACCGGATAGAACAGATGAATTTGGTAATGTGGTTCCAGAGGCAGACATAGGTGACATAGAGCAAGGGAACTTAGGAAGAGAGCCTAGGACTCCCCGAGGCAAATCAGTCTTAACTAGAATCATCACTACAGAGTGGGTTCCCCAGCAGAATAAGAGCATAGACTTTCTCTTGAACCGAGAGACTGACAAGACCTTTTGGAGGTATAAGACTGACCAGTCTAATGAAGCAGGAGTGCTAACAATCTATGAGTTTAAAGATCTTGATAGCCGAGGCAAAGTGACCTATTTAGACAATACTTCAGAAAGGATATTTGTGGTCACCAAGCATGGTAGGCATGCCTACACTTGGAAGGGTGAAATTGCTTTTCCCAAACCAAGATCCAATGTCTATTATGGTCACCAAGGCGCTGAAACATCCCATGCTTATGGAGCTCAAAGGGATAGGAGTAGAGATAGGCCAGAAGTGAGCTTTGCTAACCCACTAGGAAGAGAAAGAACAAGAACAAAGATGGATAGAGTGGAAACTGAGAGACCTAGAGACCAAAGGAACCAAAGAAATACAGATGAGTTTCCTTTGCCAAGACCTAGGGAACACACGAGGACCTTGAGTCCTACACAATTGGTTAAGTCCATGAAGAATTGCTTCAATGGCACAGGATACCCATACAATCATGTGGCAGAATTTAGGCAGGTCCTGAGAGCTGAGCAAGTTGATGACATATTCATAGAGTATGATGCCTTCAGCCTAACTCTCAAGAACACAACCCTTACATGGTTTCAACCGCTTCATCAAGGTGAGTTCAGGAACATAGACCAACTTCTAGAAGCCTTCATCACAGAATTTTCTAAGAGTGGCATACAACATAATACCTCTTCCTTAATATATAGCTTCAAACAGACACCTCAAGAGACGGTTAGAGTTGCAGGAAGAAGGTTTAGGCAATACCTAGAGAGATGTCCAGTTCCAGAGCTACCCACTCCAGCTAAACAAGTGGCTTTATTCCTAGATGGATTACCAACTACCAAGTTGAGATCTTATGTGTACTTGAAGGGCCCTAGGATCATAGAAGAGTGTGTACGTATGTGCATCGACATTGAGGATAACCTAGGGGAGGAATTAGAGCTTTCAAAAATCTACAGAGATTCAGATAGCTCTACTAGCCTCGATTCAAATCCGTCCACATCTATTGAGGAGCTTGCAGAGAAGGTAGCCCAGAAGTTAGGAGTCTCAAGTAAACAAATACCAAGGTTTGCCTCATTAAAAAGATGTTATACTTGTGGAGGTGACCATATGGCGAATGTATGTCCGATTATGGCTCAACCTCAAGTGAACCCTAGTAGTCAATATTGCACCATAGAACAGGGATACACTAATCACACCGCGCAAGATTGCCCATACAATAAGCAAGCCGTTAGGAAAACTTATCCACATCCATACCCTCAACAAGGAAGATACCAGAACTAGTACCCATCACAGCAGTTTGCTAGGCCTCAGCAACCCTACCAACCATAATATCAAGCCCAACAAAGGCCTCATCCTGTGTTAGCTCAGCAACCTCCAACCCCAGCCAATGTGATTCTAGTGAAGTACACAACTCTAGAAGAGAATGTGACCAGAGCCATAGTTCTTGTAACACCATTGCTTTCAGAAAGTGACCCTAGTGATCATAGTTTTGACTCTACTCACATTGAAAGTCCACATGCTTACTACATGCAGTCACCTGAGCATAACGAGTCATACTATTATGAAGACCCGAGTGAGTCTAGTTGGGAGCCAAAGTATGCAAATGTCATGTACACAAACCCCAAATCTAGACCTCAACCTAGGTAGGTAAGACCCCCATTTCATAGAGGACCATGCTACTGATGTCAGGGAGATCAGCTCTTTCGTGATTGCCCTATGCCTGCACCTACACAAACCCAATCTGTGACAATTCAAGGTTTTTGTCCCGATTGTGGGAAAGAGCACTCTTGTGAGATTGTCCTAAGAACCCTAACAATATGCCAAAAATCACTCCTATCAATGTTTTGGGTTAGTAGTAGACTCTACGGGAAGTGTAACTTCCACTACACCAGTACAAGTGGTCACTAGAGCCCAAGCTTTACAGCAAAACCAAAGTTCAGTCCAGGAAAAGAGTTATGAGGTTAGTGAAAGTGAGAGCATAACTAAGAAGAGGACCAGAGCTTGGAAGGATAGTCACAAGAGAATGAAAAGGCAATGGGCAAAGAAGATGAGCGAACTCGAGGAGAGTCTAAGAGAAACGAAAGCCAAGATAATTGAACTCACATCTCAAATGCACTGTCACACTACTCCACCACCACCATTCCCATCTCCTTCCAATCCCCCACCTTCCAACCCACCTCACACAATTCCACCACCCCCTAGAGTAGGATTAGTCTTAGCCAATCCCGCTCTCGAGGACCTAGACATGATGCTTAAAGCATATCACGCCAGAATCCAAGAATGGCCAAACATAACGGATCATGAAAAGTGTTACCCTAGAGTGGAACTAGAGCTCGAATGAACTAAAATTTGTGAGAAGATGGTGGAATTGGCTCGAACCATGTTTGAAGCTAGTTGCCTCTTTAACTTCTCTAGTTCACCTAAGACGCAGTTGCACTTTGATGGACTCCTGGAAAGATTGGAGAGGCTAATTGCACAGTCAGAAAAGGACCCCACCTCTCAGAATAAGGACAAGGCAAGTGAAAGAATAAGCCTTCCTGCCCAGGAAGCTTATGTGCCTAACTCCACAGAACCAGACACATCTTCTTCTATGAATCGGTACTCACCAGAGTTCCTGTGAGAGATTCAAGAAGAGAAATGGGCTAAAGAAATTGAAGTTCCTCCTCCCATTGAACTTGTGGATGATGCACATGATCAATTCCCCCAAGAAATTCCTTCCATTTATGAGGAGCAGGAGAGTGGCCAATCCCATGAGAGATTAGACTTCGAGTGCTCGTCTCTCCATGCGGAAGGACATCTCTCTATCACTTGTGTGTGAGATCAATACCTAAGGATAATCACTTAATTGTTGAGCCTAAGATCTATTAGTATGGTTCATACTTGCCTTAGACGATCTGATGCTTTGTCTGTCCGCTCATCCTATGTGTCTTCTAGACCCAAGGTTCATATGATCCATGTACTTTCCCAATATTGGAGTACAACTACATTGGAGGTTCTTTGTATCAATTTCCTATTCTTTTTAGTTTTCTTTGATGGAATAACTTGTGTTTATATTCAGATTGTTAGGGGTGATTCTCACATGTCATTACTTATCTTTGATCACTCGATTACATTCTTTCCCTTTACGTTTTTCCACAAATTTGCTCTGCCTACCTCTTGGACTTGAGAGAATTAGGGTTTCTTGAACTTCTTCAATGATATGATTCATATCATCACCCTATATTCAATTTCACCTATTCGCTCTTAGCGTAAGCTGAAAAGTTAACGAGCGGGTCGAGAGATTTTCCAACCTCGAGTCTCATGCTCTTGAAATGGCTTCGATGCTAAGGATATTCTCCCAAGATTTACTCTACATTTTCACCTTGGAATGCTACTTAATTAGCTCCAAATCCTTGAAAAAAACCCAAAAACTAGGCTCAAATTGACAAAAAATTAATTTTTTGACAAAAATAACCAAGAATCATGTTTGTCACGATAGATAGTGTCTATCACAATAGAAGGCTCTATTAAGGATGTGTGTCTATCACAATAGAAGGTGTCTATCATGATAGAAATGTCTATTATGATAGATGATTCTATTGCGATAGACGTGTCTCTCATGATAGATGAGTCTATCGTGATAGACATTATCCATCTATGGTCTATCCTATTTTCTGTATATCATCTATCGTAAATGTCTATCTATCATGACAGATGGTTTTATCTTTATAGATGGCCTCTATCATCCATCATGGGGTCTTGTTTGTCGTGATAGATGGGTCTATCATGATAGAAAGTGTCTATCATCTATCATTCTTTTTGTCTATGGTGATAGTATAGACAATTTCTATTGCAGGGGTCCATCTCTCATGATAGAATAGTATGTCACGATAGATGGTGTTTATCGCAGTAGATGGGGTCTATCGGGCTTTGCTATCTATTGCAATAGATGGTGTCTATCACGATAGGCCAAAAAACAAGAATTTGCATGCATGTTGTTGGGATGCTCATGCTTAGGTGTCTACCGTGCCTATTATACAAAAAAGAAATAACAAACTTTTCTATCTATCTCGATAGACATAGGGTATCATCTTGGGCTACATGCAGAGTTTGATCATACTTGTTGATGCTACTTGAGCTATTGTTGAAGCTAACAGGAAGTGCTCACAAACACACAAAAAAAGAGAATGCACACAATCACTCTCTCTGACAAGTGAAATGAGGGAACAGGAGGAAAGGTCCGGATTTGGTGATGAAGGAGATGCAAGGGGATGGAGAGTAGAGATGGTGGAAATGGTACTGGAGGGGAAAAAGTGAAGAAAGTAGAGAACTTATCTACTTGCCTACGATTCCAACCCCAAGACTATATGTCTTATTGTCACATGCTCATCCTCGAATTGCACTCCCTGACAATGTTGCCAAAATTTTCTATCACTCTAGCACAATGGAAGTACGAACGTGGTGAAGATCCACCTCATAAATGTCAATCCATAGAGATGTGAGGATGGTATGATGAACGTGAGTGATAAGAATGCACAAGTGTTTGAGTGAGAAGCTCAATGACATGCACACACACACAAGGTGGAACAATGGAATCTTTCATTTAAGAGCTCCTCATACAAACTTTCATAAAAAATCCAACTTCCAAAGTGAGCTCTCTAGCTTCTTTTATAGTTTCTCATTAGTTGCCCTAGTTCAGACCTAGTGTCTTCCCTTGTTAAAAAAATTAGGTTCCTAGACTAATTTGAAGGCTCAAATGAGCTCCAAGACTTATGAAAAATTAAGTGTAAGTTCTTCCAATACTCTATCAAGCTCAAGGACTCCTCAACTTGCAAAAAATGGAGTTGAAATTACTGAAAATTGGTATTTACAATCATATGTAGTGATAAAGATCACTGTTTGATGAAAATATAGTCTTCAAAACTTAAATGAAGACTATTCCCTATGAGAACTTTATTGATTGCCTTTCCTACTCAGTCTCATCTCTGTGCCTTGCCCTTCACATTGGCTTTCTTGCCTCATACTCCCTTTGCTACTCAAGCTTCCTTGTCCACTTCTGTTGCTAACACAAGGTCATATATTCTCAACTCTATCTTTGATTCCGTACTTCCTCATATTAGGAGTTGTAAGACCTCCCAAGAGACATGGAATGCCTTGGAAGCATTCTTCTCATCAAGTATCAAAGCTAGAAACAATCATTTGTGGATGAAGTTTACAACACTCAAGAATATGCCCAAGCAAAGTGTGACTTATTCAGTCACTAAGATGGACATTGTAGATCAACTTGGAAGCATTGGTGAAGTCATTGATGAAGAGAAAATTGTGAGGCAAGTCATCAATGGAATCGGAGAGGAAGAGGATACAATAGAGGTGGTTATGGAGCTTTACTACAATTCATATGGTTACAACAATAAATCCTACAATAATAACTATCAAGGAGGATACAAAGGAAGGAGAGACTACAACAATTATATAGATGATCAAGCTCAACATGATTCAATTCTTCTTATGAACATGATAATGAAGACTATAAGTGTGATGAGAATGTAATCTACATTGATTCTAGACTCTCAAATCATGTGGCAAGAAATGTAGCCTTGCTCTCAAACTTGGAGGATCCAAAGAACAAGCATAAGTTCCAAATAGGTGATGACATAGAACCTTCAGTGGAGAAGATAGGGAATGCGAAGATCTCCCATGGTAATCTAAATATTTTAAGCAGATTTCTTCATGAGTCAACTATTACAAAAAATCTTATAAGATTATGGGCAAAGATTTGCAAGTGAGATGCACCAAGCATGGAGTCTATGTAGAGGATCCATATCAAGGTAGATTATTCATGTAGAGGATCCATGTAGAGGAGAGAAACTAGGTGGATTATTCATAGTTGAACTCTAAGACACCAAGAACATTGCCTTGTTAAATTATGGAACCCAAACCTTACCAGAAATTGAGGTTTGGCATAAGAGGTTAGCTCCCATTGAAAGAGCCCTCAAACAAATCATAAAGATCAGAGTGTGCTTGGACTACCCAATATTGCAAAGCAACACACAATATAGAAGTGTAGTGCATGTCAATTTTGAAAATCACATATGCACCACCAAAATCAAGATCAAGGTTTTATGTATCACTTATAGATGATTGTAGTAAATGGGCTATTTTCAACTTTGTGAAGCATAAGCATGAAGTTTTTTCATCTTTTAAGAAATATTTAGCTCTTGTAGAGAATCAAACACGTAAAAAAATAAAAAGACTAAGGCTTGACGGAGGGGCAGAATGCTTCTCCCATGAATTTGATTCCTATCTGTAAGATAGAGGAATCAAGAGGGAAATCACTATCAAGTACACTCCTAAATAGAATAGAGTAGTAGAGAGAAGGAATAGGATTGTTTTTGAGGTGGCAAGGTCCATGTTAAATGAGAGAAGCTACAAAATTATTTGTGGGTAGAGGTAGTATCTACTTCCTAGATTAGCTTCAAAGGCCTTGGATAGTATGACTCCTTATGAAGCTTGGAATGGAATAAGAAAAATATTGGATCATTGTGATATATTTAGGTGCATTGCATATGCACACATACCATCAAAAATCATAGGTAAATTAGACCCTAAGGTAGAGAAGTGTGTATTTATAGGCTATGACTTTAATGAAAAAAAATATAGACTATAAAACCCTACCAAAAAAGGTTATATAGTCAATGGAGATGTTTTCTTCGATGGGAACAAATCATGATTTGAAAATGATTATAGAAAGATCAAGCTACCATATGATCCAGAGGAAGACTTTCCAACTCTCTCAAGCAAGAATACACATACACTTGAAGCATCAAGTGATTTTGAAGATGATCAAAAGAATCCAAAAAGAGAAATTAACTCATGGAACTCCAAAGGCAAGGCCAAGGTACAAGAGTTGAGGGATGTTGTAGAATCCTCTCACCAAACCATCATAAGAGATACTAGGGAGAAGAAGAAGAATAAGAAGAAGCTAGGAAGGTATGGCTATGATACATCTCTAGTGACTCAACACTCTATCTATTTAGCACAGGAATCAAACTCTAAGGAGCCCTCCTCTTGTGAGGATCCAAAGAAGAAACCCAAATGGATGAATGCTATGGAAGACGAAATTGATGCCATGCAAGAAAATCACACTCTGGAATCGAGTCCCATGACTCCAACCATGAAGATAACTGGATCTAGAAGGATATACAAAGTGAAGAAGAATTCTATTGGAACCATCAACATGTATAAAGCTAGACTTGTGGCTAAAGGGTATGCTCAGACCGAAGGAATTGACTATGAGGATACCTCCTCATGTGTGGCTAAGATGCCAACAATCATAGTACTTATGAGCATTGCAACTACCAAAAATTGGAAGATCTATCAAATGGATCTAGAGAATGCATCTCTAAATGGATGGATATCTGAAGAGGTATATGTGGAGCAACCTCGTGGGTTTGAAGATCCACATTTTCTTGAACATGTATGAGGGTTAAGGAAATCCCTGTATGTTCTAAATCAAGCTCGCAACTCCAAGAGCATGGAATCATAGACTTGTAACCTATTCGCATGATAAGGGTTTCATGGTTAGCAATGAAGATCCTTCACTCTTCATCAAGAGGAATCATGGAGACTTCATATACCTTTGTGTATATGAAGATGATATAATACATGCATGTAACGATGCTTAAGGTATTCGAAGGATCGAGCTACAGATGGAGGAATTCAAGATCAGTGACTGAAGGAAACTCAAATACTTCTTAGGATTGGAAGCTATGCATACAAAAAAGGGTATGTATCTCACTCAAAGGAAATACATCAAGGATATGCTAGCCAAGTTCAAGATGGGGAATGCTAAGGTTGCAGGTACACTCGCTAAACTCAAATCTAAGTGCTCATGAAGGAGAGCCAATTGATGACATAGCAACCTATCAAAGCTTAGTGGGAGGTTTGAATTATGCAACATTAAGTAGGGTAAATATTTGCTATAGTGTAAGTGTTCTGAGTCAATTCATGTATACTCCTAGGAAACCATACATGGAAGTAGCTAAGAGGATACTTAAGTATCTAAAGGGAACCATAATCGAAGGTCTATATTATCCATGTACCTTTGATATAGACATAAAGCTATTCTCTGATGAAGATTGGGAAGGTTCTAAAGATGACATGAGAAGTACTTCAGGTTATCTTACTTTTGCGGGTACAAATCTCATTTCATCCAAGGAGCAACATACTATTGCTCTTTCATCAACAGAAGCTAGATATAAAGTTTTAGCCAATGCAACTTAGGAAGCCATGTGGATCAAAATTTTCTACTCAGATTTGCGTATCAAATCTTCTACTCCTCACATCTTTGGCGATATTATGAGCTCAATTCACCTTGTAGAAAATCCAATTTATCATGCAAGGAACAAACACATTGAAGTTCATTATCACTATGTTAGGGAGAAAATAACAAGCGAGGAAATTGAAATCTCATATGTATCCACTCAAGAGCAATGTGCAAATGTGACGAAAAAAGCATTCGATGGATTAAAATTAAAAGGGTTCAAACCTATGAATCGACTTTAGGAAATATTGAAGAATTCAATACTCAAGCATCTTAGGCTTGAGGGGGAGCTCTTGCTGCATAAATCAAGATTAATTTCTTGAATAATGCACATAGGATTTTTCATGATGCATGATGCATAGATGTACACTCATCTATCATATGATTAAAGAGATTCAAAAGTTAATTATCTAGTTTGTATCTTGGTCAAAGGTAAATGAGATAATTTGTGCGAATGTTTTATAGGAAGTCAAATTCCATGACTCCATTTTAATCCACATTTCAACTCACACCCTAAAATATTGGATCACTTTTATGTGGAATCTTTAACAATCATCAAGCAAAAAGTGTATATATTCTATACACTTTAGTCATGGCTATGAGAGCTGATATGAGCTGATCATCACACTCATTTTGAGTGACATATGTCTTTCCTCAAACATAGATAAGTCCCCAACTCTTGCATTGTATCATATGTCAATTAGCAATACAATTATACTTCATTCTCATTGCTACATGTATCCCTATTCATTCTCATAATACATTGAGTAAAGTTTGTCTAGTTCCATGAGTCATTTTGTTTTTGTGTATGTACTCATTATCCAAAATTTAGATTGGAATACGAATTTAAGACTATAAAGAGCATGCTACAAAGTTTCATAGTCATTGGATTCATAGATCTTGAGTTATAGGTAAATCAATGTGACCATGACTATGTCTGTGTATCATCTTCTTCTTGAAAATTCGATATCACCCCTTGAATTCTTATGCACATTTCTCTTATTTAGAACATGTGAGTAGCATAGCATCAACGTGTACAATGATGATCAGGAGTACAACATCTACATGCTTAACATATAAGGTGCTCTGAGTTGGATTGTTCTAAAAACCATGTGCTAGCAAGCATGCATATATCTTGTCATACAAAGCACATGGTGCTTGCTTCAAACCATAAAATTCCTTTCTCAACCTGAACACTTTGCTTTCATGCCCTTTCTGCACAAAAGTATGTGGCTAAAATACATACACTTCTTCCTGTAAATCACCATGGTTCAAAAATGTAGTTTAATGTCCAACTCATGTATATTCCAACCATGATGAGTTTTAAGTGCATAGATGCTATGAAGAGTGGTCACTCAAAACATGGGAGAAAAACTCATCAAAGTCAATGGATTTGTCTTGAGTATGTCGCTACGAACAATAGTCATTCGACATGTAGGTGCAAAGGTCTCATCAAAATCAATGCCTCTTTCCTGCACATAACCCTTTGCAACAAGCCTAGCCTTATACCTCTCAAATGTTCCATTAGGCTTACACTTCAACTTGTATACCCACTTAGTGCCAATGGCCTTCTTGCCAGGAGGCAAGTCACATAGAGACTAGGTACCATTCTTCATTATAACATCATATTCAGATTACATAGCAGGCATCCAATTTTATGAATTTTGTGTTTCATCTAATGAAATAGGCTCATTCCCATCACAAAGACTAGAAGCAGCCATAACATAGCAATCTGATACAAAAGAGGCACTATGAGAGCCTAAACAAGTATGCTATGATAGAGGTGCATCTAATTTGTTATCATGCAAAGTCTGCACAAGCCATTTTGGCATAGTTTTTTCCTCCTCAATAACGGCTCTCTCATCAATAAGTGCACAAGCCTGTAAAGGTGGAGAAGTTGCCTCATTAGGAACATCACTAGACTGTCCAACTGTAAAAAGAGGTAGCAAAATATCATACATGTCTTTGGAGCTAATAGATTTCTCCTTAGTATGTGAAAGTAATGGTTGAATAGCATCTTCCACAAAAAAACATCATGGCTAACCAAAATGCATTTAGTCTCTGGATGATACAGATGATATCCTTTGCCTTCTAAACTATATCCAACAAAAATATATTTTATTGCTTTATCATCCAATTTTTTGTGATGTTGTTCAGGCACTAATGCATATGCGAGACAACCAAAAACACGCAGGTGACCAAGAGATGGCTTGCGACCATGCCAAGCCTCATATGGAGTGATAGACTGTGATGTTTTAATGGGACACCTGTTATGTACATATGATGCACACATGACAACTTCAAGCCATAAACTACGTGGTAAAGCCTGGCTCTTGACCATACACCTCACCATCTCCATGAGTGACCTGTTCTTGCATTCAGCAACTCCATTCTATGGAGGCATATATGGCACTATACACTGATGTCTTATCCCATGTTCAATGAGAAATGCATTAAATTTAGAAGACATATATTCCCCCCCTCGATCAGAATGGACCGTGCCCATTTTACATGCTGACAGATTTTCCTCCAAAACCAAAAAATATTTGAAGCACATAAACACTTTGGACTTTGCTTTCAATGGATATACCCATGCATGCTTGAAAAAATCATCGATGAAAGTCACAAAGTAAAGATAGTTTCCAAAAGAGGGTGTCTGCATAGGACCACAAACATCACTATGAACAAGCTATAATATCTGAGTAGCTCAAAATGAACCATCTTTTGGAAAGGAGGAATGCTGCATTTTGCCCAAAATACATCCTTCACAAACATGTTTACTCAGTGCCTCAAGTTTGGGCAAAGAGGACACCATTTTAGATTTCTGTAGGTGTAGCAAACTAGAAAAATTCAAATGATCAAAGCGTGCATGCCAAAGCTTTGCATCTGACATAGCATGAGAATTATGTACTACACATGCTAAATCATTCATAGATTTTTCATAGTCTATGAGCTTATACAACCCACGACATAAAATGCCAGAAGCAATAATCACGTTGCCATTTCAAAGATCATGAATTGTACGTCTGTCATCAACAAATTTCAGAACCAAGACAAGATTCTTGGCTAAAGATGAGACTGATAATAGATTCTTCTTGATCCTTGGTACAAATAAAGCATCTGACAATGTAAAAGAACTACCATAAGTTATAGTCAGAATGATCTTACCAATTCCCATAAGAGGATAAGAGGAGTTGTTGGCACATGTGATAGTATTCCCTATAGGGGTAGGCTCAAGTGAAGTGAAGAAACTATGCTACAAGGTGATATGTTTGGTTGCCCCACTATCAAAGTACCAAACATCTAAGCTACTATAGACATACACTGCTCATGAGAAGATGGGTCAAAACTGCAAACATTAGTAAACGCCCATTCTTCATTCTACACAAGATTAGCAAACTCTATTTTCGGTGTAGAAGCCTCTGCGACAACCATTCTAGCCTCTTTTTTCTTTGCCTCTTTTGCAGCCAGATTTGGATATTTCTTTATGACATGATCATTTGCTTTACAATACTTGCAAAATAATTTCTTCTTTTCTATTTTCTTTTCATCTTTCTCTTCCTTCTTTGAATGTGCAGCATTTGAATTTTTGCTTACTAGTAGATGAGCTCCATTTACCTTTGCCCTTCTAACTAGCCATGAAAGCTTCATCTGCAACATGCATAATGGACTTGTTCTGGCTAGAGTGATCTTCTTGCAATAGAATAGAGACTAACGCTTCAAATGTCAAGGCATTTGGATTGCCTTTCATCATCAAACAAAGAGTAGAAGCAAAACTTTGATATGAATCACGAAGAACATTCACAATGGTCTGCAAAAGTGAGCTATCTGGTATAACTTCATCAGCAGAAATCAATTGTTCCTTCAAGACTTTGATCTTTATCAGAAAATTGTCCATAGAATCACCTTCATTCATATGCTCACTCTCTAACTGTTTTCACAGGTAAGCAACATGAGCCTCATTGCTAACGTGGTATAATGTGGTGTGCACTCAATCATCCTTAGTTGTTTTGCAAGAGCAAATGTGAGGAATAATGGCATGTTTGACAGAGAAGGCTATCAATGCATGTGTGTGAGCATCTTTGCTATCCCAACAAATTTTCTTTGCAGTAGGTGCAGCAGAAACTATAGCACGCACAGGAGCATGAAGAATAACGTTATCTTCAATGCCATTTGCATAAGCTTCAATACCTATATTTGCAGGTGTAATAAAATGTTTTTCAACACCCTGCACAATATTCCATAGTCCTTTTGTGACCAATACATGACGCATCATATAAGCCCACAATGGGTAATTCATACCATCCAACTTATCCTCAATAACCAACATACAAAATACATCACTGTTTTCAGCCATGGCCACTGACTAAAATACCCTCATGTAGAAAAATGATTCTATCTGAAAAAGTTGAATAAAACCACCCTGACAAGTTCTACTAAACCTGTGGCAAAGTTTGAGATGCTTATACTGGTGAATTGAAACCTATATATATCTTTGGCACAAAAAGATGAAATAGCCTACACAAGCACTACGATAGTGCATTCGGAGGCCAAAACAAGCTGAGATCGTGATTTTGGCACCATAGAATGAAGCTATTTTGATCCCCTAATCACCTTGAGTATGCTCACCAAAATTCATGCTATTCTGAGTCTATGATTGGAGGAGTGTGGATGACACCCTAGATGAAGCGGTGTCTTGCTCTGATACCAAGTGTTGGAGTTAGACATCTGCGAAAGCATGCAAACAACACAAGAAGAAAGAAGAAGCTTGGAGCACAACACACAATACTGAATGTATTACCACTAGAATGTATAAAGGTAAGTAACCCGTTAGGGCAATAGGCATATATACAAGTCGGGGGAAAAAACCTCCTAAAGAGGGAAAAAAGTGCCCCTATAGTCCGGGTGTGTTCACACACATCACTACCTAAATATATCAACATAACCACATGCACCAAAATCCATGGTTGAAGGTTCTTTCCTAATCCTCCCACATAGGCAATGGTTCACTCATCTCCTATTTGTCATTTTATGACATTTCCCCCTTAGCCAATCATTCTCCTCAATGATTTGCTCTTGCATCCCTCTAGCCTCAATGGTCAACTCTCAAACTCCCATGAATGGATGTCCTCTCCCTTAACTTCCAATTTCTTATAGAAATCAAACCATGACCCTCATAGTTTACTCACCTTTTGAAAAAATCCACCGTAAGAACATGTGTACATTTTTTTACAAAACACAAACTATTAAAAAAAAGATGAGATACAAGAAGATACTGAGGATACAAAGGAGACCTATAGGCATAATGACCCTTCCAATAGGGAATCATCAAGAATATGAGCAAATCAGCTTAATGATTTTTGCATCCCCTTGGTGAGGGAGCCACTTGCTTTTGACCTTGTTGTTCTCTAAAACAAAAACTCTATGGTAAATTGGGGGCGAGGACTTTGAAAGTTCCTAATCATTCTAGACTCAGGAAGTCTAGGGATGCCAGTTTCTTTTGACCTTGTTGTTCTCTATTAAAAAAATCTCTATGGTGATTGAAAGGGGGGAGGGGACTTTTGAAATTCCTAATCCTTCTAAATAGGAAGTCTAGGAAGTTTGTAAATAGGAAGTCTCCAGATGAATCTCGAAATTTATAAGCACATGTCTTCTTCCAAATTTTTCAAATGGATTCATTTTTAATAACATTCCACAAGGCAAATGAACAATCAATTCTCTATCCTTGCAAATCTTGTTTTCAATTCATATGGGTGTCCATCTTTCGGTCCTTATGGATGCTTAAAAAAAAAACACTCTTTAGGGATAAGAAGAAGAAATGAGTTATGTCTTCTCTTACCCAATGACATCTCTTGCACCATGACATGGCCTTATACATTTTGGCCGCTTTTGCATTGGTCTAAATCTTGTGGTGGAGGATTCTCCAAAGAAGGGATGATTTCTTGTACTCCATGTCATGGACAAAGGAAATCACACTAAACCTTAGATTCCAAGTCACCTTCTATATCTCATGTTGGTTCAAAATTCGGAGAAACCAATGTTTCCATTGTGTTTGAAACATGCCAAAACCCTAAGATCGAGTGTCCACTTAGTTAATTCTGATATCCACAGGTCATGTTTTGAATTGATAGCATCATCAATGATATCATCAATATTTAACTACCATTGATTAACCACCCTTGAAAACCTATATAAAGAGGGGTTGGCCACATACATACTCAATCTTGTCGATGCGAGTCTTGGGAGCTGAAGGAGTCGTGATCACCATGTAAGTACTTTGAAGTTCCAGTTTGAGTTCTAGTCTTGTCTCTTGCTCTAGTCTTTTCAACCCTTGTGTCTTGGGCATTGTTGTGTGAGAGCTCCATAGCCTCCACAACTAAAGAACTAATCAACTAGGAATAACAAGCTAGACCACTCTAGGAAGAGAGATGTTCTTTCCACCCAACCAACCCCTCTAATACAAAGCTCCGAGTCCAAGGGATAAGTCCCTCTCAAGGGGACATGTGTACCTTCCATCACATGGGTCCCTATGGTGGTCACATGGTTTCCAAGCTTAAGAAATCACATGGCTTCTAAAAGAAGAATCTCCAAGCTCTCATGTACAATCCAAGTGGCTAGGAGAAGCTTCCAATCAAGCCTAAGGCACTCAACCTTAGAGAATTAGCCCTAAGGCTCAAGACCCATCAAAAGGGGTAAATAAACCATAAATCCCAAGGGTTTCACACCTAGAAACCCAAGGGTTCTACCCCTTAGACCCATGTAATTATACAACATTCTCCCCCCCTTAAAAGCATTTCTGTCCTCAGAAATGAGTGGAAATATATATCTTGGAGTATTCCCCCATGCCCCATGATCAATCTCAAGGATCATGGCCTTCATCTCTCTAATTCGCCTCTTAATTCAAAAGGGTGATTTCTATCCCAAATGAATTTTTTAAAGAGGATAATTCATGTGTGGTCTGATTCCCTGCCCTAATCATTCAAAGCTTCATCTAATTTTGCATATGAAAAAGAACTCAGTCGAATGTTAAGTATGGAAAGAATGAAAAGGGTGGAAGAGAACATCCCTGCCTATTTCCTTGTTTAAGCCATGTGCCATCTGGGTTTCCATAGCTCAAACATGGAAATAGGTGGATTGACTTTAGCTAATTTTCTACCTTGGTCCATTTCTTTGCACCACTTGTGCATTGACCTTGCAAAATAGATGAATACTTCTTAAGGTTTCCTTATTAGATTCATCTCTCAAGTTAGAATCCAACTTGTTTCTAAAAGGAAGATGAATCTTTCATAATGCCTACCCAAATCACTTCCTCTTTGATGTATAGATACTCTATAATTTTAGTAAAATGGGTGATTTTTTTTTGTTTGAAATTTGCCTCAGAAAAATCTAAATAGAGGGGAATTTCATTTTATGTTCCTTGCCCAACCAATAGAATGGTATAGCTAGATTATCTGGTTTTAAGAGGATATAACATCCTCTTTACTTTGGAGAGGATTTGAATATCTTACTTAAAGTGGGTTCAATATTATTTTAAAACTTTACATAATTTTGGTCATCCACTTTAGGAAACTAGAACCCATAGGGATTAATCTTCCAAAAATATTAAGATCTTTATAACTACTTCCCAAGATGGGAACTCATAGTGTAAAAGATCCTATTATGTTTAAGGTCACAAGTAGAAAGAGATTATCCCAATCATTTCTTCAATGTTTAATCCTTATGGATCTTTAGTTGGATCTCAAACCTTAAAGGTCTTCTTGATCCTTCTAGAATTCTCTCCCTTTATATTCTAAAGACATTTAAGATGTCTTATGTTGACATTGTAATTAGATCTTTCTTATTATTCTATTAGCTTGAATTATCAAGTATCCAAAAGATGATCTTTCTGAGATTTCTTTCAAGCTTGGCCGAAGGTAATCGTTATGTTTCTTGAAATTCAAGTTATATTTTTGGATGAAGCTTTTAGAGCTTCATCCTTTGGATTTTACCTTAAAAATCAAAAAAGTTGATCCTCTCTTTATTTCTAACTCTCAAAGAGAGATATATCCTTTCGTATGTTGTTAGAATAATTCTTCACCCCTTTGAGAGGATAATTGAAGAAGATGTGTATTCCTAGACATTATCTTCCTAACATATTCCATAAGATCATGAGTCCCTTTTTCTTCTGGCCATCAAGAAAAAGTACTCAATGGGAATCAATCCCCATTGTCCCATACCAGCGGGTTCTTCATCTAATCCACATAACTATATCTCTATAACTTCTCACCTTCTTTGTCCTTTTTAATGCCCTTGATCTGCTACCAACTAAAATGCCAAATTATGAAAGCAAGGACTAAGGTGCTTAGATATACCACTACTAATCTTACTTAAATATTAGGTTAACCATTTAATGTGGTGTGATTGATCTTATCAAACTGAAAGTTTGACTTCATCTTTGCCCTAATTAAGTCCTTTAGCTTTTCTTCTCTTCTTTAGCCAAAATAAGAGATAAGACTAGGTCTTTCTCCATTAGATTCCTTCATGTTAAGTGCTTTACCCATGTGTTTTACTTGGGGATCTAGCCATTATGCTTCATACAAGAAGTCATTTTCCTTAGGTCTATGTTATTGGGATCCATAATGTATGTTATGTTATCCCCATAAAGCATTAAGATACCTTTAGGATTATCCTTTATAGCTCATCCAACTTCTTTTCCTAACCCACTTAGGACTTATGGTGTATGAAAGTCTTCTCTTGCATTGGGGTTCTTTGAGAATTCCCAATCTTTGAGAACTTCATTTAGTTGGAAGATGTATGAAGTACTAGAATACGAGGAAGTACTTCAACTTTATCTATTTTTTGCATATCATTTAGCTTGCAATACCTTATTTGGTCTTTTTAAGGCATAAGATACAAGTTCTTGGGGATTTTCTCCCCTTCTTAAGAGTTTTCATCCCGAAAACTGCTTGAGGGTATATCGAGAATCGTGCTCTTTCAATATAATTTGAAATAGTTTATTTTCAATCTTTTATTGTTCCCCCTGGTTAAAAGAACTATTTAGAGCTTTTAACTTTCCCCAAGCTCGATGAACAAATATTGCAAAGTTTCAAGTTTGGATTACCCATAAAATCAATGTCCCATACCACCGAATCTACTTAAGAGGTAATGTAAACCTAGACGTCCCATATCATCCGGCTTACAATTCCACTTTAGTAAAGGTAACTTTGGCTTGGATCTTTGGATCAAAACTTGTTTTAGTCTAATCAATTAAGGACTATTACTTCTTAGACTTGTAAGTGTCATTTCCATTGCGAGGCATAACTGTTGCTCATATCAGAATGAAATTATAACTTAGCAAGTCTTAATTGCAATTTCAACTTGACAAGACTAGTCTCAAAATTTGACTTTTCAAATTGTTCCTTGATTCAGATATATACTCTAAAAGATCATTTTTATGTTGCTTGATAATAGAGCTAGCTTATATCTCAACTAGATATCATCTTTTTTGACACAATGAGTAAATTGAACAAAGAATAGTTGACTTGCCAATCAAATCTTGATATTGAAGTAGATGGTAATGGTATTTTACCATTTTTTGAATAGTCCTTTGCTTCTAGGACATGAGAAAATGGTATTTAGGGTTTGTTACAACCCTTGAATTTTAACTTCTCTTCAAGCCTTACATTTTCTTGAAAGAATGTTGGAAAGATCCAAATAGTTCTTTAGTTCTGTCAAACAAAGAACTTTCTTGATCAAGAGAACCAATATTTCCATCTTCCTAAACTATATAGATTATTTTTATATCATACTTTCTCTTTCTTAAAGTTTTAGAGTAGGTGCTCTAAGTTACCACCATTGTATTGTGGTCTTAAGAGAGAATATTTTGTACTACTACCTTAAGTTTATGGCCTTCTTGATCAGGCATGCCATGGGAATTTTATGGAATTTAAACCATAAGAGGGATTTTAAGCCTAAGGTATTATCAAGAAGTTTGGATTATTTGGCTTTTAATTACTAAGCAAAACATAAAGGAATTAAGTGGTTTATAGTGCCTAATTAGCCTCATCACCATTCTTCCTAGAAGCTAATAAAATCAAATCCTACTTAAACTTAATTTCAAGAACATAATCTCCCTCTTAATTCAAAAACCCATGTAATATGTTCCATGTTCATAGGGCTTGCCAAATGTTTACACCTTTATTGAAAAAGGTGTAGCATGCATAAGGTTCAAATGTTGAACCCCTCCTTAAAGCATGAAAAAGTGCCAAATTGGAACTTTGTTCATCCAATGGATGGTGCAAAATTTCCATGCACCTTTCTTTTTACGTATTTAAATTGGCATGGTGCATACTTCATACATCATGTCCATGCAAAATCAATATTTCTTTTCCAAAACCATATTTTTATGCCTAGTGCAAATCATTCCCATGACTTAACTATGCAGGTGATCCAACAAATAGGGCCACCCAAATTTATGCATCCACTTCTTAGCTCATCTCTATTACACATGCAATGCATTCTCTATCGTTTGAATGGAAAATAAAAGAGTGTAGATACTTATCTAAAAGTTAAGCTTCGTCTATCCCTTGACTTTGCTCAAGTGTTCTCATGGGGATGAAGTAGACTTGGGTGATCCCAACTCGTCCAACGTTGAAGTTCTCATTGGGCATTTTGATACTTACTTGCATGCCCATATATGTGCATCCATATCAAAATTATGCATCTATGTATGCATACTAATAGGATGCAATCTTTATGCCTTGCTATGCATATGCTTTCTTTATCTTGGAAAAGAAATATTCAAATAAAGTCATGCTCTTACTAATTGAGGGAGCTAGTGTATAAAGTTTTTCTTTGCGTATGAAAAATTTTATGCACTTAATCATTACCTTTATACACCATCAAGAAAATAATGCATGACATTGAGAAATAACATATTTAAAAATACGTACCTTTATCCTTGCCCCTTTATTCTCCATAATTTCTTAAATGGATGCCTTCCCTCTCTTGTTCCTTCATTCAGAAGCTTGTTAGTGGGTTCCAAATAAAGCACAATGTTAATTTCATTCATTTCAATGGAGTGTGTTTACCAATGCAATAAAAAAAACTAACTATTCTTTGATCTCTCTTCATGCATATCTTCACAATTACAATGATATGCAAACTAAATGACTATAAAAGCAAAAATAATAAAAGAGGTACTTCCTTGAACATCTTTGATGGAGATCCTCATGTTGAAGTCATATTCCTCCGTTGAGCTAAAACTTTTGCCATACTCTTCTTCATCCTCCACGGTGAACTTTTCTCATTTTTGGATGCATGCACAAATAGATTCTCAAACACGTGGTCTCATTCTTGGGCTACCAGCCCCACATATGACTCTCTTCGCTCAACGAGTATAGATATATGTCAAAGAAAATAAAATCCAAGCAATGGAAGAGAAAGAAGATCAGTGTGGGGCGCTCATCCTCACTTCCCACTTCTGGTGGCTCGTCTACTCTTGGCCTGCTGTCCGTCATAAGGAACTGAATCCTTTAGATAAAGATCTCTTACGCATGGCCTTCAAAAGTTGAAGGTCTAGAGAATGCACAAACGAATCCCACATATGAGAGCAAAACTGCATGTAATGGCTTCATATATATCCGTTTAATTACATAACTCTCAACTTAAAGTGGAGAGAGAGAAGCATGCACAGTCGCTCTCACCCGTCTACACACATGGCACCCGTCATTGCTCTATTACAAGGGGTAAGTCCCTCTCAAGGGGACATGTGTACCTTCCATCACATGGCTCCCTAAGGTGGTCACATGGTTTCCATGCTTAGGAAATCACATGAAATCACATGGCTTCTAAAAGAAGACTCTCCAAGCTCTCATGTACAAACCAAGTGGCTAGGAGAAGCTTCCAATCAAGCCTAAGGTACTCAACCTTAGAGAATTAGCCCTAAGGTTCAAGACCCATAAAAAGGGGTAAATAAACCATAAATCCCAAGGGTTTCACACCTAGAAACCCAAGCGTTCTACCATTTAGACCCATATAATTATACAACAGACATCCTCTCTTGTCCAATTCTATTCTCATAGTACGAGATCCTTTCCAATTATTCCTTGTATCTAGTTCATCTCTTGAAGGGAGTTCTTGTAATCCAAAGATCTTGCTTCATACCTACGATCTCGGGTTGTGGGGTCTTTTATATCATGTCTAGTTGGTTTATCTATATCCATCAGTCTTGTATTGTGGGAATTCTTGTATACATTATATATTCTTGTATATTTTCCTATGTAGGTGATATTGTAATCGAAAGTGTAATTCTAAAATTTTGTCTAGTCTAGTGAGAGGGCACAATCTAGTGCTCCCCTGAAATTTCGGCAAAACTGAGTCCTATCCAAGACAAGGCATCATGGAGAACCATTATGAACACATTGTGGCATCACTTCACAATCTCCTACAACAAGTTAAGGACCTAACTCATCGACAAACACTAGTCAAGATCGGACATCTGGTGCATGTAGGCACACTCCTCCAGGAATTACAAGAACGAATCGAGAATCTTCACGCAAATCAAGGAAGTATTCAAGTGAATCAATGGCCTAGTTCATCCTTCATGAAGGAACCCAAGATTTGCAAGCTAGAAAAGTTCGATGAGGATCGCATGAAGTTTTGTGGATTTCTCCAGCAGGTTAAATTGTACATCCGTATGGGTCCTGATAGATACCTTGATGAGGCATCCAAGGTCCAATTTATTGGAATCTTGCTTTGTGGCCAAGCAATATCATGGTTCGCTCCAATATTGGAGAAGAACATGGCAGTACTTTAGGACTATGAGGGGTTTCTTTGAGAAATCACCACCACATTTGGAGATGCATATACGAGTCATGTGGCAAAAACAAAATTTCAGAAGCTATGTCAAGGTAACTGCCCTGACTCTACCTATGCATGTGAATTTAGGCACTTGATATATGATCTCACTTGGCATGAAGATTATTTCATAAGTCAATTTAGATGGGGTTTAAGAGATGATGTGAAGGACCTTCTGCTCACGATGCTAGAGGTTAAGACATTGGATGAATACATCACCCAAGCTATTCAATGTGATAACCATCATTTTGAACGGAAGCAAGGAAAACAAGTAAGACTTCACCTTCCAGCCCACTCCTAAAGATGATTCTATGCCGGAACCTATGCAGATAGATGTAACTAGCTTCCACCCTCTAACACCACGAGAGAAACGAACAAGGAGAGATAACAAGCTATGCCTCTATTGTGGAAACCATGGCCACCTTTGGATCATAGATTTTTGAATCTTTCAATATCTCCTTGGCGGATGGGGAACCAAATGGATTCATTTATTTTTATTCCCACCGCCCATTTCTAGTCATTATTGGCATTAAAATGGGGCTTCATCTTCGTCCTAACTTTTTAGACGGATGCCAATGTCATTGTCATTGCAAGGGTTGAACCCCTCTCCAAATTTTGAGAGGTGAAGGCTCAACTGGTTGACCTAAGCTGCTAGAACGAATTGACATAAAATCTTGAATCGATTCTATTTTTCTTTTTTAAGAAGTTTGACCAAAGCCTAATCTCCCCGAGCTTGAATGTATTGAAAGAATCAACTCTTATTAATTGAACTCATCAATGTGCCTTAGTTCAATTGGTTTGAGCTTGTGCCTCTTGAGGTGGGGGGTGGCGTTCAATCCCTGCTAGCCATGACTAACATGTAATGGGCTTTAGGCTAGTCCAAACCTAGTCTCCTTATCTCTGAGGCCATCATCATTGTATCCCCTCGGGGCAGTCTTATCCCTTGCTTTTAGGGATACGAGGAGTTCCATGGCTGCTATGCGCATTCACTTGTACAATTGTTCTTTGAATCAATTCAAGCAAAGGGAGATTAAGCTTTGGCTGAACTTCTTATTAAAAAAATGAAATTGAAAAAATAAACTTAAAAAAAAAGAGGAAGTTCGGCCAAAGCCTAATCTCCCTTGCTTGAATTGATTGAAAGAACGATTGTACAAGTGAATGGACATAGTATCCAGTACGGGACCCTTTATATCCCAGAAAGTAAGGATTAGATTGCCTGAAGGAAGCACTTGAAAATGCTGACTGCTCGAAAGTTACCGATTTAATTCTTCCCAAAGCCAATACACTGGCCTAGGGTCCATTACTTCTGTACCAAAGGGAGGGGTTCAACCCTGGTTCCTCACCTTGCCTCAAGAGGCAACAGACCCCATTGAATAGCATACGTTGAGATGAAAGGCCCAACCAAACAAACAACCTAACATACATAGAGTGACATTGGCATAGTTTAAGACAATCTTTAAGACATGAACATAGTTTTTTTTTTTAAATGGAGGTTCGGCCAAGGCCTATTCCTCCAGGCTTTAACTTTGAAATTGCAACTATCAAGGAAGGGTATAGTACCGATGAGACCGCCCTTATCCCATAAAAACAGGGGTTTACATAGCTGGGTTATACTGCGGTCATAACTATCACGATGCAAGACAAACGATGGCACATTAACCACAAGATACAACTTTCCATGTTAAACATGTCCCTTACATGATGCCGGTGGGGGTTGAACCTTCGCCCCCGCCTGAAGAGGCGAGAGGCCCAACCACCCGAACAAGCTGCTTGGGACAGTTTATACAGTGACATCGGCATAGTTTAAGACAATCTTTAAGACATGAGCATAGTTTCTGGCGTACGGTTGGAATGAATTTTAATTTTTTGTCGTACGGTGGGGACGGTTTTGACTCATTGCAGTTGAAGGAATTTTAATTAATTGAGTTTGAAATAACAATACATGGGCATAGTTTTTGTCGTGTAGTCGCAATTCCCCAATTGCCTCGTTTGGAAGGCTCGTTCCGCCGCCTCTGAATACCTTCGGCCGTCCGACAGTTTCTCTCATGTGCCGTCCGACAATTTTCTTTGAAAACTTGGCGGCAGACGCCGACTGTGATTACTTCACCCATTTCCATTTCTTTCTTATAAGTATGTCCTTCGAGGACGATGAACTCAGCTGTCTCCCCCGCGAAGCCCTAATCTGTGTGGAGAAAGCGTAGCCTACAGCAGATTCAGCACCGTCTCCCGCGGCAAAGCTATTCTCTGTCTCCAGACGGCTTAGACAACACCAAGAACAACCAAACTCTCTCAACAGAGCAGCCTCTCTTTTCACATTCAATAAGATGGATAATCCATACAGCTTCGGCCGACAATTGGGTTCCGGTGTCGATGGTACCGTCTGCGTCTGCACAGAGAACGCCACCGGATATCAGTACGCGTGCAAGTCCATCAACAGGTCAAATTCTGCTGCTGTTCTCCATGCGCATGCGGAAATCGCCATGCTTGAGAGGCTTTGTGGCCACCCTAACATCATTGCTTACCGCGACCATTTCGAAGACGAGGATAGACTACATATTGTCATGGATCTGTGCCAAGGAGGTGACTTATGTGATCATCTACAAGAAAAGGGGCCTCTTCCGGAGAGAGATGCTGCAAGAATCCTCAGAGCAGTAGTTTCAGCCGTCGCCTTCTGTCACGAACGAGGAGTGATGCACAGAGACATCAAACCAGAAAATATACTCCTTCCCTGCAGAAACAGCGGTTATGAAAATCTCAAGCTCGCAGATTTTGGCGCATCGGCAGACTTCTCGCACGATCGGTGTTTCAACGATGTCGAAGGCACGCCTTGCTACGTCGCTCCTGAAGTTCTCACAGGCACAGGTTACGACGAGAAGATCGATGTCTGGAGCCTGGGCGTTCTCTTTCATGTCATACTGAGCGGTTATGCCCCGTTCGATGGGGATTCTGAAACGGACATTTTCCGCAACATCAAGAGAAGAAGCGTAAATCTGAACCGGAGTCCATGGCACGAAATATCAGCTGGCGCAAAGGACCTACTCAAAGGGATGCTACAGAAGAATCCTTATCGGAGGTTAAAGCTCGCCCAGATCCTGGCACACCCTTGGATGCAAGGTTTCGTGAAGCATAGGTCCAAAAATGGACGAACAGATCAGGACCAGAGTCACTTCTTGTTGACGATGGATACTGATTGTCGATGCTGCTGCTGCTGCTGATTCCATAGCGACCGACGGCGATGTACATAATGTGGAGTTGTAGCGATTGAAAGAAATGCCCACTTCTGTGCTCTGTTGTTCTGAAATGCTGTATATCATATAGCTTGTCCCAGAACTACTCAGATGTAAAATTACTTTCCTGTCTAAATCCATTCATTCATTCATTCCCTAAATCCTGCCTCAAAGAGCTCGTTATGGAAACTATCTCTATTCATCTATTGGTTTTCCAATGGCTTCTCTACATGTTCCAGCTTTTAACGTCTGCATAGATGTCCTAGTATCAAGCCTCCTCTTTGCATTTTCAGTTCATAAGTATTTTGACATGCATGTGACATATTTTGACTAGACTAAGGAAATGCCATAATCTGTGTTGAGTTCCAAATAATTACCTTCATTACAGCTTGAATCTTGTCAATCATATAAAAGAAGTCTCACCAACATTCCCCATTCACATTCCGTCCAGTTCCTTTTGTATCTTGAAAACCCTTTTATGGTAGCCATTATGTGCACGTCAAAATTAGTTATTCCTTGTGGTAGAATGCACATCAACTCTTTTCGTTTCCTATAAAACTCAGGCTGCTCACTCAAACCTCAGACTGCTCAATCAAAACTCAGGCTGCACATGTACTTCCCGTTTGTGGGATATTAGCCCCAGTCGCAGCAGATGAGCAATGAAAATTGGTAAGATAGGAGTCTAGAGAGGTTTCTTCACCGAGAGAGAGAGAGAGAGATGTTTGTCCTCTCATATGTCTAGAGAGGGAGACTGAATGGAGCTCACATATTTGTATGGTAGAGCGATTCGGGCAGAATTACAAATAGAAAACTAGAGAGAGAGAAGAAAGAAAGAAAGAAAGGTATATTAACATCTTCCAAAGGCCAAACTTGGCCTATGAGACAAAATCACATACACCTGTGGTAATCTTTGTGTAGCAATGAAAAGGAAAAGTGTTTGGCCCTAGGCCCCCGCTCGAAATCGTGCGACAATGGCTTCGAAAAGAGTGGTTCCCTCGAGGACTAATTGTCAGCAAATGTCAGTTCTTACCAGCAAACCACATGCTGCTAATCTTTGAAAATGAAGAGATGGCTTTCCAAGCCCTAAGCGTTGGCACCTGGCAGCTCGGTCGGACGACCCTGTGCTTATTCAGATGGTCCCCGGACTTTACCCCCGACAAATCGAAATCACTTCGGTACCCCCTTTGGGTTGAGCTCCCTAACCTCCCATACTTCTTGTACAACTTCGTGTGGGACATAGTCTCCCCTATCGGCAAGCCGTTGGCTTCACGAGAAGACATTGGTGGTCTCATCTATGAGGGTGCAAGACACTCGTTCAATGCTAGATGGCACCCACAAATCTGCGTCGAGGCCGACCTCAGCTCGCCGCTTCCATCAACGATCAAAGTGGACATGGGCGAAGGAGATGTTTGGGAGCAGGATATCACCTACAAAAACCTCCCCAACGCGTGCTTTCGTTGTGGCCAGCAAGGTCACAGGATTAAAGACTGCCCTCTCAGGCAAAAAAACAAGCGATTTCAAGAAGCCTCCAAAACTGCTCAAGACAACTTTGACGATTTGACCCACTTGACCAAGGAAGGGGAAAGCAAGGCCCTCCTCAATCCTCAAGCTGATGCCGATGGATTTACTGAAGTTAGAAGAAGAAGGAAAAGAAGTCCGAGGGTCAACGGTGAGAGGAACAATCTGCCAATTACCCCACACAGCAATTTGTACTGCAATCTTGGAAAGGAGATAAACGAGCTCGACTACCCAGGTGGGAAGCCACCTGAGGTAGACAACTACGACGAAGCCCTAGAGATCCCTGACAACAAAGAAACCCCCCAGGAGGGCTATACTACAAGCAAAGAAGATGGTTTCACTGCTAATAATGAAGACAACTTGGACAGTGAAAGTTCCATCATTGGATCGACGATTCCGGAAACGTTGCCGAGCACGGGGCCCAATTCTCCCCAGCGGGGGACATTCCGCAAAGGGAAACAGCCTTTGGAGTTACCCTGGAAAAGCCCCCACAAGAACCGATTTCTAAGTCGGGATCAGATCCCAGCGAAAAAGAAAGATGAAGCCAAGAGAACAAAGGACAAGGCTCCCTCCCGCAAAGAGGGATCAATTCAAAAATGATCGTCATCTCGCTAAATGCTAGGGGGCTAACCGACCCCTCAAGAGCGGCCATCATTGGCCAATGGCTCCGCGACATTAGCTTAAACCCAGACATTATATGCATTCAAGAGATTAAAATAGACGGTGATGACCTTCTGAAACGGCTCAGACAGGTTTCCGCGGCCCATGTGTGGATCCCGACAAAGCACCAGCGGGGGTCCGGCGGTACGGCTATCGGTGTTAAACAACCCTGGCTTGAAAAGCTTGAGAACTCCATTGAAGATGTAAATCACCGCTGGATTGCGGTCTCTTTTGGTGCTCCCCTCTGTGTTACTATGGTTTCTTTGTACGCCCCTAACGGGGATCTGGAGAGGCTGAACACTTGGACTTCACTAGACTCGCTTCCCCACAACGTGCTTATATGTGGAGACTTCAACATGGTGGAGGACCCTATGGACAGATGGATGGGCAAGGGCAGGGTCATCGACAGTCGGGAGAAAGAAACGTGGGACATGACCAAACTTCACTTGGATCTGGTCAAATTCAAAGACTCGAATGGCTTTTCTTGGTCGAATCTCCAAGCGGGCGAGGATCTGAGGAAAGCTAGACTTGATAGATGCTACATCTCTCAGAGCTTTACTCATCTGTGGGGCCACCCTACCATCACGCAACGCACTGACCTCACCATCTCTGATCACTACCCGATCGTTATCACTTTTCAACCTTCCTTCAGGACCCACAAGGCTCCGTGGTTCCATGCCAACGCTTCCACCTTCTCTCTCCCCTCCGTCCATCAAGAGATTGCCGATGTGTGGAAGGTGGCGTTCGCCTCTGGCTTGGCCCCAGCCAAGTGCTGGAGAAGTGCGGTCGACAAGTCTCGCAAGATCATGATCAGAACTAAGAGGATGCTCGAGACAGTGCGGCGGGCTCGTAGGGAAGCTCTTTACCACAGACTCTGGCGACTCGAGGAGGAAGTGAACAAAGGAAAACATCAAGCACAGAAAGGTCTCCAAAAAATCAGAGCAGCGTTGAGATACGAGGAAGAAATACAAAGGAAAAACTTGCAAATCTTCTTCAAAGAGTGGTGGGCTGGCAAAGCCGACAAACCCACCAAAGAGATGTGCAGTATCCTCAAAAGGAAACACAACAGAGAGACGATTCCCCTACTGCTAGACCCACATGACAATGTATGCAACTCGGAAGAGGATAATGTTGGCATCATCGAAGGGCACTTCACGAGACTCCTGGGAACCTCGAACCCCCTCTCCCGCCATAGAAGGGACTGCATGGCTGCCATTTCTAGGGTTTCCCCCCGGAGAATACCACCCAATCTCCACTCCCTGCTTCATGCCCCGATTTCTGAATCAGAAATCATTGAGGTCATTGATGCCCTCCCTCTCGGTAAAAGCCCGGGACCCGACGGACTCACTAATGAGTTTTTTAAATCCTTCAAGCTGGTGGTTGCCACCCCTCTTCGGATGGTTTGGCAAGAAGCGCTAAAATTTGGTGCTCTTCCTTCTTGTTTAAATAATGGAATTATCAAGTTGATTCACAAGAAGGGGGAAAAAAACAGAATCGAGAACTGGCGGCCAATTACGATGCTCCAAACAGGATACAAGATCGTCGCCAAAGTCATTGCCAACAGACTTGCGTGCCACCTGAGATCTTGGCTTAGTGAGGACCAAAAAGGTTTCATCAAAGGCAGGTCCATCCTGGAAACCATTATGGATATTTGGGAAGGTATTCAATTTGCAAATGAGTCTAATCAAGATGTGGTCTTCCTCAAGATCGACTTTGACAAAGCCTACGATAGGCTAGAATGGGACTATGTTCTGCAGTCGCTCCAAGACCTCGGATGTAGTCAGAAATTCACCAAGATGATCGCGACCCTTCTCGGCAACGCAACGACCCAAATTAACGTTAACGGCAAACTTTCGAAGGCAATCCATCTTAAAAGATCTATTAGACAAGGGTGCCCTCTTGCCCCTCTTCTCTTTGCCATCGCCACTGAGGGACTGAGCAGACTTGTGGCTCATCAGGTGGAAGCTCGCAATATCAAAGGCCTCCGGCTGCCTCACGACCATAGTCAAATCATCATGAGACTTTTTGCCGACGATATGAACGCGCTCGTTCACAATGATAATACCAGCCTGGAGACTTTCTGGAGGTGTCTTGATACCTTTTGTGAGGCCTCTGGATCCAAAATCAACCACAATAAGACCGCCTTTAGGGCCATTGTGGGACATCAACCTGGCCTTCCCATTGATCATGGCTGTCAAATCATTCCGCAGGGCCAAATCTTTCGGCTGCTTGGAATCCCCTTGGGGTTTGGCATCTCTATGGAGCAGCGATGGAACTGGGTGCTGGCCAAACTTAAAAACAAGCTCAACTACTGGAGAGGCATGCAAATCAATCTCGCTGGACGGGCGATGGTTATCAACACGTTCCTCCTCTCGTCTACCATCTATTTCCTTTCTTGCTGGAGACCGAATGAGCAATGCCTGTCCAAACTGAATAGCATCTGCAGAAACTTTCTTTGGACGGGTGATCATAACAGAAGGGGGGTGCCTAAAATCAAATGGGCCATCTGCACTAGCCCCAGAGATAGCGGGGGGCTAGGCATCCTGGACATTGGGTGTATGGCTAACAAACTGGCAGCCAAATGGATGATTAAGGCTTGGTGCAATAGGGAGGACTCGTGGGCCAAGCTGATCTTCAGAAACAAAAATGAGTTGACCCTCAGGGGGTCCCCGAACTGGAAGAACCTTGACATCATGACCCTGCTATTCTCCCCGATACCTGTCTTCCCGAAAGGCTCCAATCTCGTTCACTCCCTCTGGAAGGGCTGGAATAAAGTCAAAAGCTTCACAAGAATTAGTGAGGACTGGAAGTGGGCGGCCGGAATCAGACAAAATGACTCTATCTGGTTCCCGATACATGGCATCCGGAGTGTGGAGTCGTGGAACATTCAAAATGCCAAGAAGTTATGGAACAAAGGATTCAAAAAATGGAAACACCTCTGGAAACATGACACCAACAGCTGGATCAACTTCGAGGATATCGACCCTCGCATAAACATCTCTTACGAAGAATGGAACACCTTGCAAAGCAGATGCCTCGCTTGGGATCGTCACAAGACTCGCCTTCTCATGGGACACGACGCGCCGAACTCGCTTGGTCTCAAATGGCACAATGGAAATAGCCTACTCAAAATCCCGAACATCAAAGAAACGGCTGACCTCCAGTTCAGCCTAAACAAGAAGTGGTGCCTGTCTTGGACGCGGCTTCGGTGGGACATGAAATTCATGGGTATCTGGCACCCCCTAATAGAGATTAAGAAGTCGGTCCTCTTATGGCAAATTCTTCATCGAGGAATCTGGACCAACCATAAGGCCAGTAAACATTGTGGGATCCCTCCTTGGTGCAAACGCTGCCACCGTGCGGTTGAAGATGTCCCACACATCTTCTTTTCTTGCCCCAACTCCTACAGAATCTGGCAGACGGTTGGAAGGAAAATCAGACTTCAAAAACAGCCTAGTTGGAAACAAGTCCTTTTGGGAGAAGCGATCGGCTGCTCTGCGCCTCTCTGGAACGCCATCAGAGGGGAAGCTCTGTGGAAAATTTGGCGGGAGAGGTGCGCCCTCAACTTCGGCGATCCCCCCAGGGAGTGGTCGATTGAGAAATCGCTATTCCTCCTTGGCAAAAGGATTGTTAACAGTAAGAAGTCCCCCCCCTTCAGGCACCATCAAGTCCTCCTCTTGATCAACAACAAGCTCAAACCCAAGTGGGTCCCGCATGAGGGCGATGAGAGGGTGATTAACCTTCTCTGTAACGCAACCTAGGACTCAATCAAGCTTCCCCTGCTTTGTGGGATTTGGGGGGTCCCGTGGGCACTAGTCCCCTTCTACTGTACCTTTGTTTCTTAATTTAATTCAAGTCCGGGAGAGTAGGCTATTGCCGAACTTCCTTTATATTAAAAAAAAAAAAAATGTTCGCTACACAGCCTGGAAACAACAACAAAGGGTGATGAGCCTGGTAATGAGATAGTGGGGATAAAATAGTGGTGTCTAGGGGGAACATGGCTCTGACTTAGCAAATAATGACCACCTAAAACCTATGCAATGGGGGCCCATGAGGAAGTGAGTGTGTGTACTCTAACTGCTGATGATGGGTGGAGGTGGGTGGAGTATGTAGCACATTGGTGGTGGTATGAGTACCCCTTGGAGAAAAGGCTCTCAAAGTGGTGGTGGTGCACCTGTGCTCCATCCTGTAGTCGTGGGCTATCTTGATGAATGAGATATCCTTCCGGCATAGTTGTGGTCGTCAGTGTCCAACCATGTGTGGTCGGCCTCGCACTCTGTGTTGCTACCTCTTGAAGTGTGAGCCCAA
>CM035430.1:33281453-33551453 GCA_020310875.1 Ceratopteris richardii
GAAGCCCAAAGATGTGATTTTGAAAATACTTTTATGAAGATGCCATTTACGGAAGATCCACATTCAAAATTAGGAAAGTGGCATGCCAAAAAAAACCACGAATATTGGTTCATATTCAACTAGGCATATTGTAATAGTTTTACATTCTAGTTTGATAAAAGAAAAAAGAATGTCTTTACAAGGTGTTTAGAAATACTACTCTTGTCTAGTTTATTCTATTATAGTTACCTAAAAATGAGTACTTAGTTACATTTGGTTGGGCAATATTGGTTAATCCTAGTTCAATTTGGTTGCACCTAGTTCCATCCAATTGCACCTATTTTAGGGAACAAAAATTTGTATAAACAGAGAAGGCGGGGTTAGTCTCATTTTGCATTGAGTAGAGAACCTGAAGAGAGCATATAAATCACCAAAGATCAAAGAAACTAGCTCGAAAGTCCATGTCTATAAGCAATGAAGAAGAAAATAGCAAGCAAGAAAATCCATAGGTAATAGTTTCTTTCCTCCATAAATTGATTCTAAAAAGATTCCATATTAAATTTAGGAAATGAGAAGTTATTTTCTAACTTCATAGCCCCGAACCATTTATGTTGTTTTTTATGTCTTTTGAAAACATAGAAGAAACTCAAAAGTCGATGTCAAGCATCGATTTTGGGGTAAAGTCAATGCATGGCATCAAGTTTATGAAAAAATATGATGATTGGCATCAACTCCTAGCATAAAAGCAAAGTTTGGCATCACGTTTATGTGGCACACGATGCTTAGCATTGACGTCAAGCATAAATTTGATGCCAAGCGCATCAACTTTATGCTAGGAATGGATGTCAAACATCGACGTCTTACATAAGGCCGATGCATGACATTGACTTTATGCTGGAAGTCGATGCTTGGCATTGCCTCCTAGCATAAATTCGATGCTTGTCATCAACTCAAGGCATGAAGTTGATACCTGGCATCTACTTACATGCATACTAGTAAAAAGATAGATGAGAAGTTAGTTCAGAAGTTCAAAGTCAAATTGAGTACAGAGGAGGGTTCATAAGAGGTAGTTACTGCATGGGAAGAAAGTTCAAAGAGGACTGCAAGGATGGAGTCCTTAAAAAAAAAAAGCAATCCAAGTGGCCCATCATCAACTGTCCATAGTATTGTGAAGCCAAGTGATGCTAGCATGAGAGAGACACTCCCCTCAGAGATATGAGGGAGCTGGAATGGTGCTTGCAGTATGTTGAAGAGAAGAATGCATTACTTCTAGTCTTAGTAGGTGCACGATAGGGGAAGAATCACCACCATTAAGTAGTTTCAATATGGTCTTGTCTATAGGAGTGGATAAAGAAGATGAGGAGTTCAATAATCTGCTTTTTCTTGTTGAAATAACAAATAGAATGTGAAATTCCATATCTAATATGGATATGTTTTGTCCATGTTGTTATGCTTGAGAGAGGCTTACTAAGGTGTCCAAGAATCTGATCATTAATCTTATGCCCTACATTCAGGGAAACAACTTGCCAAAATATAAGCAAAAAAAACACCTATAAAATCAAAAGGAAAGCAATCTACACAGAAAAAGCCACAGAAGAAATGAGCTAAGTGCAAAAATAAAGATAAATTCTCATGACATATACTTCTCCCATCCCCCTTGCATCATACCCACCGATTTGGAAACTATGGTGAACTATGCCAATCAACTACACATGGAGTATCATCTATTGGCACAAAGGTACACGGCACTTCAAGCTCAATCCACCCATTTAGAGGAGAGGATTTTAGACTTAGTGGCCAACAATGCTTTGCTATAGGATCAATCTAATGATTTACAAATATCACATAACCAACTAGCAGCAAAAATACAAAATATGGATGAACAAGTAGTCAAGGATATGGAAGGACATCTACGAACAAAAATGGAGTGCAACACTAAGCTCACATGTAATATGGCAGAGAATCATTGAATGCAACAACAAAATAAGGGAAACTTGGAGGTGGCCATTGTAATGCCACACATACCCATCAGCCCCTCCAAGTTTGAGGTTGTTTTTCGTGACAATATTCTCATCATTTTAGAGGAATATGCAAACATTTTGAAAGTCCATGACAAGCTAATAGAGGAACTAATCCAACTCCAACAACAACATCAGGCAGGACCACCCACATTACCTACCTAAGTCCCTAAGTCCACTACAGCTACTTCATAATCAATTGAACTGGCATCTCTCTAAAATCAAATACTAGAACTCCAATAAAAGCTTCTACAATATGAAAGAAATCCATCACCACCAGAGGTACCTAAAGTCGAGGAGACTCTCTAGATTCCTATAGAACAAACCTTCGAAGAGGAGTAGGAGCCTCAAAGAGTACTAGGCATCTGGGTCACAAAAGAAGGACATGACACATTTGAAGCACCTAGGCCACCTTGGTCAAAATAGGTAGAAGACATTGGAAGAACCCAATAACATCGTGTGGCCATACAAATCTAAGTCAAGGTCAATATGGAAGAAGAAATATGAAAGTCTATGTATTTTCAAAATCTTGCACACAAAATATGGATCACTACCCCCAAGCTATAGTATAAACTATATTTCATAATCCTCATAAAGTTTAATGTAGAATTAATAAGGATAATCATTAAAGCACCTACCTTTGCTACTCAATTCTAGCTCGAGGATCTACTAGCAACAAAAAGGAAAGCTACCATCTTCCAACCCAACTAGCAGAAACACTTATTGGAGACATATCCTAAAATGTTATGCACATGTTGCAACACTCCACTCCACATCTTATACAACCCATGCTATGGAAAAATTCCAAGGAAAAAATCATGGGAAGCATTTGCTATTAAATTCCAAAAAATGCATGCTATGTCGATTGGGTGAACTACCCATATCTTGCACCATCGTAGGGACTTTTGACTATCTCATATATGATTGCTACCATCAAACATTGGAGTCTAAAACCAATTCCAAATGTTGCTGCCCAAATGCTCTTAAAGATCTTTGATTTGATGTTGGTATTTTTCAAATTCAAAAATGTCCAAGCTCCACATATTTCGGCACCAAGCTTCAAAAATGGAAATGATGATTTGGTGTATGATCTCAAGACCACACCTTCCATCCCCATAGTCTATGCAGGGCATGCTCTCATAAAGTACCTCCCACTTTTTATAAAAAAACTTTTTAAGACGTTTGCCACAAGCTTTAAGGAGTACCATTCAGAGGTTTTTATCTCTAAGCCAATGCACCTAATTCAACAATTTCCATGCGAACGGCAATGTACTCCCAGTAGTATAGGATGCCACAACCGGAAGTCCCAAGTGCCATTGATTAAGAATGCTTGAAGTTAGATCTCAGGAAAGGACTTTGGTTGCAAGAACATGAATTAGCTGCAAATGTACTTCATTACTACATGGACCACCCCGTTCAACAAAGATCTATCAAGGATGACAAACTTGAGAGGGTGGGGGAGTGTTAGCAGTAGAAGTGGAAAAGGAAGCTTGAGTGTACAAGGGAGTATGAGGCAAGAAGGCCAACATAAAGTTCAAGACACAAAGGCAATCAATAAAGATCTGGCAAGGAATAGGCCTCATTTAAATTTTCAACACTTTATTTTCATCAAACAATGATCTTTATCACTACATGTCATTGTAAAAACCACTTTTTGGTTTTTTCAGCTCTATTTTGTGCAAGCCAAGGATTTTTCAAGCTTGAGGAGTATTAGAAGAAATTACATTTAACTTTTCATAATTTTTGGAGCTCATTTGACCCTTCAATTTAGTCTAGGAACCTTATTTTTAAACTAGGATGGACACTGGGTCTAAACTAAGCCAAAACTAATAAAAGGAGCTACAGAGCTCACTTTAGAGGTTGGATTTTTTATGAAAATATATGTAAAGCATGCTTAAATGAAAGATTCCATTGTTCTACTCTTTGTTCTACCTTATGTGCACATGTGTGTGTGTATGTGTGTGTGCATGTCATTGTGCTTCTCACTCACACATTTGTGCATTCCTATCGCTCACGATCTTCATACTATCCTCATCTCCATGGATTGACATTCACAAGGTGGATCTTCATACTTCCATTGTGGTAGAGTGACATCTTTTCAAAGCATCCTTTGCACATCTTGGTTGATCTTTGTTTCTAGGTACTGGCATCATCTTATTTCTTGAGATGTATCCATATAGGTTTCTCCCTTGCAAGTAAGCCTCCATCCTTAGAGATCATGCTAAGTAGTTTCTTCCATCCAATTTGTCAATAGATGAGGAGAATTCCTCACCCATAATGTCTAATCTTTGACTATGCTTAAAGCTTGTTAAACAGTCTAGTGGCCATGTCTTCACGTATATTTTGTTCACAAAGTGATAACATTTCTTTGATAATCTTCAAATTGTACTGTAACCTTTGTGATGAAGTCTTGAGTAAGAATAGAAAGATTGTGGAGCTCAGCCTCTAAATCATAAATCTTTGAAGTAGTTTTATCTTCATATAGAATTTCTAGTGTCTCCTAACCTTCTTTGGAAGTCTTAGAGGCAATGATATGACCTTTTTTCAATTCATCACACGTTAGAAGAATTTGACCTAATGCTCTTTTGTACTTGAAATTACAAATATTCCAAGGCTCTTAATCTTTGACCCTATCTAGTTCAAATTTTCCTCCCTCTACAACTTTATGGAGAAGATTTTTGTACAAGAATGCATGCATGATATCTTTCCATATATTATAGTTTTGGGCATCTGGGCATTCTTCCTTAGGACTAACATGGGCATGAAGGAAGGTAAATAACCTATCATGGGTGGTGAACTTGATTTTTGCTTTGAAATTGCAAAAAACTTGGGGTAGGTGGGTTAGATTAGCCCTTGAAAACATAGAAATCCTTGGGGGGAGGGCAGCTTAGAGTTTCCCTACACTTATTGACACCTTGGAGGGGGGTTTAGTGTAGCCCAAATTGTACTTAGAGAGAGACACACTTAGGGGCTTAAAGTAGCCTCCCAAAGCACACACAAGAAAGATTATTCTTATATTCTTGAACTTACAAAGTGAAGGGATACTTGCCAAATAGTGTGCCAATATGAGGGTTGAAACTCTTGAGAAATACTAGGTGGCCGTTTGAGGCATGCCAAATTGAATGCCACAATGGGTATCGGGAATGAGGCCACAATGAGCGTAAATGGTCACCCTTGAGTGTTACAAAGATTGACTCTTTACAATTATGCCAAATTGTAGGGGTAAGTACCCTTGGCCAATACAAAAAGAATTTCGTAGTCCACTCTAAAGGTATGTTCACAATACAATCGTGGATCTAACTAGCTTGCAAAGAAAATGTTCGACGAAAGGTATGTCCTTAAATGTAGAGAACATGAATAAACTGAGAGAAATTCTTATTCATATCACCCTTCTACATAGTGGGGCACCTCTCCATCTAACTCCAGGGTGCTTATAGATGTAGAGCCTAAAAATATGAAGGTGATTATATTGTAGAGCTAAATGAATAAAATAGGTGGCTCACAAGTAGATACGTGAATCTAAAGAGAGATAAAAAAATCACTTATGTCTTCCAATAGGTTCCTTAGAAAAAATATTCTCTCTCTCTCTCTCTCTCTCTCTCTCTGTCTTCCATCAAGGGCATGAGGGAGTTATATTCTGACCCCCTCTCTATCTCTATCTCTCTCTATCTCTCTCTTCTAAAGAGAGATGGTAGGAGCAAGTTATCTATTGCTTAACACTATGGTGTTTCATAAAGAATACCGAAGCTTCTATAGTTCAGATGAAAGTTTTGCCTCTATGAAGAAAAGAGCAACAGAACGATGTGTTCTTTAAATATTATTGTAGGTATGTCCCCAAGAGATTGCATAGAGTTTCCCTCCAAGTCAAGATCTCACATCAATAGCCATAGTGTAGTTGCCATTATAAAGCATTAGTATGCTCTCGAATGTGATGGTGCATCCCTACCATTTCTGCTATTTTGCAAGCATTGTCGAAGAGAGGCCTATATGCATCGATAGCAAGAAATGCAATGGTGCTGAGAGTTCATGCTAAGTTTTGAATAGAGAATTGTTCCAAGTGTAGGAATTGACTTCTATCCTTCTTTAGTTCTCTTTCCCTGTTCTATTTGAGAGAGATTGCATGTTTGTTGGGCAATGCAATCACTTCTTGTTGTAAAGCTCCTAGTTTAGGATGAGTGCAAACATCAATGACTTTTTGTTATCTCTATGCTTCAATCAAGCATCACTAAAGTTCCTCCATTGATAGGAGAAGTATTGGAGTGTCCAACACATTGTTTTCCTCTTGCACTCTATCAGTAAACAAGTGAAACATGTTGTTGCGCCCCCTTAGTGCTCACTCTATGTCATGTATAATGGATGATCTCTCTGAGACTTTTTATACAAAGAATACTTTCCCTCTCAACACAAAATCACTCTCCCATTGACATGGTGCTAGCACCTAGCATACTCAACATGTGCTAGCAATTGTTAATCAAGGTAGGAGTAAGAACCACCTACTATCGCAAGGTGTGTGTAAGTCGAGATGATAGATGCTACAAATCATTGAAGATTTTAGCCTATGATGTGAGATCAAATACAATAGTACAATGCTGTGTACTACAACACATAGTCACATGAACTTGTCAATATGAACAAAATTGGTTGAGAGAAATTGTATTAGGACTGACTGCCATTTTGAGAGCTCTATTGTCCTAGTTGCTCTTTCTATTACAGAGATAGAGAACAACACACGACATCTCTGGCTCTTGTGTTGGTACTCTGCATTGGACACAGAGGATGGCATAGAGTAGGTTGACTAATATGTGAGCTCCAACAATAGTATAGGAATTGACAAAGAAGGAACTGTTTATGAACACTCTTAAAATAAGAAACACTCCAAAGTGAACTAATACACTAGTAAATGAGCATTCAAAAATTATTAAATAATATTTTTAAACACTTCATTGACTTGAGATCCATGATGGATTTCACAAAATGATCACCAAAGTGATACCAAATACCATCAAAGTGTTTAGAAACACTCCAAAGAAAAGTGCATGCATAGGCAAAGCTAATAAAATGACCACAAAGAGGGTGGAGGGAAGGAAAGTGGGGGTAAAAGGAGGGAGAATTATGAAGAAAATGGGTGGGAGGGTGGCCAAATGAAAATTGAGCCCAAAAGAGTATAAAATGATGGCAAACGGCTTCTCCAAATGGATGGAGACCAACATCATCAAACTCAAGAACCAGAACCACCACCAAAACCTCCACCAAATTAACCCCCAAGGTCTCCATGTACTGCTTTGATACCATGTAGAAAGTATACCACATAAGAAAAATCAAAAGAACAATGTACTCACAAAATTAAAGAGTGTGTAAGACTCAAAAGTGAGTAGACCATACAAAGTGGGGGAGAGGCCCTATTTATGTAGAGTTAGAGGAGGCTCTCAAAAGTAAATCATATGTGGGATAATTCCCCTTGAAGGAGAATGAATACACTAGTAGAATCAAATGTCAAGGTACAAAAATACAATGAGATAGAATTTAAAAAAGAAATGTAGTGTCTCCTAGATACAAAATGGAGATGACCTCTCTTATTCTCAACATGTATGGTTTCGTGTTTTGAGTGGTTTTTCCCTAATGCACCTACATGTGCTAACCGCAACCATTTATCATGCTCTTCTTTCTCCACACAACAACCTAAGATTCCTTGATCCTCTTGCTTGTAAATACTCCCGGCATGTGTATGAAACTTCTATGACTTAACAATCTCTTCATCTTTTGATCTTACTATTGGATTCTTGGGTTTGAAGGTGAGATCATGCACTAGCTATTTAGCCTAGTTTGGAACTACTTCCAAGTTGAACAAATAAGCATCAAGAAGTTCATCTAATACTCCTTGTCATGATTCTCTTGAAATTATTCATGAATGGTGATCTACCCAAAAATTGGTTTTGTTGTTCCTAACAACAAGCTCAAAATCATATTCCATTAGTAAGAGAAACCATCTTACTAATCTCCATATATTGCAAGGTTTGTTCTCTAAGTATAATAGAGCCTGATGGTTTGTAAAGCATTTAGACTTATTTGCAAGCAAATAGTGCTTGAATTCTTGACCACATAGACCATGCCTAATACTTCTCTCTCAGTTCGCTTATGATTCCTTTTTTCCACATTTAGTGCCTACTTTCATGTGATATAGGAAGATCTATGTTCCATTCTCATGTTGATTGTGCTAACACACATTCAATATCAAACTGGAAGCATCCATGTGAACATGGAATGGCTTGTTCCAATCTATTGTTGTCAAGATTCAAGCTTAGAACATCATCATTTTAATTCCAAGAAAGATTTTTCATAGTTTTTTTCCTTTCAAAATTTTTCAAAAGGTTGTACAAAGGGTTTGCAATTATCATGTGCATAGTGGATAAATCATCAGTAGTATCCAAAATGCCCCATAAAATCTTGTACTTCCTTGAGTATTTTGGGTCTATGTAACTCCGATATTGCTCTTACGTTATCCTCGTCTATCAATATTCCATTCTTTGACACAATGTGGCCTAAAAATCTTGCCTTGCCTAACCATGAAAACATATTTCTCTAGGTTCAAGCACACTTGATATTCTCTACATTTGTCAAAGATTTGTGTGAGCTTTAGGATGTGAGTCTCTTTGATGTTGGAATGAGCACACAAGTTATCCACATAGACTTCCAAGTTCTTTCCCACGATGTCCTTAAACATGTGACACATCAGCCTTTGGAATGTAGCAGGTGCATTGATGAGCATAAATGGCATCACTTGAAATGCAAAAATACCCATTTAGTGGTGAAAGCCATCTTGTGTTGATTTTTTGGGGCTATGGCTACCTAATTGTAACTTGAAAACCCATCAAGGAAGTTGTCGACTTCCTTGTTGGATACTCATTCTGATAAATGTTCAAGGATAGAAAGTGGATAACTATCACGTATGGTGGAGGCATTAACTTTCTTCAAATCAATGCAAACAACGTAATTTTCCATTCCACTTGGGCATTACAGCAATGGGGGACATCCATTCTATATGCTCAATTTCATAAAAAAATCTTCCTTATATCAACCGAACTATCTCTTCTTTTACTTTGTTTGCATAGGTATCATTGTATGTGTAAGGATTCTACTTTGTTGGCTTGGCTTCTAGGGTGAGGGGATTCTATGAGAACATATGTCTAGATCCATGCCCTTCAAGTCCTTATAGTTCTAAGTGAATATATCTCTATATTCTCTTAATAGATTTATCAACTCACATTCCTCTTCCTTACTTAGTTCATATTCAATGTATGTGCATCTTTCTTCTACATCTTCTATTGTCACTACAATCTTCTTAGTTTGCTCTTTGTTATCATATGCCTCTCCCATGAGAGCTTCTCTCTTTGGATCCTTACCAAGATTTTTCTATCCTCTATTTTCTACTTCTTGAAGTTATCGGGTACTTCAAACAAGTATCCTTTGACTTCTTTTGTCGGGAGGTTCTTCTGTTTCTTCTTCTTATCCTCCATTTCTACTTGTGTAGCTAGTGTAACATTGTTCTTACCTCCTCGTGTTCTTGAGTCCTAGCTTCCACCAAATGTAAGTACTCTTCTTTTGGAGTACAAAAGGGGGTCCATATTAATGGATTCTATCTTTGTGTTGCTTGCTTCTTCATGTATCACTACTCAACTCACATTCTTCCAAAATTGGTTCACACATGAATTCCAAAATGCGAAAACCATCTTCATCATAATCGGTGTTGATTGTTCTTCATTCAGAGCTATGTCCATTGTCACCACTTCTACCCAACCATATGGTTCAAACTCTTCTTGTGGAAAGATCACATGTGCATATGGTAGGTCTTTGAGTTATCTAGGGTTTCTTGTGGCACCTACATTTCTACCTTCTATTCTCTTCTCCTCTTTTGCTACAACTTTACACATCCATAAATGTGTATCCTAGTGCATCCATGAGGGATAAGATCTTATGGAATGCACATATTCATTATCCTCTTGTGTTTTATGGTTAATATTCCACCACAACTGTGGTACATCTCTATGAGAATAGTCCTTGAGATTGATCTTGGTGGTTACTCCCAAGTGTTGTAAGTACAAAGAATTGGTTCCACAATCATGTACTATCTGCAACTATCTCATGAATGGTATACCCAAGATCATCTCATAGACATGGTTCTTTCCAAACTTACAAATGGAAAAATTGTGCTCAAACTCTACACCATAAGTAGTGAGAGTGATGCCTTCTAGCAATCCTTGAGGTTCATCCTTATAGGCCGTAAATATGTTTTGTCCCAACATTTCCATAGGGAAGTGGTGGCAATGGCAACTCATGCTCTTTAATATAAGATTGCTTTGGTTGTGTATCCTTGATACATGATAGGTAGATAGGTATTTCCTTCTTCTCATTTTCTCATATCTCCTATCTTGCCTATGGGTATCTCTAGCAACTTTTTTTGAGATCCCATATGAGAGTGGGAATCAATAGCTTCTATCAATTGATTTTCTAGATGTTTCCACAACTTGGGTCTGACCTTTAGTAGTTCCTCAAAGTGAGATGGCACTAAACTTTAGTGTTTTTAACTACCTCAGTGTTTCTAGGTATAATTGAATTATTGTTTTGAATCATAATCATGGGATCTCTCATTTGAATAGAATTAGATTACCGAGGGCCTGTGAAATGTGGAAATTCCTATAAAGAATTGGATTCAAAGTCTAATATCTTGCTTGATTGCATGTCTTTTTTCTCCCCACAAATAGAGGGAATGTCTTTAGGGAATTGATCATGAAGATCATCCATCTTGAATTGGAGGTAGATCGTGTCTCTCCTTGGCCCATTTCTCCTCTTGAATTTCTCTTAGGAACACTTGGGAGTACTAATTTTTAAAGGAAGGGATTCCTTCATCCATGGAATTAGGAGAAAAATTAACATATTGATGTTGGATTTTCTTTTCACTTGCACTATCTTAAGCATCTAGGGTAGCTAAAGTCTTTGGTTTAGCTACCAGTTGTTCTAATCTCTCCAAAGGTCCATCAAAATGCAACTTTGGTTTTGTTGTATTTTTCTGATTGAAAAGATGACAGGTGTCAAACATGGTCTGAGCTAGTTATACCATCTTCGGAGGATCAAGCTACAGATGAAGGAGGAATTCAAGATCAGTGGCCCAAGGAAACTCACATACTTCCTAGGGTTGGAAGTTGTGTATACAGAAAAGGGTATGTATCTCACTCAAAAGAAATAGGTTGTTATGTCAATTGATGACATAACACCCTATCAAAACTTAGTGGGAACTTTGAATTATGCAACATTGAGTAGGGTAGACATTTGCTATAGTGTAAGTGTTCTAAGTCAATTCATGTATACTCCTAGGAAACCACACATGGAAGCAGCTAAGAGGATACTTAAGTATCTAAAGGGAACCATAAATGAAGGTCTACATTATCCATATACCTTTGATATAGACATAAATCTATTCTCTAATGCAAATTGGGAAGGTTGTAAAGATGACATGAGAAGTACTTCAAGTTATCTTATTTCTTGCAAGAACAAAGCTCATTTCATGGTCATCCAATGAGCAACATACTATTGCTCTTTCATCAACAAAATCTAAATATAAAGTTTTAGCCAATGCAACTTAGGAAGCTATGTAGATCCAGATTTTGTACTCTGATTTGGGTGTCAAAATCAGAATTAGAACTAGCCACAATAGGTTACTTGTTTTTGAACCAAGATTTGCACGAGGTACCAAGCATGAAGCAAAAACCACTCGCATAGATACTAGTGCCATAACAACTAGCCCAATCAAAATAAAAGAAAGCATGAAAACCTAGTGGTAATGATCCCCTTTTGGGATAAAACAATCCAAATAGACGGGTATCACTCTAGTCGTGAAAGACTCACTTAATTGCTTATGAATCCTGGTCACTAGGGCAATGCGTAAGCCTACCCATCTCAAAGATAGCAAAGTGAATATCAAGTTGAGTTATGAATAAGTACATCAAGCATCCAAAAATATGCTAATAGGGAACAACACCCAATGCACCTCCAACATCATGAAAACTCAACCATAAACCTATTTCCATGGAAGTGGAAATAGGTTTTCAATATTCAATGCCAAAATGTTACAATAAAGTTTCACAATAAAGTTTCAATATATTTTCTTTACATAAAGCTATCCCCCAATCAACTTTCATAAACTAAATTCCCAAATAATGATGCAAATGCCCCAAATGTAACATTTCAAAAGAGGTATGAAAATCGTTCCTAAAGTCAAGAATTTTTTTTTCATTAGAACAAGCGAGTAGCATAGCATCAACGTGTACAACAATGATCAAAAGTACAACATCTACATGCTGAACATATAAGGTGCTCTACGTTGAATTGTTCTCAAAACCATGTGCTAGGAAGCAAGCATATATCTTGTCATACAAAGGACATATAATACCATATAATACGTTTCTCAACATGAACACTTTGCTTTCATGACGTTTCTACACAACATCATGGGGCTGAAATACATACACTTCTCCATGTAAATCACCATGATTTTAAAATGTAGTTTAATGTCCAATTGGTGTATACTCCAACCATGATGATTTTTAAGTGCATAGATTATATGAAGAGTGGTCACTCAACACGTGGGAGCAAAATGCATAAGAATCAATGGCTTTCTCTTGAGTATAACCTTTGGTAGCAAGCCTACTTATACCTATGACCTCTTCCATCATGCTTGTGTTTCAGCTTCTATACCCACTTAGTATCAATAGCCTTTTTTCCTAGAGGCAAATCACATAAGAGAAAATAACATCTTCTTAATATCATCATATTTGATTGCATAATAACCGTCCAATTTTCTAAATTATGTGCTTCATAAAAAGTAATAGGCTAATTCTCATCACAAAGACTAGTGAAGGTGCATCTAATTTTCTATCCCTTAGAGTCTACAACAATCATTTAGGCATAGTTCTTGCCTCTTCTATGTCAATTCTCTGATCAAGAAATGCATCATGTAAATCTACATCAGAAATGGAATTATATGCCTCATCATTTGAAACCTATAAATGTTAAGAAATAGCCTCATTTGGCCCAACACTTGATATTCCACTTGTAAAAAGAGGCAACAAAATGTCATTGAAATCATTGAGCTAACCGATGTCTCCTTGGTACATGAACATAAGGGTTGAATTGCATCTTCGAGAAAACAACATCACGGATAACCAAAATGCATTTACTCTATAGATGCATTTGCAACACTTTGACCCTTTCTACAAACAAGGTTTGGAGAATGGGGAATTCTTATTAGAAAATAATCAAAATCATAGCTTTTTACTCGTAGCACAATAAACTTAACTGCAGAAATAGTACAATATTTAAACAATACTTCAAAAAGATACACAGTAAATGCAATAAACACACAATACATAGAGATTGCATTGGAAATATTTCATTATCATTATGAGTTTGAAAATTACAAGTTCTCATTAATGCACAATAGAAATCCACCTTTGCACACTGTTCTTCTATTACAAGGAACATAGAGCTCATAGAATATGTAGACTATGTGATTCAGTTCTTGATACAAGAGAGCAAAATAATTAATAATTGAAGGGAAAGTGGATTGATTACCATTCAACTTTAGTTGATCTTTCTAGTAGTTAGAATTTTTACTTATTTACAATATGGTTTACAAAATATATGATTCTAGAAAATAAAACATTCACTTTAGTGGCTTGCTAACATTGACATGCATGATGGATATAACCCACAAAAGAAAGTTAAAAATCATCATCCCCTTCTGTAGACAGATGAATGAATCAATCCATGTCATAGGTAAACTCATCCAAACTTTTCTTGAGTTGAGCAACAACCACTTCCACCATAGAATGGAACTCTTATCCAGACAATCAGGGGTTCCTAACCATGCTTTCCAAGATGCTTCTGCTATCTTGGCCTTTGCATAGTCATATGATAATACTTCCTAAAATTATTGGTTAGCCTTAGGAGCTTCTCCCAATGGGGTCCGCAAAATTTGTGTTTTCTCATCCTTCTTTACTGGTTCCAAGTCTTTAGCTTCAATTTGTTGCTTCAACTTAGTCAACATCTTTAACCCTTCCAAACTCTATACTTATTTATCTTCCAAACTTTGGACTTTTTCCATAATGATTTGTTTAGCATCTTGTAGTTCTTTCTCTAAGTCCATAACAATAATTAGTTTATTAGATATTGCCTATAAATTATCATTTAATAATGAAATGTGATTGTTCAAAACTCTTTTCTCATCCGTCATCTTATTTAGCATAATCTGTAGAGTTGAAATTCCAACATGCATAATTTGCTTATGGTCTGTAGACTCTTGCAATTGTCCTTGTATTATCAACTGGCCTTCTTCACTCTTGTCCAACTTTGCTTCCAAATTGACCATGGCTCACTCCATATTTTGTACTTGGTCAATAGAAATATCAGCTATACTAGCAAGACTACCTTTAAGATCTTGAATCTTAACTCTAAGTTGAGCATTCTTGACTTGTGAAGCTTTGTTTTCTTGCTTATATGATATGAAAGTTCCTTCTTACTTTACAATATGCAAAGAATATAAAGCCAACATCCTAGCTACATTGACTAGAGTGCTTGTTGACAATTGATACTCCATAAACCAAGGATATATATGATTTGTGTAGGGAATAACGGGTAGCTTCACTCTCAGTTTAGCATTACACCATGGGTCCCAAGCTTGAGCACTCAAATTAGGGAAACTGATCCGACCCTTTTTGTGTTTTTCTGTATGTTGCTTTGATTGGGAATGTTGATTGGTCTCCATTCATTGCTCACTTTCCCAATCCTTTTATGGGCTTTCTTCTTCTTTCTACTTTTGTCATTATACTTTTCATTGGGATTCCTCCTCTTATTGTTGAAATTCCTCCTACTGATAGATACCTTCCTCCTCTGACAGCCTCTGTCTTTTCGCTTCCTCCCTAGTAACCTCTCATCTTCACTCAACTTCAATTCTAGATACTTCTTCTTCTAATCAGCATTTTTTGTTTCAACAACAATGCATGATCCTGCATGCTTCTTCCAAGCTTCCTCTTCAGCACGTTAGAAAGCCTCCTAAACAATTTTTGCTTTCGACCATTTTATCTCTCAAGTTCTATCACTTTCAACATCATTGTCCGTTGACCTCTCATGTTAGCCCAATGTCCCATGGTGAAAGGCTTCCTCTAACACCTCCTCCACTTGGTGTGTAGGCAATGGCCTTGGTAAAATAAATAAAATAAGGAAAATACTGAGCTTAGTCTCTAGTGTCTATGCTCTCTTGAAAACTTAGAAGAAAAACTTGATATCCTTCCCGAACTTACAAAACAATAGCTCAACCTAATTGGTTTGACCATTGAATTCGGCCATCTCCACTAGTAGGGAGTATAATGTCTATTAGACACCATAAAACTTGCTTTGTAGGTTTACCACCAAGGTTGCCAATTGTAAACCCATCTTCCATGGTGAAGATTTTGGAACGCATGCATATTTGAACTTACTAGGACACGGCTTCCCAAAAACTTTCTCCATCTGTGTCAGATGGACTAGAGATGTTAGGTCTAGTGTTCCACCATTGATAAGCTGCAAACATTGTGAAATGGAGTTTCCTCATTGATTCTAAGTTTGAAATCCATAATGTTCTCAACTTCTTACTCCAGCTACTAATGCATTTGGTAGGAAGGTGAGTGCCATTGGATGTATTGGAATATGTTGCCAATCAAGCATGGTATACTCCACTAGAACTCTACTGGTGAATCACTATATGTGAGTCCATGAACATTGGTGCAGAATATGGAATTGATGCATATCCCTCAGTTGGAGGCCATACTGTTGTCGTCATCACAAAAAGACAGATTTTCACATAATTAAAAAGAAAAACAACCACAATCGTAGGTTACAAATTTCATCACTCAATAGATTGTCAGCCGATGATACCTTTTTCTTATATGTAAAGATTCTCACATCCCCTTCAAGTGGGAACAATGTCATACTACATGCAATCCTTGACGTCGTTTATTATGCCAAATCGCATATTTTCCAATTCCTTTTTGAAACATACTTATTTGCTCCTTATTTACATATTTACAAAAAATTTGGATGCACTTTCCTCTCATGGGGTCTTCAACTCAGATGAGGTTGGAGCTTGGACCCACTAGCCACACTCCGGAGTACGTCATCACCCTCATAGCTAATCTGAATGTGGTTGGGCCCACTTTGGAGTGAATATGGAAGGTGTTGTTCCATCATAACTTGGATTTTGGTGCCTTCCTTTCCATTGTGAATTTAAAAAGAGGATCAAATCACCAATTCAAAACACATGAGTTCTAAGATGGTGGTCATTCCACAAACTTGTCTCTGCTAGAAATCTTGCATGAAGAGAAAACTTTGATATATGCACTCCTCAAATTGACACAAAGTATCATTACATCAAAGAATATTTGACTAACAGATGATCTCTCACCGCAACTCTTAAGCTAGGAATAGAAAGATCCATAGGTGCAATTGCTTCTAAATTGTAGGAAAATTAAATGGAGCAAATCCAACTACTACTTTGTAAGGAGTGTGATAGGCCCACACAATTATTGGTAAATACTATTCCCACTTATCTAAGTAATCCAACAACAGTTTGTATAGGATCATCAATAGACATTTATTAGTGCTCTCTGCAAAACCATTACCACGGGGATAATATAGAGAGCTAAACTTATGCTTAATGTGGTAGTAGTCCCTAATATTCTTGAGGAGTTGATTAAGGAAATGGGTGCCTCGATCAAAAGCTAATTCCAAAGGAATTCTAAATCGTGGGAACAATTTGATTAGCAAGACGGTTGCCACACTGCCCATAGTGACATGCTTGAGGGCCCATGCTTCTTCCCATCGAGTACAATAATTAGTGCAAGTCAAAATAAATGTTTTCCCCAAAGAGATAGTTGATGACCAAATTGGACGAATAAAATTAAGTCCCCACTTTAAAAACGTTCCAATGGTGAAATCAGATGGAGAAGAAAACAATGCATATCTTGTGGTTCACATGTTCATTGAGAAGAATCACATTGTCATAGCAATTCATAAACATCGTTATGCAATGTAGGTCACCAAAGAACACTTTGCACAATCTTTCAAGCTATGAGATCTAGACCACAATGCCTATTGACAACTCTGGAATAAGCATCCAGAATCACAACCTAAACTTCATGTGTGAGAACACACTGTAACCATACCCTAGTAAGATCCTTAATGTAGAATGGGTCCAAAATAATTGAAAATAATATACTCCAAAGGGCTAACTTTGTTCATGTGATGGATCGTAAATGAGAAAGGGATACAATTGTGTCAATAAATCATAAAATTTCATCATACCTTGTTGGTTTACCTAATTCAAGATCACAAATTTTAGCAACATGAAAAAGATTTTCAATCGAAAACGCATCATCGGCCTAGTTTGGAAGAATTGGAATAAGAAATCTCCCACTACATAGGAAGAACTTGTTCAATGGATGACATCATAGTCAAACTCTTCTAGAAATAGTACCCATCGTACATCTACCTACTAGGTTATGTTGTTTAACTAGGTAAAACAAGGCAAAATGATCCACATGAAAGATAAATTGTTGGCCCATTAGATAATGCTAGAAATTCCTAATAGAGTAGATCAATTCTAATCATTTGCATTTGATCCAATAGATAGTGTTGGACCAATAGATAGTGTTAGAACTTCTTCCTTGAGTAATCAATCCCAAGCATTTTCATTCAATCATTAAATAATTCTTTTCTACACTCATCAATTTTTGGCTTGCATAATAGAATAGTTGGTTATCAAATTCCTCCATATTTTTGCATAAGCACATTGCCAATAGCTACATCTGATGCATCAACAAAGACATGGAATGATTGTGCCCCATTCGAAACTTCTAAAATTGGCACTTTTATTAAGAACAATTTGAATATGTGAAAAGACAAATCACACTCTATATCCCAATGGAAGTCACTAATTTTAGCATGAGCGAGCTTGTTAATAGGCATAGAGATATGAGCAAGAATCATAAATGGTGACACTGCCACCGAATTTGAACCAAATTTGACCCAAAGAACTTAAGACTTGCTTTAATGATCTTGGATTGAGGCTTGCAAGACTACTTTCACCTTGTTTGGATCAATTATGATACCTTTCTCTGAAACAATATGAGAAAGAAACTTAACTCCGAAAATGAACTTTGTGGAGGTGAACTTCTCTACATTGAGTAGAGCATAACTGCAAATGCAGAAATGATCCACCCATTTTCAAGAACCAAAAATTCATCCAAAAAGACTCACATAAATCTAGTCAAATATGAAACAAATATTTGTACTAGGGGCATTCAAAGTCTAGTTGTACTTGCTACACCATTCTCTACAGCCTACCTCTAGTTTAATGGCTAAATACTTAATGTCATAGGTTACTCTTCCATGCAAAAGGAAGATGGTATCTGGGAAGCCCAATGAGAAGCTTGGTTCTATACATTGTGTTACTTTATGATACTAGGTTGCATACTCAAATCCTTCAATTGATGTTGTTTTTTGGATCGAGTGCTGATGGTTGCCACCAAATCCTCATAAGATAATTTGATAGTGCTAGTCATTGGATCTTTAAGATTTGCTTCTTGCTTGCACCAATTGTACTCATATGCTTCCAAACAATTCAATCGCATCTGTCCAAAATCCATATAGAACAAACATCATGCTCCTTTTCCATTGTTGGGGTAAGTTCTACCTTCCCATCGATTTCAGTTGAAAGGCCTTTGACATCATTTGTAGCCTTGATAAGTTAGCCAAGCTTGTACAAAGGGATATGACTTCATGTTCTCATGAACTACTCTATTATGTTCTATATCCATAGGATGTATAGTATGTACATAAGGTTGTTGGTACCATGGGCTAGCATGCAACAAGTCAAGTTGTACCTAATTGGTTGTCACTACTTTATTCCATGTGTTGTATATACATTGCTCCATTCTATGGTTCATTAAATTACATATATCATAGTATACTTGATTTAATGCACGATTTTCTACAATATGTCCTACATTTCTACATTTTTTATGGTACATTTGATGAAACACAACATATGCCCCAATAGATGGTGTATGTTTCAAAGATGTAGCCTCAAACATCTGCTACAGGAAAGGGTTAGCTACCTTTAGATTCCATTGTAGTTGTTCGATAGCATCAATAATCGGATGCAATGTCCATGTACCATCCAAGGCATAAAGATACATTCTCTCCTTCAACATGGGATTGAGACCATCAACAAACCACCCATGTCAAATGATGGAGATGAAGAGGAGGAGCAACGAGGAAAAAAAATACTGATTTAGACACTTTTTGACCCTCCAAAGCCTATGTGAAAGATCATGTAGAAAATACAATTGTGTTTGTTTTTAAAGGAAATATAAAAATAATTTGATTGGTCCATTTAAACGAAGCATGGATCAAAGGGTCATTTTCTCATATAAAAGAAAAAATCCATTCATTTGTTTTCTTTTCTCCCAAAATTTGAGAGTTTGAGTGCTTAGTGGAAATAGAGAATATTTGAGCCTAAACCCTTGAGTTGTCATTTGTGAGAAAACCTTTATGGATCTTTGGATTCATTAAATTTTGTATTCTTTTCACATCTTGATTAGTAATCCTTCATCTTTGAGCACAAATCACAGTTCTGAGGATTCATGATGATGATAATGATGATGACGATGTCATTCTGATGTGTGAAGATCAACTTCAACAAGCTTGATGGATTCGTCAACATGTTTTATGCAATGACAAAATTGATTTGTGAGTTATGAATTCAAGTATTCAAGCGAAATTTTCTAATTCCAACTTCATTACCATTTCTTTTATTGAGAAACTTGTATAACTCATTGATTTTGAAACAATTAATATTGCATTTTACCATAAGCTGTTGAAAACTTTGCATAAGGGCTGCTTGTGAGCAAACCTTAACCCATGAAATCACCTTCCCATATTTGAGCCCCACCTGAAAACATCTAGGCTTATGTGTGTAAAGTTTCAATAGCTCCATAATTACATGTGGTTTTTTTGCAAATTTCATGAATGGATCGAAATTTGATTAAACATGGAGAAACATATTCACTAATGCTTGCTTAAAGTTCACAAAAGCTTCTTTCAAAAATTCAAATCAACTTATGTCTTCAAAACTTGACAAAATTCTTAAAAATTAAAGTTGATTAGTCCAATTAACTCCAAAGGAAAAAACTGCATTTTCTAGAAAATTTATAAAGAAAAGGGAGATGTTTTCTCTCTTTTGAATCTATCACTATGTCCTTGTCCTTCCCCATTTGCAAAAGGAGAAAGTTGTATGTGTTGGAGTTTGGAAGCACACGAACAACACAAGGAAGAAGAAGAAGCTTGCAGCACAACACACAATACTGAATGTATTACAAGGTGAATGTACAAAGATGTGTAACCGTTAGGGTTATAGGCGTATATACAAGCTAGGGGGAAAACTCTCCTAAAGATGGAAAAAAGTGCTCCGATGGTCCTAAGTGTGTTCACACACATCACTACCAAAATGTATGAACAAATACCCCTTGGGAGTGATGCAGTGGACAACAAGCTAGAACTCATGGATAAAAAGTGCGAAGCTATGTGGAATATTCAATCCACATAAAGGATAAAGCCCAAAACTTTGCAGAATGGTTCAATCTTCTCCCTAGGCCAAGCCTTTGTGAAAAGGTCTGCAACATTCTCCTGTGTGGGCACATATGAAAAATTAATCTCTCTAGCAGAGGAACTCTCCCTGACATAATGATAGTGCACCTCAATGTGCTTTGTGTGAGCATGAAACACAGGGTTCCTCACAATTGCCAATGCACTCTCTTTCCATAGGGTTTGCAATAGGTTTGTAGTATTCGAGCCCAAAATAGTGCAATAATATGTGAATATATTTTGTTTGACACAAATCTATTCCACCCATAAACCTCACTAAAACTTTCATCCAACAATACACTAGTTTCTCCAAAATCGAGACCCAAAGTAGAGCTCTCACTGAAATTCAACAAGCCGGCCCCGAAATTGTCCAAGCTACCACCGAAATTCAACAAACTGCTACCCAAATTCTCCAAATTGTCACCTGACAAATGAGGTTGGTGTTGCTCTAGCACAATGGTCAGAACCACGTTAAGAAGCGTCACCTCCTTAATGTCAATCCGTGGGAGAGGTAGGAGTGATATGAAGATCGTGAACGTGAGATGATGTGAGAGTGAGGGTGAGAAGCACAAAGATGCACACACACATACACACACACAATGAAGAGACAAGCAAGACACAATGGAAGGTGGGAAATTAGCTCTATTACTCAAGAATACTCTTACAAGCTCAAGAATAACTCTAATCTCAAACAAGCTACAATGAACCAACCTCAAAAATGAGCTCTCTAGCTCTTTTTATAGTTTCTAGACTAGTTTTGACCGGTTTCACATCTAATGACCGGCCTAGCTAAAAAATAGGTCCTAGAGGCTATTTGGAAGGGTAAACGATGTCTAAAAATAACGAAATTTGGTACGAGTATTCTACCTAAGCTCCTCAAGCTCGAGGACTCCTCAGCTTGCACAAAATAGAGCTATGGATTACAAAATGGGGTTTTCTATGATACATATGTTACAATTAGTGATAATAATCACTGTTGAATGTTTTGGGAAAATTAATAAGACATGTATTTGTTTAAAAGATTGATCCGACTGGCTCCCTGCTTCGTCTTCACATGCTTCCATGGCGTCTGTGCCTCTGACTGCTTCCAACACCCCCCTCCCTCTCGCTTCTGTCGTCCCTGACAGAACCTTGTTGTGAGGTCTGCCGGATGTAATTCTGTAGGAGGTCTTGAGCGAGGGTGTGCTCTGATACACGAATGCCTCGGGCTAGATCAGCCTCGAGTTTCTCCCAGTCGATAGGTTGCGGCTCGTCTGGTGGTGGGAGCTGATAGTGTGTGGAGTACACCATTCGTTCACAGGCGAATAATTGCAATAAGTGTGTGGGCCTGCTTATGAAGACTTCTGAATGGTACTCCCAAAAACCGGTGGTGAACATTTCTTCGAATGTTTGCTTGTAACATGCCGGTAAATATTTGATCCTGCAGTGCCAGGCGTAACACACCCGGAGCGATGGCGTTGTGCTCATATCATAGACTAAATCCAAGTTGCCATGCTCAAAGCCCGGGGTGTTGACATGGGGAGCCTTGATGCGCCGGAAGACTTTAAAGACCATCTGCATCATGTCAAAGATTTTGACAGTCATTTGCGCGGCTATATCATCCATAGGTTTTAATCGAGGGAGCCAGTGGCGGATCGTCGCCATCATGTAGCCAACTGTGGGTAACGCGACTGGTGGCTTGAAGTATGGGTAGTTCAACCAGTCTTGGCACTGCTTATTGTTCTGTAGCTTTATAGCGAAGGCAGTCCAAGAGCGGCGTCGTGGTACTGGTCCCCAGCACGGATTAAATTTTAAGTGAAGCGGCGCTTTTACCCACGTGCTCATCATTTCTGGATAATTTTGCAGTAAATCTTTGCGCCAGTCTGGTTGGAGGATTTCACCTCTCTGCGCCCTTGGTGGCAAGTCCTCTGGCTCGAATTGAGTGGCATGCGTTGGTTTCATGCCGGTTTCTTTCTCTATGGTTAATTGATATTCTGCCATTAACATAAAGTATGGTTTATACTGAAGCTCATGCCCGGATATGTATCTTCGCGGGGCCATTTGAGCAAAGAATGGTGATTGCAAAATTTTCTCTTCAATTATGGCCATGGCATGTAGCTGTGCCTCTACTCTGGCCGAGTGTGTCGTTCCGAGTTCTTCTACTGTCTTCATCCACGCGGGGGTAGGTAATTCGTAGGTCATCTGGCCTTCGGCCGTGACACGTCCGCCTGGGATGGGTATCGGTTCATAAGCCTCTTCGAAGGTCTCCTCCACCGGGATAGTGACTGTTTCTTCCTCAGCTGGTAGTTCAGGTGGGGAGTCTGGCCTTGGTGGTGCTTCATAGATGGCGATTCGAGATTCAAGATTCACTACTTGGGCCCGGAGTGCGTTGAGTTCCTCTAAAACTTCAGGGGCAGGGTCCACAGGCGCTGGTAATTCCGCTGCTACTGGTACCTGTTGTGTTGCGGGTCCTCTGAGCTGTAGCAGTTTGTGATCTTCCTTTAACTTTTGATACTCTTCATTCATACGATCGTAGTCCTCGAGCAATCTGACATGGTCGTCTAGCAGCATCCGCATCGACTCGGATGGGATGGCCTTGAATCTGCTCGGACTTAGTGGCTGTTCTGGATGATCTAAAGCCGCCTCCAAGTTCTCTCTGTTCTGCTCTTGGAGTCTCTGGTTCTCCTCTTGTGCTGCGGCTAAGTGTCTTCTTAGTAAGCCCATATTTCTAGTAAGTGTCGCATTGCGGACAGTCTGGGCTCTAAGTAGGTTATCTAAATCCGCGGTGGCCTCTTTGCTTTTTTCCTCACTTTCTATTTCTAACTTGTGATAAGCCTCTCGTAACTCTTGGTACCGGCTGTTCAGTGAGGCGTTCTCAATTGACAACAAATTAAGCTGCGTTTGCAAGTCGTTCGTCGTTTTCTGCAGCTGTTGATAGTTGGTTCCGAGTGATGCAAACTCATCGCGGACTTGCGTCATGCATGCGAACATGTGTTGAAATGCTGTGTCTATGGTGGGCGATAGTAGTAGTGAAGTGCTAAATGAGGATGCAGTGATAGTAGATGCAGTGGGAATGGGGAGCGGGGTTGGGAGTGTGGATGCAGTGGTGATTGTGGAAAATTGTGAAGTGCCTAAATATGAGGGTGCTGTGAGTGGAGTGGGTGGTGGTGAGGTGGGTGGTGATATGTCCATGCCATTGGACGTGTTTAATGTTGTGACTGTGAAAAGTGGTGTGATTGTGGGTGGTTGCGTAGGTGTGAATACGGGATTTACAAACGTAGAGTAGTTTACAGGGGGGATTGTTGGAATAGTTTGGTGAAACGGGGAAATAGGGGTTAGGGTAGGTTGGGGAGGTGAGACTGGTGAGAAGGTTAGAGGGGTTAGGAAGGGGAATGGGGGTCTTAGAGGTGGGGGAAACGCTGGGAAGGATGAAGGGGTGAAGGGGTTAATATAGGGATGCAGAGGGCTGGGTGTGGGCCTGGTGGTATGAATGGGTAAGGAAGAGGTTGGGGCTATATTGCTTTGTACAGGTGTGGATGTGGGAAAAGCAGGTGGGTGTGCGGGTGATACAGGATGGGTTGGTGAAAGATGAGGTGAAAGAGGAGTCGAAGGGGTGGAGGTTATTTCGAGGATTGTAGTGGTATGTACAGAGGTGGTACGGGGTGGCGAATCTACAAGAATGGTTTCTGCGGTTACTGAACGTTCGGGGGCGAGGCGTGCCTCCCTGGCTTGTGCTGAAGATTGGGCTCCTGTTGGTACACGAATATACTCCCCAGGTTTTGAGAGTAGTCGCACTCGGCGGGGATCAAATTGTGGTAGTTGCTTTCTTTGTAAAAATCTGAGTGCTTCATGGGAGCCTACTGATTGGACTAACTCTCTGAAACCTCTGATATAGGCGTCCTCGAATCCTCCGGAGATGAGCTCCTGTTCAATTAATGCCTGGCTCTCCTCTTCAGTTAACTTCTTTCGTGCCCAGACTTTCTCCATGGTACGATATAATTTCTTTATGGCCAATGTGTATGCAGCGGCTTCGAAAGTTTCATCTTCATATGTGCTGGTGTCGCCGTGTGTGTCAGTCTGTTGGCCTTGGCCCTCTGTCTGTTCCTCTTGTGAGCCCTGGCTGGCTTCATCGTCGCCTTGATCGTCGTCTGTTTCGGTTCGTTCTTCTTCAGAGCCCGACACAGCTTGTCCCTGTGGCAAGTCTCGCGGCGTAGTAGGGTAGCTGGGACGTTCGTATTCCTGGGAGAACAGTTGTGCTTCTGAATACTGAAATTCGTTTGAGAATGCATCAGGCATCTCAAAATCAAATGTCGTGTTTATGGGGTCGGCCGCCATATGTGGTATCGGGAAAGAAAACGCTTCCGCACCAATGGTGGTGGGAGCTTCTGCGGTTGTGGTGGGGGGTTCTAATGTGGTAGCTGCCTGAGGTGCAGCGGTACTCGTGGTGGCCTCCGTAATTACTGGTCTGGACAACCGTATGCGAATAGGTTGTACAGTGGGCTCAGCTTCTGTCTGTGGTCGTTCGGGAGAGGGTTGTGGTGACGGCGACTCTGGCACTTGGAGGCAAGGGATGGTGCCTCGCATGCGCTTACCTGCCCGTGTCCTACTGGGCTTCCTAACTTTCTTCGCTGTGCTCTTGAATGCCTTCAATTCCTCTCCTGTTAATGCACGCTCGATGGGCAAGTCATAAGCCAAACACATATACACAATTCTTGTGAGTGCACAACATCCGTTAAGCACTTTTTTACGCTCCCATCTGTACTGTGCCAGGTACATCTGATCTATGATCCAGCTGGCCAGATCAACTGTTTGAGGTCCCGTACATGCCAAATATAATCCGAACCATATTCTTTTGTGTGGCATGGTAAATCTGTCTTGAGCTGGAAAGGCAAAATGTTGCATGCATATTCTTAGGGGCTTTGACAACTCAGGTGTGATGGCCGAAATCTCTTCCCACTTCGTGACATCCCCACGTTTCATCGGTTCTGGAATCAATCTCTCTCGGTCTGTGGGAGTGTGGGTTCCATGAATCTTGATGGCTGCTCTGATTAGGTCCTTAGAGAGATAAAATCTCTTGTAAGGTGGATCATCCACTAGGGTGGGCAAGATGACGGTTCCTGGGATGTCCTTATTCTCTGATGCCAGTAAGGTAGTGATCAAGTAATAGCACCTATAAAAATCTGGTTTGGGTAGAGGATCACTGAAATATTCTGTGAAACCGGCTCTGGCCCAAACATGAGTTAAATCTTGGGTGTTTTGTAGGGCTTCGAATTCTCTGGAGAAAAACTGGTACTTTCCCCACGTGCGGTCATCAAAAGTCAGAGAGGATTCAAATATAAAGTCTGCGTCCGCGAGGGGTCCTGCCAGGCCCTGAAACCAATGAGAGTTCCTGTGTATCTTTTCGGTGTAGCCCATAGGGGGGTTATCGATAGGCATGGGCCCTGGAAATCCCTGAAATTCCGGCGGTGGAGCAGTAGGGTGGGACTCTGCTCGTAGCACGTTGAGTGGTACTGCTGCTACACTTGGGCCTACTCTTGATGTTCCTTCGTCAGTTTGCATGGTGGCTGGTGCGCTAGTGAGAAAGATCTGCTACAAAAGATTAACACATTAGCATGGAAATTAATCATGATCCCATTAAAGTGAGACCGCAATCCCTTTCCATAACTGATGCGTAACCCGTGTAGCCAAGTGTTGTGATGTGATGGATGCAATGTTTCTTGCAGCACTAGTGCAGGTCTCTAGACACCTATACGTTTCAGATCATGCATACATTTCTTGATGAGGTGAGATTACGAGTGGTGTGTGATGATGGTGTGTGAACTTATACAAGGTTGAAAGGTTAGTAATTGAGTACAAGGTTGTATGTTAGTCGGGGGGTAGTTAGACAATGGGTTAGGGGAAGACGGTTGGACACGTTTCGGTATCCATTTCCTAAAGATCTTGGAGTGGGTGGTGGGTTTCTGCTGAGGGGTAAAAGGTGGTATCGGGTGTGGTGGTGTCGAGGGATGAAAAGGTTTGTGAGGATTATATATTACATGGCATATGGGTTGAGCTATGATACATGGTTTGGGTACCCAAATCTGCGTGGGCGTGGGTCTATGGGTAAGGTACTTCTTGGCAATCCACATTTGTCGAATGGTCTGACCTATAGATGAAGGGCGAGGGGATGGTGGATATCGATTCTGTTTCTGTTCTGCCCTTTTTTTGTCGATTTCTGCTTGGCTGGAGTTCTTTGGTGCTTTTTGTCCTTTTGGCACCCACATTTGTCTGGTGCCGCTGCCGTTGGGTGGCCTGAACTGCTTTCCTTGTTGTTTCCTCTGATACTGCAATCGGTCTGGGTTCCTTTGTCGTGGTCGACTCTGTTGTTGCTGGGGTTGAGAGGTCGGATGGACACTCTGCTTTGGAAAAGAAGGGAGTTCCAACACTTGCGTGACCTGCCCATTAGGAAGTGATGCCTTTTGTAACTTTAATCTAGGCCAGTCCGCAACAAGTTTGGAAGGATGAGCACCGCAGGGTGTCGTGCTCATTTGGCCGATGATGCAACCCACCTGACCTCTGATTGTGCCCTTCTGCCCTTGCGGTTGGGTAACTGTCTCTTCTAGTTTGCAGGAAGTCCCAGGGAAGATCTCCTGTCGTCCTTCTGATTGACAACTGTCCATAGCCAAGCCCGAGTGGGTGGGTGTAGACGTAACGTGACTGGTCTGCTTAAAGATCTTTCGGTCTTCCGTCGCATGCATTTCATAGGGTCTAGGGTCACAACCGTCAAGCGGAATGCCGTTAGGGAAGTCAAGCGGTATCACTCGCTTCTGCTCGAAGGTTCCAATCTGTAAGGAGCCTTGTCTAAGATTTAGGTCCACTGAGTGATCGTATAGCCAATCTTGGCCAAGGATTAGGGGTTCTATCAGGTCATCATCATGGCACACTAATAGCTTTGCTGTCATGGTCAAATCCTTAATGAGGATAGGAAGGTCCACCTCACCCATGCAAGGGGTTTCCATGCCTCCTAGGCCTATGAGATATGCCTCAATTGGCCGCATTTCTATTCCTGAATCCTTATAGTGGGACCATCTAATCGCACTAGTCGCAGCACCTGAGTCAATCAAAGCCCTGAGTTCTTGGCTATGGTTACCGTGCTCTAGCCTAACTTTAATGAATGGTCTCCTGTCCACTATGCAAGGATGAGTGGTTGACTTTACTTGACACATGGCCATGGGATATCTGGGTGATTTTTCCAGATGGTTATAATGTTCTCTCCCTAGTCCTTGTCTTCTTAGCTTCATGCGCTTAATGCGTTCTATGGCTTCTGCCTGAGCTTCAGCTCGTATTCTATTTTCTTCCTCCTTACGCTTCTTTGCCAACGTGAGTCGTCTAAGCATATCCTCAGTAAGAGGCTCTTGATATAACCTGACTCTACAGCCACTAATGTAATTAGGCATTATATCTCCTTCTAAGGTGGCTAACTGTACTGCTCCACTAGTCGAGAGTCTGTTAATGATCATAGGTCCATAACCTCGCTTTTCTAACTTGCGTGCATGCTGTTTCAGCGTATACACTAGAACTAAATCTCCTTCTTTTAGGCCTTTATCTTTCACATGTGCATCAAAATATGCTTTCTGTCGCTTCTTCGCTGCGTATATTCCTGCTGCTGCTTTCAGCCTAGTTTCTCCTAATCGTTCCAAGTCCATTATTCTCGCTGATAATTCATGGCCGGTCCACTGATGTTCTTGTGCAACCTTAAGGGTCGGTATCAAGAAGTCCAAGGGAAGCACTGCATTCTGACCAAAAACCATCTGAAAGGGAGTTGCATTGAGTACGGTCTTGTAGGCCACTCGATATGCCCAAACAGCGTGGTGTAGCTGTTTGTCCCAATCTGAACGTTTGTTGTTCACGAGTTTCGTCAGTACGTTACAAAGTATCTTGTTAGTGCTTTCAGCCTGACCATTGGCCTGAGGATGATATGGTGCAGATTTCTTGTGAATCACCATAAAATCCTGTAACAAATATTCAATGACTTGGTTTAGAAAGTGAGTGCCTCGATCGCTCACTAGCTCTATAGGCAGTCCATATCTTGTAAAGACATTTTCAAATAAGAATTTTGCAGTCGTGTGTGCATCATTCTTTTTTGTGGCTTTTGCCTCTACCCATTTCGTCAGATAATCTGTAGCAACAATAATGTATTCCGCATGTGTGCCTTTTGCAGGGGGGTTAATGGGTCCTACAAAGTCTATACCCCACTTAGAAAATGCACGTCCGCCCATCATGGGTTTCAATGGCATTTCATCTCTGCGAGTAGGAAACTGAGTTCTTTGGCACACGTCACATCTCTTTACATAGGTATGTGCATCCATGTGAAGAGTGGGCCACCATAATCCTGCAAAGAGGATGGCTTTGATTATCCTATCTGGTCCAAAATGACCTCCTGCAACACCTTGGTGTGCAGTCTCTAGTATGCTAAGATAATCGCTCTCATGAACACATTGTCTTAGATATCCGTCTCGTCCTCTTTTGTATAGATTATCGCCAATAAGCGAGTAGCCTTGAGCTTCCAGCTCTAGACTGCGTTGTCGAGCTAAGGTCATTCCTTGAGGGAATGTGTTCGTCCTCAAGTATGTCACTAAAGGTTCACTCCATTCTGGTGTGAGAGACACATGATAGAGTGTAGCATGCTCTACTGGTGGTTTTTCACAACACACCTGACATTCTTTACACAACTTGTAGACATCTGCTTCCATCGTAGGCCAATATACTCCTAATCTATGCAGAGTCTGTAGTGTTCTATGTTTTGAATGATGTTGCTTTAGTGCACCTATGTGTGCTAATTGCAACCAATCCGCATGTTCTGATTCATCTACACAACAAGCAAGAATCTTTTGATTATCCTGTTTATATATGCTTCCTGCTATTATTTGGTACCTCTGAGATTTGGTAATCTCTCCTTCTTTGATCTTTATCCTAGGACTCTTGGGTCCGTATGTCAGAATAGGGACTAACGGCTTAGCCCATTCTGGTGCTATCTCAAGGTTGAATAAGTATGCATCTGGTAGATCATCAGCTACTCCTTGAGGAGCTTCTCCTGAGGTTAATCTTGAGAGGTGGTCAGCTCTAAGATGCGTCTTTCCTTTCCTAACTACCACTTCAAAATCATACTCCATGAGCAGTAGAAACCAACGTATCAGTCGTCCTGTGTTACATGGTTTGTTGACTAAATATAATAGGGCTTGATGATCTGTAAAGAACTTGAATTTGTTGGCCAACAAGTAGTGCCTAAACTTCTTTACAGCGTAGATCATCCCTAATCCTTCTCGTTCCGTCGTGGTGTAATTTCTCTCTGCTGCGTTCAGTTGTCTGCTAGCGTAAGCTATGGGGAGATCTATGTTACCTTCATTCGTGGGTTGTGCTAACACACATCCTATGGCGTAATTGGATGCATCCACATGTACATGGAATGGCTTACTCCAATCTGGGGTAGTCAATATGGGTGCTGAACACAAGCGTCGTTTGAGTTCATTGAATGAATTTTCGCATTCATCTGTCCACTCAAAATTGGTCAAAAGAGAGTACAGAGGCTTGGCTATGATTGCATACATGTGTATGAATCTCCTATAATAACCGCAATGGCCCATAAACGCCTGTACCTCCTTCACGTTAGTTGGTCTAGGTAATTCTGCAATTACCTTCACCTTTTCCTCATCCGTGGAGATTCCATTTTTCGACACAATGTGTCCTAGAATTTTGCCTTGCCTGACCATGAAAACGCATTTTTCTGGGTTCAAACAAACCTGATATTCTCGACATTTGTCAAATATTTGTCTTAACTCTGGGATATGTGTCTGCCTTACATTTGAGTGCGCACATAGGTCATCGACATAAACTTCCAAGCTCTTGCGTAAGAATTCCTTAAAAACATGACACATGAGTCGCTGGAAAGTAGCGGGTGCATTTGTCAAGCCAAATGGCATTACACGAAATGCAAATATGCCCCATTCTGTGGCAAAAGCCGTCTTGTGTTGGTCTTCTAGAGCAATGGCTACTTGGTTATAGCCTGAGAATCCATCAAGAAAGCTGTAAACTTCCTTGCCCGCAACTCTTTCCAATAGGTGTTCCGTGATAGGAAGAGGATAACTATCTCTAATCGTGGCGGCATTAACTTTTTTAAGGTTAATACACACACGCAATTTTCCATTCTTCTTGGGCACAACCACAATGGGGGATACCCATTCGGTATGCTCAATTTCGTAAATGAATCCTGCTTCTATCAACCGATCTATCTCCTCTTTAATCTTCGCAGCGTAATTATCATTGTACGTGTAAGGTTTCTGTTTTGTCGGTTTCGCATCTGGAGTCATAGGGATTCTATGAGAACATATATCTGGGTCTACTCCTTTCAAATCTTTGTAACTCCAAGCAAAAACATCTCTATATTCGCGCAATAGGGCAACTAACTCTTCTTCTTCTTCAGTCGTCAAGTCATGCCCTATGTAGGTACATTTTTCTTCTTCTCCTTCTATGGCAACTATTATTTTCTTGGTTTTCTCTCGGTTATCATATACTTGTCCATCTTTCTCTTTTCTATTAGGCATTCGTACCATGATTCTTCTATCTTCGATTTCGTATTTCTTGAAATTCTCGGGTACTTCGAACAAAGATTCTTCTTTTTCTGACATTGCTTCTTTCTTCTTTCTCTTCTTGCCTTCACTCTTATCAGTCACTTGAGTGGCTAACCTTACCTCGTTCGTATTTTCCTCGTGACTCTGAGTGTGAGTCTCTATTTCGTAGAAATATTCTTCCTCTGATGCAAAGGGTGGGTCCATGATAATTGATTCTAAATCAAAATCGCTTGCGTCCTCAAATGCATCAGCGTTTGGTTCGCACTCTTCTAAAATTGCATCGCCCATGATTGGCTCTATCGTGAAAACTGAAATGTCATAGCCATCCTCGTCACAGTGGGGTGTCCATTGTTCTTCATTGATGGCTACATCCATGGTTGCTAGAATCTCTGCCCAACCATGGGGTTCAAACTCTTCATCTGGGAATACTACAGGTGCGTAGGCTGGATCTTGAAGGGTTCGTGGATGTTGTTCTGCACCTAAGGTCCTGGCTTCTAATCTTTCCTCCTCTTGTTTGGCAACTTTACACATCCATAAATGAGTATCCTCATGTAACCAAGAAGGATCTGATTCTAATGAGTGCACGGATTCCGTCTCTACCGGTGTCTTATGGATGGTATTCCATTGTATTGGGGGTACATCTCTGTGTGAATAGTCTTTGAGGTTGACTTTGGTAGTCACTCCTAAATGTTGCAAGTACAAAGAATTAGTTCCCCAATCTTGTACAATTTGCAACTGACGCATGAATGGTCGTCCCAATATCATCTCATACACATGATTTTTAGCAAAGTCACAAATGGCAAAGGTATGCTCAAATTCTACACCACAAGTGGTGAGAGATATGCCTTCTAGTAAGCCTAACGGTTTTTCTATGTGTCCATCAGCCATTTGTAGCTTCATCCTGGTGGGTCGGAGTGCTGGCTTACCCCAACGTTTCCATAAAGCGGTGGTAGCGATGGCTACTCCGGCTCCTGAATCTAAGATGGCTTTCGTGGTGTAGCCCTGATGGGTTATAGGAAGATATGTGTTACCTTCCTCTCCTTCGCTTACGTCTCCAATCTTTTCCACGGGTATCTCTGGTACCTTCTTCTGTGATCCTATCTGAGAGGGTGTGGTAGCTAGCTCAGGGAATTGATTTGCTACGTGCTTCCACAATTCTGGTTTTACCTTTAACAACTCCTCCAGAGTGAGATTACACTGTACTTTAGTATTCTTGATCACTTCCGTGTTCCTAGGGATCACTGATTCTTCATTCCTCACTATTATCGTGGGTGCTCTCATACTAATAGACTTAGCTTCCCAAGGCCCTGTGAACTGAGGTAATTCTTGTAAAGAATTAGACGCAAATCCTGTGGGTTCACTCAGTTGTTCCACCTCTACATCATCATATATAGAGGGGATGTCTTGGGGAAATTGTTCCTGCAAATCGTCTATTTCTTGAATAGGAGGATGAGTTCCTTGTTCTTTTCTCCATTTCTCTTCTTGGATTTCTCTTAAAAATTCATGTGAGTACTTATGTATGGAAGATAGGTTATCTTGACTTTCTGTATTGGGTACTTGAGACAGGGACGGTGGATTCCTTTCCTGTGTCTCTGGGATAGTCGGGTTCCTAGACTGATCCTTTTTCTCTTTGCTTTCAATCAAGTGTTCTAGCCTCTCCATTAGTCCTTGAAAGTGTAGTTCCGGTTTTGCCATGTTATTCCAATTAAGATATCTAGAGGCTTCGAACAACGCTTGGGCTAGTTTTACCATCTTCATGCACAATTTAGTTCTCTCAATTTCTAGATCGGCTCGAGGGTAGTTTTTACTCATTTCCGTGACTTGAGGTCCCTCTTTTATTCTAGCCTGATATGCACGAAACATCATGTCTAGATCTTCCGGAATGGGTTCCGCTAAAACCGATCCTGATTTCTGAGCTGGGATTTCTTGGTTTGATTCTTGTGAAGCCAATTCTTGTATTTTGGCTCTAGATTCTCTTAGACTTCCTTCCAACTCACTTATCTTTTTACTCCATTTTCTCTTTATTCTTTCTCTGGAATCTTTCCAAGATTTCGTCTTTTTGCTACTCGATTCCGCAACTTCGCTAGTTTCGGCTATTTTTTCATGATTAAGCTGTTGGTTTTGTAAGAGCGCCTGGGCTCTGGTTATAGCTTGGATAGGCACGTATGTAGGGTTGGATCCATCTGCGTTCTTTACAATACCTATCACGTTGATCGATGTCACATTTGAAGTGTTAACTGGGTTCTTAGGGCAATCTTTGATTACGTGCTCTTTGCCACAGTCGGCACAAAAGCCTTGTATGCTATAGTAATGTGATTGCCTTACTATTGGGGGGTGTGGACAATCCTTTATGAAGTGATCTCCTTGGCACCTAAAGCATGGTCCTCGAGGGTCTTGTGGTCTCTGCTGTCTCAATTGGGGCCGTGGGTTTGGGTTTGCGTTTGTGTACATCACATTAGTGTAATCTGGCTCCCAACTAGGTTCCATTGGTGGACTATCATAATGATATGTCTCCACATGCTCTGGTGACTCCGTGTAATAAGCGGGTGGACTAGTCACATGAGTAGAGTCAAAACTGTTGGAGTTCGGGTCACTTTCGGTGATCAGGGGTGAAGAAGGCACTAAGGCCCTACTTAGGTTCTCTTCTGCAGCCGCATATTTGACTGAGATGACATTCGCTGGTGGGGGTGGCTGCTGAGCTAAGACGGGTTGAGGTCTCTGTTGAGCCTGGTATGGGTAGTTCTGGGGAGGCCTATAGTAATAAGGCTGAGCATTGTATTGGCCTTGATACCTACCTGGCTGCTGGTATGTTTGCGGGTAGTTCTGTCTCACGGTTTGTTTGTTGTATGGGCAGTCCTGAGCTGTATGATTTGTGTATCTTCTCTCAATTGTGCAATATTGGCCATTAGGGTTGGCTTGAGGTTGAGGTGTATTGGGACACATGTTTGCCAAATGATTTCCACCACAAGTGTAACAACGCACATTTGTTGGCAGCTTGGGCACCTGTTTACTAGAAACTCCTAGTTTTTGGGCCACTTTTTCTGCTAGGTCCTCTATCGAATTAGACAATTTTGTGGATGCTAGCGAAGAACAATCTGAGTCCTTATAGACCTTTGAGAGTTCTAATTCCTCTCCTAAGTTGTCCTCAATGTCTATACATATTCTTACACACTCCTCTAGCGTTCTGGGTTCTTTTAGGTACACATAAGAGCGTAGTTTAGCGCTTAACAAGCCATCTAGGAACAGTGATACTTGTTTGGCTTGTGAGGGTAGCTCTTGCATTGGACATCGTTCGACATATTGTCTGAATCTACGACCTGCCAGTCTTACTGTTTCCTGAGGGGTTTGTTTAAAACTATGAATCAACGAAGACGTGTCATGTCTAACCCCACTTTTAGAGAATTCAGTAATGAATGACTCTAAAAAGTGATGGATGTCTCTAAATTGCCTTTGTTGCAGTGGTTGGAACCAAGTTAAAGCTGTATTCTTTAACGTTAGTCCAAATGCATTGTACTGCGTGAACATATCTTCAACTTGTTCTGCTCTTAGTACTTGCTTGAACTCTGCAACGTGGTCATAGGGATCTCCTGTTCCATCAAAGTAATTTTTCATTGATTTTACTAATTGCGTGGGCCTCAATACTCTTGCGTGCTCGCGTGGTCTAGGTAGAGGAAAATCATCTCTACCACCTGGTATTCCATGATCTCTTTGTCTATCCGTCCTATTAGTGTTCGTGGTTGTTCTATCTCTCCCTATGGGGTGATTGAAGCTTACTTCCGGTCTCTCGTGATTTCCTTCTCTTTGATTTCCATGGGCTGAGGATGTTCCTGCCCCTTGTTGATTTGCATTCATGTTTGTTCGGGATGGAGGGAATATCAATTCACCTCTCCATGTGTATGTGTTTTTAGCGCGCTCAGGCACCACAAAGACTCTTTCTGAAGTCTCATCCAGGTATACCACCTTTCCAGGTGTATCTGGGTCCTTGAATTCATAGATAGTAATGATGCCTACCTCACTGGGGTTTTCCTTTCTGTACCTCCAAAAGGCTTCATCTGTCTCTTTATTTATGAACAACTCGGTGCTCCTGTTATCTTGAGGGATCCACTCTGGGATGAGTACTCTTGTTAATACGGATTTCCCTCTAGGGGTCCTAGGTTCTTCTAACGGTTCTTTTCCTTGGAATTTCCCTTCTGTCTCTAATTGAACTGTGCCAAACTCATTCGTATCGTTGGGCTGTGTACTTAGGATGTACATGGTTCCTTCTTTGTCTATGTAAGCATCTCTCTCAAATTTCACCACTGGTCTTTCCAATCCAATGGGTTGATCAGGGTTGTGCAGTTGCACCACTTGCCTCTGCAAACCATCCTCGTAGATGCGAGCACCTAGTCGGTTGGTTCGAAGAAACTCTAACTGCGTTCTATAAGGTCCTTCAGGTTTTTCTAAGTATGCTACGTTAGACCCTCCTGCTGGTCTGTCTGTGCTAAATGCCATTTCTGATTCACTTGATTCTGAGCTCAACTCGTAGGGATAACTACTGTTCAATTGCTGAGCCCAAGATCGTGCGGTGGTTCTTACACTAGCCTCCGATGATCTAAGGCTTCTTCTGTCCGACTTACCTATATGTTTGCCCGATCTAAGGTTCATTAATTTTCTTCCTTGCACGCTCAATTACACACTTAGATCGTCAATGGTTCTTTGTGATTAATTCTTGGTTCCTTTTAATTCTTCTTCGGATTCTTGTCTTAATATATGCGTCAGGAATTCGACTTTCCGTTATAGTTTTGGGTTCTCGTTCCGTCAGACTTATGTTCTTTTCTTTAGGTTTTCGCGTCACACACACCTTTACTTTAAGTCTTAAACTTGATAGAGTTAGGTATCTTGAACTTGAGGCGTTCCTATCGTCGTTAATCCACAACTACCGTTTAGCCTAAGCTAAAAATTGACTGAGGGGGTTGAGTAATCTTCCAACCTCGAGTCGGCTTTTCTGATTGCTCTGATGTCCTGTTGCCCAAGAAGCCGTGCTTCCCAAGCTCTGCTGTCTTCACTGCCTCGCTTGCTTGCCTTTGATTGCCCTTGCTAGACCTGGAAAAATTCCAATATTAGACCAATTCACAAGTTGATCACACACTTGAGTATATTCACCGTTTAAGTTCCTTCTCTTTTTGCCCACTTTTTAATACTTGCCCCCTGATTTCCTAGTCCCAAACTAGGTGAACCTCAAATTAGCCTATCCACAAATAGACGTATACTTTATGAAAAAAACAGTTGAGGTCACGTAGTACTCGTCACGAGCTTTCTAACGAGCTATTAAGCTCAAAAAACGGACTTCGGATGAAAAAGTTAGGAGCGTTCAGGCCCTGGGGGGTAAAAACTGACAATCCAATTTTCCCTCAAATATGAGCTAAGGGGTCTCCTATGAGTCTAATGGTCCAAAAATTTTCCAAAAATACCCCCAAATTTGGTCAAAAATTGAAGTCCAAAATCTGCGATGGGGGTGGGCAATCGCGATGGTCTGGGACCGTCGCGATGGTCCAAGCGAACCGTCGCGATGGCGTGGGATTTGGGCAATCGCGATGGCCCGAAATAGCGAACCGTCGCGATGGCTCGAAGTGAACGATCGCGATGGCGTGAGGTCGAACCGTCGCGATGGCGTGATCGGGTGGACAATCGCGATGGCGCGGTCAACGGTCAACGGTGGACAATCGCGATGGTCCGAAATGAACCGTCGCGATGGTCCGCGATGCGATGGCTTGAGCCAATCGCGATGGTCCAATTTTGGGCTGTCGCGATGGTCCGAAAAACGAACCGTCGCGATGGTTCAACGTGACACGTGGCACTATCGTGGCGATGGCATAGGCCAATCGCGATGGTCCGGGGTCGGCTGAACCGTCGCGATGGTCCGAATGGACCGTCGCGATGGCTCAAGTGAACCGTCGCGATGGTCCGAAAACGCGAACCGTCGCGATGGTCCGGTCGAGCCGTCGCGATGGTCCGGTCGAGCCGTCGCGATGGCGTGAGCCTATCGCGATGGTGCGACACAATCGCGATGGTCCGAGCCAATCGCGATGGTCCACCAAACAATGAATTTTCAAAAAGCAACTTTGGTTCCGTGTATGCGCAAGGGTCGCCTATCTAGTGGTGTGGTCGCCTACCTCAAAAACCGAAAAGTGCAGACCATCGCGATGGTCCGCCACACTCGGAAATCTCTGACAGAAAACACATTTTTTACCTTTTGGAAGCTTTCTTGATGCTCTGAAGCTCTGTACCTGCAAGAAAACTCAAGAAAACACAAGTGCATACAAGCGCAAAAACTCTCTCTCTCTCTCTCTCGCACGCACAAATGAGGGGAAATGAGGTGAATGGGTGGATATGGTGAATTTTCGGATTTTTTTGGAAATGGAGATGATGATGCGATGATGAAGATGGAGTATGGGGAAGGTGAAAAACACTAAAAACCAAGTAAAAACAACAACAAAAACTGAAATTTTTACCTTCCAACGCCTCTTCTTGCTATACTCTTACCATCACACATTCGTCCTAGACTCGATCCCCGGCAACGGCGCCAAATTTGGTGTTGCTCTAGCACAATGGTGAGAACCACGTTAAGAAGCGTCACCTCCTTAATGTCAATCCGTGGGAGAGGTAGGAGTGATATGAAGATCGTGAACGTGAGATGATGTGAGAGTGAGGGTGAGAAGCACAAAGATGCACACACACATACACACACACAATGAAGAGACAAGCAAGACACAATGGAAGGTGGGAAATTAGCTCTATTACTCAAGAATACTCTTACAAGCTCAAGAATAACTCTAATCTCAAACAAGCTACAATGAACCAACCTCAAAAATGAGCTCTCTAGCTCTTTTTATAGTTTCTAGACTAGTTTTGACCGGTTTCACATCTAATGACCGGCCTAGCTAAAAAATAGGTCCTAGAGGCTATTTGGAAGGGTAAACGATGTCTAAAAATAACGAAATTTGGTACGAGTATTCTACCTAAGCTCCTCAAGCTCGAGGACTCCTCGGCTTGCACAAAATAGAGCTATGGATTACAAAATGGGGTTTTCTATGATACATATGTTACAATTAGTGATAATAATCACTGTTGAATGTTTTGGGAAAATTAATAAGACATGTATTTGTTTAAAAGATTGATCCGACTGGCTCCCTGCTTCGTCTTCACATGCTTCCATGGCGTCTGTGCCTCTGACTGCTTCCAACAGTTGGTTGCACTTTTTGTATACCCTGTAGTCCTTGTACAAGAAAATACTGAGGTGGCACTCCACTAGCCCATATCCCCCGCTTTCCTTTCGACGATTGTCTGCCACCACTACCACCAGGAGGCGTTCCCAATGCGCTAGGAGCTTTCCAGGGATGATGATCCCTTTTGTACTTCTGGTAAGATTTTCCGGAATGCGTTACAAGCATATATCGTAGGATTCTTCCTCAAACCCTAATCTGCTCACAAATTGGCTACTCCATGCCCCATGGCCGATGCCAGTGTTAATTTGTTATCTTGTCACGATAGTTATAACTTACTTTCCGATTGTGCATGGGTTCTTGGGATGGTCAGGGGTCTCTAATACAGAGGCCCTATATATATTTTCCCATTCGCTTCATTATTGTAGTAACCTCTTCATTACTTATCTGACAATTCTGACGAACTTAAGTACTAATCTCCAGTACACAACAGAATATGACAATCACCACACCTGAATACACAAAGTGTTAATACCTACAACAATGTATATAACTGCACTAGAATCAACCTCTAGGCACATCGCCCAGATGCACAGTCTGGCGACACCTCTGTCTCTCTCTTCCAATCACCTCTTCTATTATCAGAAAAGGGTTACAATGATTGCGTGACATCCTTTCGATGCACGTCTATTCCTAATTACATTTTCTACTAAATAGAATGATATTCCTTTCCGGTGATCGAACATACTGTTCTCAAAACCATGTGCAATCAAGTAGGCATGTATCTTTTCATACCAAGCATGTGGTGCTTCCTTCAAACCAAAACCATGGGTCTGGAAAGCATACACTTCTTCATGTAAATCACCATTCAAAAATTTAGTTTTAATTTCCAATTAATGTACATTACAACCACAATGAGGTGGACGTGCAGAAATGCTATGAACAATAGTCATTCCACATGTGAGTGCAAAAGTCTCATCAAAATCAATGCCTTTTTCGTGAGCATAACCTTTTGCAACAAGTCTAGCCTTATACCTGTCAACCATTCCATCACGCTTAACATTTCAGCTCGTATATGCATTTAGTGCCAATGACCTTTTTGCCTTGAGGCAAATCACATAAAGAACAAGTACCATTCTTCATAATAGCATCATATTCTGATTGCATGGCAACCATCGAATTTTCTAAATTTTGTGCTTCAAACTAAAAGTAGATAGGAGAATTTGACATCTTAGGAATCGTGAAATAGTTGAGATTTTATTTAAGTGGTTTGCATATCCTATTGAAGATTCAACATGAGTTGGTTTATATCAACTTATGGAACATTACCCTTCTTTCCAACTCTGAGCGTTGAGTTCTTTGAAGAGAGGGAGAATTTGAATGTACCATATTGACATAGATCCTTTTTTCTAGAAAATGGTGTGTAGGTAATAATGAAATTTCATCTTTAGGATATTCTGATCATGTTTGTAAAATTTTATGTTCAATAATTTTTTACATTCTCTCTTTAAGTTGTCACATGAAATATATTCTCTCTCTATGTCACATGAAATGTATGTAGGTTTGCGTATCCTATTGAAGATCCAACATGGGTTGCTTTAGATCCATTTATGGAACATTACCCTTCTTTCCAACTCTAAGCATAGAGTTCTTTGAAGAGAGGGAGAATTTGAATGTACCATATTGACATAGATCATCTTTTCTAGAAAGTGATATGTAGGTAATAATGAAATTTCATCTTTAGGATTTTCTAATCCTGTTTGCAAAATTTTGAATCAATATTTTTTTGCATTCTCTCTTTAAGTTGTTGCATGAAATGTATGTATCAAATTTGAGCATGAAGATGAAGTAATTAGAGAAAGTGTTGTATGAGAGAAAGGTAGATTGTTCCTAGTAGAAAGACTTTACCTGATTGAGAATTTTGTAGTTCTTATGATTTATGTCTCATTTGATTGCATGGAGATAGATATTTTTCATGTTTTTTCATCTCTTTAGAATTTTCTTATTGTGCAGGGGTCAAACTTGATATTTGGAAGTGGATTTGGATGAAGGGCAACTATAAGACTATTCTATAGATTGAAGAGCTGAACATTTTTGTGTCTCACGAGCTTAAGCTGATTCCTCACCATTTTTGAGTTACAAGGCTTGGAAAAGTGTCATATTCATATTTTGTACGAAAAAAACAAGAGAAAGAGAGAGAGAGAGAGAGAGAGAGAGAGAGAGAGAAAGAGAGAGAAGCCATGATTCATCTTAATCATGGTCGTGGGTTTAAAAAACATAGATTGGTTTATGTGGGTTAGTGTGAGTGTGTTGCAGGGATTCCCTCTATTTTTGTAGGTTCGATTCTTGAGGTGGCATTAGGGAGAAAAGTGAGCCCTCTTTGGGCCTTTTGGATTAAGGTCTGATTAGTGATGGACCAATGAGAAGATGGTGGTGGACACAATCTAGTCCCTTAATCACATAGGCTAGGCATAGGCTTCCCTTGTTTTTGTGTGGTGAAAGAGGAGAAAACCACCTAGAACTAGTTGTTTTGTCCCTTTGAATGGTTTTGAAAGGCTTGCAAATTAACTAGAGCCCTTGGATTGGCTTAAAGATCCAAAGGCTTATGTTGAATGGCAAAAGGCAAGGCTTCCGTGCATGTAGGCCCTTAGATCTATTTGATATGAGTGGTTTAGATTTAAGGAGTTCTATACTAACCATTGGATTAAATTTCGAATCGGATGTCTCACATTCAATCTCAAAGAGATGGGGCGTCTTTCCACAAGCACCATTAGATGAATGGATGATCTGATGGTTCATATGGGTCTCGAATTTGATGTCAGCCTGAATTGCACTCATCCCTTGGATTGATCAAAGATCCAATGCTCCACAAGATGCATCAACGCAACTTGTGCTCACCCCTTGAATTGAGCAGAGATCTGACAATCAAGAAGAAGCGATCAACCCGAATTGCGATCAACCCAAAATTTGGACCATATAATCAAACTCTCTCTCTTCTTGTTTCTATGCATGCTCTATTATACCCTATTTTACTCTCTGATATCTTGTTGTTCCAATTTTTTATTATGTATGGATTGTGATTGAAGATTAAGAGACATGCTACAATGGGATATATTAATAAGTAATAATTATTCCTTCAAAAGAATTTTGATCGGCACCCATGATTCATCTTCTCTACACAGCTACTTTTCTTCTTCTGTTTAATATTCTCCAACTAGATACAACACAACACTTTTCAAAAATGTATAGCATATTCTGGGATGATTATTCATGAGAATCATCAAATTTTTGCATTTGTAATCTATTGTGCTATTGATTTGTGCTTCATTTGATAAGAAGTTGAGAATGCTGTGCCTAGGAATCACCTCCCAATTTATTTATGGCCCTTGACTAGTCACCATCTAGAGGTCTCTTTGAGGTTCCTCTACTCATCTGGCCATCACAAGTGGGCACCTTGTATGAACTCTCTAGATTTTGGCCTTGGCTATCTCCGAGGAAGGAATATAGGAACCTCCTTCTAAATATCATTTTCATCAATGATATAGAAGGAGTTATGAACCTAGGAATCAAAACTTGTGATTCTAACTAACAAGAAAAGAGTATGCTAAGTGTTTTGAATTAGATACTCTAAAAGAAGACTAGTCTGTCTATTTTCTATCTATCACTTCCACCAAAAATAACAATCCTTGCCTTGGGCATGCTCTAGGAATCCTTCTAAGGCCTAATAAGTTCATATGTGTGTGGCATAAGTACTCTAAATATCCTTGGACTTCTTATGACTAGACCTTGACAAATAACTTTTGATAGCTTGCCACTTGTAGAGGCCTTGGTGACTTGCCCTTATCTCCTTGAAATACCTGCTAACAGCTTCTCAAATGATATAACTCTGAAATAAACAAAATCAATTACTTACTAGAATACAAAACAATACTATGCTAGTTTGAAACCATGAACCACACATTAGGAAAAAAGGTGAACCCTGGATGGGCCTTTTAGCTCAAAGAGTGATTAGTGATGGACCAATCAGAAGAGGGTGGTGGCCACAGTCTATACCCTATAAAATACTAGGCTGAAGGGGGAAGAGGGGACAAGATTCCTCTATGTTCAGGGTTGTCTTCTAGAGAGAGAAGAAATCTCGTAATCAGGCTGGGCCCAAAAATTCAAAATTTTTTAAAAGTGTAAAACTCATCATAATACCATTAAATGACCTCCATATCACTTTTCAGGGTCAAAAGTGCTATTTTTGACTTCTAATTCAAAATCCGTGCATGTTTGTGGACTAAAAAAGTGACTTTTTTCAAAATGACTCAAAAAAACTCTATTTTCCCTCTTCAAACTCCCATTTTCATACCCAAAATCCAAAAAGTCATATTTTTCACCTCTATTCCCTCCATACCATACAACAGAAGGATTGTTTCTCCTCCTACCATTCTCCCAACTTCTGCAGCAATGACAACAACTCTTACTCCCATGGAAAGCTCCAGAGCTCGTAGGAGACCAAAGGACGAAGTTCACACAATGACGTGCCACAACATCAAAACAATGGAAGGAAGTTGGCTACCACAAGAGTTTTGCAAAGGTGCATGGGTGTACATGTAGCCATCTGGACTTGGTCCTCATCGTGTTCGAGATCGTGGAAATTTGGATCTTCATTGGAAAGGTAAGCTCTTAGGCTTCAAGCAGCAAACACATGGTGGGATGGTTGCTATTGTACAACATGTCTTCACAGTTTCAACCATGAAGTTAGAAAACTCCAATAGAATTAGATATCCAATCCATTGTGAGTATTTCTATTTTCTCAATGCTTCATGGTGTTAAATGTCTTAATTACTCATCTCATATGTTTTTCATTGCTACAGTCATATTTCCTTCTAGTTTAGTGGAAGAGCAACCACTTCATAGTTTCACAGGAACTTTCAAAGCATTACATGCAGACATTGGGGCATTAGTGTTTCCAGATGTACCTCCTGCTAAACTTATTCGTGAAAGGATCTTCTTTTACACTCACGAGTACATTGTTCCTTCCACAGATGGTGAATATGGAAGCTTGGAGATTATCAAAGTTGACTCTCTTCTTAGTTTAGAGTGGCCAAAACCTGATTTTTGGTCCATATCATCTTTCAAGCGTAAGATGGTGATGGACATACATAACTCTTTGAAATTCACACGCGTATCTAGATCAATAGGTCTTCATTGGACTCTACCAATCCATTGCTTTGTTTTCATATTTCAAGGCATTCCTTTTGTAGAAACTCCTACAATGTTCCTATGTAAAGATATTACATACGAAGCAGTAGAAGGATTGTTAGGGGAAAACTGGGGTTATGTAGAAGGATTGTCAAAAGGGGATAGATATCGTTGTAGAATTGGTGACACAGGTATAGGGTTTCGCTATTTAAAATATCGCACCTCATTGTACATCAGATTTTATTATGATCGTTGGATGTGTAAACTAGGAGAGTGGATACCTTTGCAAAGCTCGGAGGGATCTTTAGCTTCATTTGAAATTAATGTGAAGTTACCAAACAATGATATGGAGGTGGTTTTAGTTAATCAACATTGGAACTTGGCCAACTTGAGAGAGCACTTACTTATCATGGGATATGACGATCTTCATGATTTCAAATTTCGAATACGAGGGAACAAGGTAAGAGTTGTATTCCATATATACATATAGATATATATATATATATATATATATATATATATATATATATATATATATATATATATATCTTATTCTATCACTATTGTTCATGATTTGAAAATGTTTCTCTTTTATGAATTGTCCACAGATTGGAAAGAGATTGGAAGACAAAATCAAGGTTCTTGCATATTGGAGCATGGATGGAACTGACATTTCATTGTCATAACTCTTTTTTGTAAAGATACTGTGAAACCTGTAAACAAACCTATTTTTGCAATGAAAAATTTTTCACATTTGCTTCAAGGATATTTTGGCCACATTCTACTTGTATCTATAAATTCTCAAGGTTTTTCTTGAAAGAGCATTCTTATTGTTTATTTCCTTTGATGTGATCTCAAATGTCAAAGTTTTCCTTTTCAAGACTCTTATGTTTTAATTTAAGGAAAAGTCACTTCTATGAAAAAGTGGGACCCATCACTTAAAAATTCTAGAAAAGTTATAAATAGGAGTCCTCTCTCCTCATTTCTCACTTTTGCAACCACATTGAGTGTTAGAACAGTCTGCATTTGCAAGCTATGGCTTCCACCTCTGTACCTACTAAGAGTGCACGCCACAAGTTTCTAGAATTTTTGGAGGATTCAGATTACAAAGGTCAACATGACCTATATGATCTTCTCTCCAAGGTTCCTGACCTCCATGGAACCGTGCAAATGAATGCAGATGCTTTGGAGGAGCTACTTCAATATATGCAAGTTCATATATTGCGTTTCTCCATTGAAATACCACCATATGATGGAACTTGGGTTCCATGTGACCTTCTCACCTACATTCACAAAGGTGATGAGGCTTTTGCAAAACGATTGAAACGGTTCCAGGCAATTGCAGAGGAAGCAGGGCACCTTCTTGATGAAACTGTGCCACTTATAAGGAAATTGAATAGGAAACGCAAGATGGGTCCAAAATATCTTTCATTCATTGCTGCCACAATTTTCTTTGTGAATGAGGAACCAGAACCAATTCCTCATGAGATCCCTCATCTTCTTACAGGTGGTTTTGTCGAGGATAAAAAGGAACCACCTCAAGAACCCTTGAATCTCCTATTAGAGAGAGAAGCTATTGAGAAAACTTATCCTCTTGGTGTGGATGATAAGTTGAAAGAAGTGCCTAAGCCATCCACCTCTTCGGAGCCAGAAGCAACTATTCCAGAGGTGGAGATTGAAACTTTTTCAGTGGTTCTTGTCGAGGGACAAGAATATTTGTTTTTACATGATGTAGAGAAGGCATTTGGGCTACGGCTTGATGAATGCCTAAGTTTGTTTTGTAATTTGTCAGAGTGTCCTTTGGATAGTACCTCTGAGTTGTTGGAGAAAAAGTGTTTGCCATTTGGTGACTCAGTGGCCGACACAATAAAATTGGTTTGCAATGACATACTCACAAGTGAACATGAACATATCACAGAAGAACAATTTAATAATGCACAAGAAAGGATATTGGAATCAAAAATTCCCTCCTCACCAGTAATCGAGCAGAGTGGGATGTCCCACTCCAGCATTAATTTACAACTTCAAGAGAGAGGAGAAGAAGAAGATAGAGTTCAGGATGTAAGTATCTTCAATTCATGTCATTCATTCTTACAAACACATGCAACTACTAATCATAAAACTTTGTGCAGGAGGTGATTGAAGTCGACAAGTTTGCAGCAAGGAGCGGAGGTGATCGAGTGGCTCGTGGAGGTGGCTCATCCCTTGCAAACTACATTGGGAAACTTCCCAAAGACCATTTTGTAATTATCCATAAAGAGTTCAGTCCTCAGGGCCACTTCATGACATGGTGTCTAAAGGCCTTAAGTAAATTGCTTTGTTTATCAACCATTACACAGGGGAGTAATTGTATCTTTTTAGTTAAGAAATCCCTTGTAACTACAACCTTAGGTTCCAACTTCCGTGGAAAGGTCTTAGGCCAAATAGGTATATCTCTAGGTCTAGGTGTTAGAAATGTTGATCAAATAGCAAACTCAATTTTGACTTACACCCTACCCATGGCTTTGGAGCGTCGAAAGAGAGTCATTGAGAAACTCAAAGCCAATTGATGTAAACAATTGAATTAATATCAAATTTTCACTTTGCTTTATTTACAATTGTCTCAAGTATTTTTTTTCAGTATATTATCTAAAATTCTTTTGGACCTGCATGTGATGTATTGATGTCATGTAGGGCGTTGGGAGGACCTTTAGTTTCATTCTTTTGGACTCTTGATCATTGGGTAAGCCTCCATTAAGGTCTTCTAGGGCATTGGGAGGCCAAATAAGGCACTGCCACAGAAACGCGGGAGAAGGCCCTGCAAAACGTTTGCAGGGCCTTCTCCCGCGTTTCTGTGGCAGTGCCTTATTTGGCCTCCCAATGCCCTAGAAGACCTTAATGGAAGCTTACCCAATGATCAAGAGTCCAAAAGAATGAAACTAAAGGTCCTGACATGCCCAAGGTTACCTTACATGAGACTCAACCTTCACTAGATGGATATTTTCAAGAATGCAAATGCTCTAAGTTTCAAAATGCTCTGCTCATATGTTTCAAAGGTATAGGGAGGTCAAAATTTGTTCATATTAACTACCCCTGAACTAGCTTTACTAGTCATGATCCCTCTTTCATATTTCAAAGGCTTTGTAGGGCATTAGGAGGCCAAATAAGGCCCTGCCACAGAAACGCGGGAGAAGGCCCTGCAAACATTTTGCAGGGCCTTCTCCCGCGTTTCTGTGGCAGGGCCTTATTTGGCCTCCTAATGCCCTACAAGACCTACATGACCTTAAATAAAAAAAAAAAATCAGTACAGGGATATTATCACTAGATCAAAATGACAAGATAATAAAACAATCATTCATATATGAGAGATTATCACAAGAAAACACATGGAAATGTAAAATGACTACTCATGTTTCATTCTAAATAATGAGATTATAAATGGAATAGAGGAAAAGTGCTAATGTTTCATTGAAAATGGCAATATTTACAAAAAATCTCTTGTCCATAGAGATCAGTTACAAAACTTAGCTACGATCACCCCTAATTCTCCTAGCTAACTGTATGTCCTTCGGTTGTATAGTGACTCGCTTAGCATGGATGCCGCACAGGTTGGAATCCTCTAGCATTGATATCAAAAATGCTTCAGCTGCCTCTTGTAAAGCTTCTAAAGCTAGAGCTTGGATCCTTAACCCTGCACAATACCTTTGTAACTCTTCTTTGACCACCCTTGCAAAGGGTCTTCTAGGTATGAGAAGCTCAGCTGTCTTTTGATAGTGCCTTATCTCTGCAAATGCCTTCGTATATCTTCTTCTTCGTTGTGGTGCTCTAGCTTGTGGTGGTGGTGGTCTTCGTTGGACATTTTCTTGTGGTCTTGGTTGGGGTGGTCTACGACGAGGTTGAAAGAATTTCTTCTTCCGTTGCACGCGTCTTGAGCTTTCTCCTTGTTCAGGATGTTGTTGCTGGCTTTGCTCTCTCTCTTGATCATTGGGTATGGCCCCCTGATTTGATGGTAGTGTCTTTCCCGCTACAGTAACCCTATGATTTGTAGGTATTTCTTCGTTACCCCATGGTGGCAATCTTTGACTCTCATCACTTGATTGTGAACCTTGTTGAGACACATCCTCATGCGATTCATCAAAATCATCATCAGAAACTACCTGTCTATGAGCACGCTCCTTCACCCTTGTCTTTGTTGGTCTCTTTGGTGATGGAGGCTCATCATATGATGATGGTGGTGATTGGGGTTGATTTACGGCCTTTTCCCTAGATTGCCCATGTTCCACTTGTTCATGCAACTGTTCACTCCCAGAGGTATGGCCACCACCTGTTTCGCGATGGGATGCAGAGTGCGAGACACTACGTCGCCTTTTGTGGTGATTCATCCATGGTGGCTTCTGAGTGCCTTGCACATAGGTAGGAAAGTTAATGGGATCCTTCCTTGCAGTTTGCTTTGTTCGTGCCATCCTCTATAGTGCTAGAATGTTGAAATGAGACAATGAGTCTCCTTTTATAATGTTTCACTTAAAAAGGTTCTGTTCACACCTGAATGGACAAAAAATAGTTTAAAATTTAAAAATTACCTGAAAAAATTGCAAACAAGAGATTAGTGTGTAGCAAACCTTATGAATTATTCAGAAAATGCCATGAATGTATTAAATGACTTCACTTCCATGATGAACCCTCTCGTGTTCTTGTAGCCCGCCATTGAGCATGACGTAAAGGTCCCAATGATGACTTCCATTTTTCACTAGCTAAGTTGTGTTGATGAAATCTTGCAAGTTTTGCAACTTTCGACTCCTTGGCTCGTTCCATTGCATATGTCCTTGAAAATGCAGTACGATAAAACCAATTAAACATCTCTTCCATATAGTTTGATTGCATTGCACCACCACCATGTCGTGTGTTCTTGAAGTAAACACCTCTAGCCTTGTAATGTGACTTCTCCATTCCTTGTGTACTCAAAATCTCCAATGAACCATATCGATGCATAAAAAATGCTCCATGTGCAAATAAAATATGCTGAAATGATATAAGTACATATAACACAATCTTATCAACAAGAAAATTGAAAAAATAAGAAAACTTACAATGTAATGTGTAATATTGCTCTCTCCCCAAGATAGGATGAAACACTTTGCAAACTCCATTAATGTATCTTGAAACAACTGACGGTCATTTTTGTTGGAGCTATTAAGACTCATTAAACCTACCAACTTATCTAAGCATGACCAAACCTTCTTTCGCCTATTACTAAGGTCAATTTGAGAATCATTATCAGTGGTGATCATGCACAAGTCTTTCCATAGCTCCCTGCATTCATTTTCCTTAGGGCTTACACCTGTTCTGAAAAATTTTCTTGCCTTCTTCCCTGTCATTGACACTTGTTGCAAACTATTTTGCGATTCACCAGGTTTTTTGACAACTAGAGTTACATTACCACCATGACAACCAATCGAATTAAGCAACTCTTCCAATTTTTTGATTGCTTGTACAGATTTATCAATTGGCTTCATGGAAAATGCATATTCTATGTGGAGCTTCAATAATCTATCAAATATTCTCATGAAAGCATGCAATGTGCAAAAGTGAACATTAACTAATGGAAATGGAATAATGGGATTCCAATCTTTATCTAATGTGTCACGGTTAGGTATTTCTAACATTGGACACCTTAACAAAGGTCTATCCCATTCTGTGGAAGTAGGTGCATCTATGTATTCATCTAAGCTAGATAGTACTTTTTGTTGTCCCTTTGTTACTTTGTAGCCTCGAGTACAAAATGGACATGGATAACGAGCAGATGCACCTTGCTTGCAACCTAACATGCATTTGATAGTTTTTAAATCCCCACCCAAGTGCCAATCTATCTCAAAATCACCAAAGTTTTCTATGTGGAGCTTTGCACCATGAATTTGAGAAAGTATTACTTTAGTGATCCATGGGGTCCTACTAAAAATCCATGAAAGAACATCATTGAACTCTTTAGGTACTTCAATAGCACCTAACCACCATATTTCTTTCTCGGATTGAACACTATATGTAGACTTAGAGCTAGAGTTACAACTTTCATCAGATATGGCATTTCTCATAGCTTCATTCATGAGTGTCAAACTCAATCTCTCCATTCGTCGTCCCTTTATAATCTGGCATTCATCTAACTTCAATATAAACTGTAATTTGGTATTACAATCTGCATAAATTAGCAAAATCTTTATAACATCAAAATACAATGTATATCAAGGTAACAATAGTGCACATACCTGGTATAGTAGATTTGTAAAATTGAACCATTGCCTGTTGAAGCCTCTCCAAATCCACGAATATGTTGTTGTACTTTGTGTAAGGAAATCCATTTCCAACTGCGCTTTTCAACTCTTTTTTGGATGTAGATAAATGATAAATAGACATAGGCATAATATCCTCTATATATAAGTAGTTTCCAAGAATACTAGTTATATCTTCATTGGACATTGACTTCTTTAGCGATACCTTGTAAGGAGATGGAAACATATTCTGTAAAATACCTTCTCTTTCTAATGAATGCTTCAAAAGGTTGTACAATGCACTGTATCCTTTAGTACTAATTCCTGCTTCATCACATACCATCTGCACGTCTCTAGGAGTGATAATATCTTGTAACTTTTTTGTGAAATCTTTAATCACTTTCTTCTTGATTAGGTTTCCTATCCGTGACTCCAAAATACTAACCACCTGCTTGTTGGTCAAACAAGAATTTAATAACTTGAATTGATCCTCTGTTGTTGATGATGCATTAACATCTTCAACGAATGACCTACATAACAAGAAAAAAAAATATATATATATATACATATAAAAGTCTTCCAAAAAGAGAAACAAATACAAGCCAAACCTTATTGCAAAAACTCGTCATTTGCGTGCTCCACCACCAATTGAAAGAGAGTCAAAGGATGCTAATGATCGTCTCCTACGTCGCATCCCAAGTGGAGTCTCTCTCAAGTGTTGGACAGTGTTTTTAAATGTCTCAATTGTTCTCTCCTTTTCTTCCATATGCTTTTCAAGCTTTGCAAGCTTTTCTTGTAAAGATATGATTGTGCTTTCAAAAGTGACCAACCTTGTATGATTTAGTTGATATTGTTGAATCCAATACTTAGTAATGGCAGTTGAATGTGTAGATAATCGTTGACAATAACCTAAGAGCCCAGCTTTACCGGCACCGATGAACTGAAGTAAAGTTGAGAGGTTATGGAATGTTGGATGGTAAGAAGACATTGGATCAGGAGGGTATAATGAACCATGAGTCCAAAGATCAATACTCTTTTCTCCAGCTTCACGACGCTCATTTTGAGAGTTCACATCATTGTTGCATTGTGTATTTGGAGCAAACTCTCTGGGCACACGAACATGGATACTTGTTGATGCTGGGGCATGAGGACGTCCTAATGTGAGGTTTGTAATAGGTGTCAACACCATCTTTTCCAACAATTAAACAATACTGAGAAAGAGACCAGAAATTTGTTTGGAAGAGATGCTAGAGCATGATTTTCTCAAGAAAAGTTTGTTTTCTTGGATGAGGATGGATCACAGTGTGTTTTTCCACTGAGAATAGCCAAAAATGTTGAAATTTTGAAAAAGTCATTTTTTGGGTGAAGAGTAGTTACGGATTTGATGATGTGGCACTCTACTTTTGGAGGGATTTTAAAAATATTGCTTTTTCAAAAGGAAAATTAAAAACTAAACTCAAAAAAGGTCACTTCTGACATATATATTAAAAAATGAGCCCTTTCAAGTAAATAAACACTGAAATTGAGACTTAAAAAAAAAAATCATTTTTTTATTCCCATACATGCTCGAGTTTGATGATGTGGAAAGTAGATTCCCTTTCTCTCTCTCTAAAAGAAGAGAGAGAGGAGCCTAGTAAGCCTTAAAAAAAGCCTACTCCAGCCTACTAAAAAGTGCCCTATTAAATGCACTTTGTCCCCTTAGACAACAGCAGAATGAGGCTTAATCCCTGAAAATTAGGGATCCTTACAAGGCCCATGCAGGGTTCACCCTTTTTCCTAATGATGTAGAGATTCCAAGAAATTGCTTCAACAACTATTTTAGCAAAAAGCTAAAAAAATAAAGATAAAACAATAAGGTATTAGGCAGCTCCTAAACAATCTAATTATGCCCAAAATCTTTGTGGGGCAAATATTGAAAATAATCAAAAGTCATGAAAGAACATGTTGGAGTTTGAGGTTTGCGGAAGCATGCAAACAACACAAGGAAGAAGAAGAAGAAGCTTGGAGCACAACACACAATATTGAATGTATTACCACTAGCATGTACAAAGAAAAGTAACATGTTAGGGTTATAGGCATATATACAAGCTGGGCGAAGAAAACCTCCTAAAGAGGGAAAAAAGTGCCCTAGTGGTCCTAGTGTGTTCACACACATCACTACCTAAATATATCAACAAATCCCCCTTGGGAGTGATGTGGTGAACAAGGAGCTAGCATTCATGTATAAGGAAGTGCCAAGCTATGTGGAATCAATACATAAAAGGAAGTAAGTGCAAAGCTTTGCGGAAAGCTTCAAACTTCTCCCTAGGCAGAGCCTTCATGAAAAGGTCTGCAACATTCTCCTATGTGGGCACATATGCCAAGCTGATCTTTCCAGTAGAGAAACTCTCCCTAACATAATGATAGTGCATCTCAATGTGCTTAGTGCGAGCATGGAATACATGGGTATGAAAGTTGCCCTATACTTAGCCTCACAACTAGAAGTGGCCAAAATAGGCTACTTCTTGCTCAACCAAGATATGCATGAGCTACCAAGCATGAAGAAAAAACCACTGGCGGACACACAAGTGTCATAGCAACCAACCTAATGAGAGTCAAAAAAATCATGTAAACCTAGCGGTAGTGATCCCCCCTTGGGATAAAACAATCCAATGTTGTAGATTGGGCTTATGATCAGTGGCATAGCTCCGGACGAGAAGAGGTAGATGTGGATGCAGAGATAGATGAAGAATGAAAGAAGATAATCTAGAGAGAGAAGCTAGCTTGTATGCAAGTTGGATGAAGATAGAAAGATGCAAGCGTCCTCCCTCATACACATATGCACAGACATCACAAGTAAAAGTGTGCCTTACTTTCTCATTCGATAGATGTCTTTTTATACAAAATAGAGAGCCTTTTCCGCCAATGAAAGCAAAGATAAGTCCATGATAAGAGTACTCCCTTATTAAGGAGCCGTTCATACCAAGCTAGATAAATCTCATAGCCAATAGTCCCTCCCTTGAGCTTTATTCTACATAGCTTTTAGGGAACTATCCTTTCCTCACAACTAAGCTAGGGTGGTACAAGTGTATATATTCCTTCCCATGTACAAAGAAGGTGGTACAATCTTTATCTCCTTCCTCAACAAACTCATGGGTGGTACAAATCCTTCCCTATACATATGAGGATCGTACAAAGGGATTGAAGGATGGTTTGCTTTTTGTTCATGTTGTTGTTGATGTTGATGATGTTCATAACTCCTTCCCCTCGTTGAGCTTCTTGCTTTGACTTGCTCTTGGCATATTTTTTAATTTGTTGGAGGCACTCTAGAAAACTTGTATATACAAAACAAACTAGAAAATAAATTTGAGATAGGTCTTTCCCTCTAATGACCTGAGGGGGTGTCTAATTCCCATACAAAAATGGCATGCTTAGACCTATGTGAAATGGAATGATTACAAAGCATTAAAGGTTTTTGATAACATTTAATTCTTTGATTGCAATTGAGGGATATGTGGATATAGCTTCCTTCAATTTCCTTTGTTTCAAAAATGAAATACTAGGAAACAAAAAACCCAAGGAAATCAAATAACATTTCATTGTTCTTTTCAGCGGTTTATGCTTCTCTAGCTGACTGACAAAAAAAATTTAATCCAAAACAATAAAAGCTTCTGCTCACATATCACATCTGACAACATGCTTTTGCCTCTGGTTTCGAACGGCAAAGCATATGATAATTTTCAAGCTCTCGTCATTGTTGCTTGGCTGATCAGATATAATGCCAATGAAGCCCATGGTGCTTCTTTGGAATGAAACACAAGAATATCTTCATGTCTTTAAACTACTCCGCCATAACTTATTGCTATGAACAATGGCGACAGTATATGTATTAAAGAAACTTGACAGTATATGTATTGAAGAAACTTAAGCTTCCATTTAAGCACAAAATTTATTCAACTCTGATGCATTCTGCATGATGCGCGACCACTTAATAGAAATAGAATGATTGTTCATCTATATCTTCATGGTAAAAAACAAAGGATTATAATTGTTGCGCTAGGCACATATAATAAGAGACTCACCACTGCTCTAGCCCAAACTCTATGCTCGATAGTTATGTGCAGGTAAGCGAACAAACTTCAACTTACTTGCTGACATGCCCATTTCTATACGCACTGGAATGGTGTGTGGTTGCACTACCATCATCTTCTGGAACACACAAAATGTTATCCGCAGATGCCTCTAAGAGCGTTGTGACAACTCTTCTATCTCCCATAAAAAACGGCACCAATCTTGTCTTTGACGGTGACTCCTTGTCTCTGATATTTGCACAGAGGTTGCACGATAGCAATCTTGTCTTTGACGATGACTCCTTGTCTCTGAGATTTGCACAGTGTTCCCTTCTTTAAGTGTTTGGGCAGGCACAATGCGAAATGAGCACAAAGGGCAAGTAAATAGAGCCGAAGAAAACATGAGAAGAGGATCTCTTGATGATCTCTAATAATGATAGAAAATGACTATGGAGAACTCCTGATGCTCTGATACCATTTGTTGTAGATCGGGCTCATGATCAGTGGCACAAATTCGGACGAGAAGAGGCAGATGTGGACGCAGAGATAGATGAAGAATGAAAGAAGATAATCTAGAGAGAGAGAGAAGCTAGCTTGTATGCAAGTTGGATGAAGATAGAAAGATACAAGCGTCCTCCCTCATACAGGTACATACAGGTATCACAAGTAAAAGTGTGCCTTACTTTCTCATTTGATAGATGTCTTTTTATACAAAATAGAGAGCCTTTTTGGCCAATGAAAGCAAAGATAAGGCCATGATAAGATTACTCCCTTATTAAGGAGTCATTCCTACCAAGCTAGATAAAGCTCATAGCCAACATCCAAGTAGCCAGGTACCACTCAATTGGCAAAAGATGCACTTAACTACCTGCTAGAACTTGACACATGGGCAATGCATAAACGTGCTCATCTGTGAGACAACAAACTAAATAAAGCATCCGATAGCCTGCTGATAGAGAACAACATCCAATGCATCTCCGGCATCAGGAAGACTCAACTGTAAACCTGTCTCCATAGGAGTGGCAAACGGTTTGGGGTCCTCAATGCCAAAATGTTGCAATAATTTTTCAATATATTTTGTTTGACACAAAGCTATTCCACCATCAACTTGCAGAAACTGAATGCCCAAATAATGATGCAAATACCCCAAATCTGACATCTCAAATGAGGCATGCAAATCAGCCTGAAAATCAGCAATATGCTTCTCAACAGGACTAGTGACTAGCATGTCACCAGCATAGACAACAATGATTGTTGGAGTTAGACATCTGCGGAAGCATGCGAGCATCACAAGGAAGAAGAAGAAGCTTGAAGCACAACACACAAGACTGAATGTATTACTAGAGAATGTACAAAGATAAGTAGCCCATTAGGGCAATAGGCGTATATACAAGCCGGGGGAAAAAAACCTCCTAAAGAGGGAAAAACGTGCCCCGACGGTCCTAGAGTGTTCACACACATCACTACCTAAGTATATCAACAAATATCCCCTGGGAGTGATGTGGTGAACAAGGAGCTGGCACTCATGTATAAGGAAGTGCCAAGCTATGTGGAAATCACTCCACGAAAGGAAGTAAGCCCAAAGCTTTGCAGAAAGCTTCAAACTTCTCCCTAGGCAGAGCCTTCGTGAAAAGGTCTGAAATGTTCTCCTACATGGGGACATATGCCAAGCTGATCTCCCCAGCAGAGAACCTCTCCCTGACATAATGATAATGCACATCAATGTGCTTAGTGCGAGCATGGAACACAGGGTTCCTCGCAACTGCCAATGTGCTCTGACTATCAGTGAAGATGGTGGTGGTAGAGGACTGACCAACACCCAAATCGGCCATAAGGCGTCTGAGCCACACACACTTAATAGTAGCTGTGAAAGCTACTCTATACTCAGCCTCACAACTCGAAGTGGCCATAGTAGGCTACTTCTTGCTCAACCAAGATATACATGAGCTACCAAACATGAAGCAAAAGCCACTAGTGGACACACGAGTGTCATAGCAACCAGCTCAATCTGAGTCAGAAAAAGCATGCAAATCTGGTGGTAGTGATCCCCCCTTGGGATAAAACAACCCAAGTAGCCGAGTACCACTCAAGTAGCGAAAGATGTGCTTAACCGCCTGCCAATGCTTGACACCTAGGCAATGCATAAACCTGCTCATCTGTGAGACAGCAAACTGAATATCTGGTCGCGTAATGCATAAGTAAATTAGGCATCCAATAGCCTGCTGATAGAGGACAACATCAAATGCATCTCCAACATCATGAAGACTCAATCGTAAACTTGTCTCCATAGGAGTGGCAATAGGCTTACAGTCTTCAAGGCCAAAACGCTGCAATAATGTGTCAATATATTTCGTTTGACACAAAGCCAATCCACCATCAACTTGCATTAATTGAATGCCCAAATAGTGATGCAAATGCCCCAAATCAGACATCTCAAATGAGGCATGCAAATCAGCCTTAAAATCAGCAATATGCTTTTCAATGGGACCAGTGAGCAGCATGTCATCAACATAGACAACAATGATGAGAAGAACATCATTAGCATGCTTAACATGTAAGGTGCTCTCAGTTGGACTGTTCACAAAACCATGTGCAATCAGATAGGCATGTATCTTCTCATACCAAGCACATGGTGCTTGCTTTAAACCATATAATGCCTTCTTTAACCTTCACACCTGGTTCTCATGCTCTTTTTGCACAAAACCACGGGGTTGAAAAACATACACTTCTTCATGCAAGTCACCATTCAGAAATGCAGTTTTAATGTCCAACTGATGTACATTCCAACCATGATGGGCTCCAAGTGCAGAGATGCTCCGAACAGTAGTCATACGGCATGTGGGTGCAAAGGTCTCATCAAAATCGTCCTTCTGACTAGACAACAAAGCTTGATCTGCAACACGCATAATGGACCTATTCTGCCTGGACTGATCTTCCTGTAACAGAACAGAGACTAACTCCTCAAATGACAAGGCATTTAAATTGCCTTTCATCATCAATCGAAGAGAGAAGCAAAACTCTTATATGAATCAAGAAGACCATTCAGAACGGTCTGCACAAGTGAGCTATCTGGTATAACCTCATCATCAGAAATCAACTGTTCCTTCAAGTCTTTGATCTTTGTTAGAAAACTATCCATAGAATCACCTTCATTCATGTGCTCACTCTCCAACTATTTTTGGAGGTAAGCAACACGAGCCTCATTCCTAGCCTGGTACAATGTGGTAAGTGTATCCCAAGCATCCTTTGCTATTCTACAAGAGCGAATGTGAGGAATAATAGCACATTTGACAGACAATGCTATCAATGCATGTGCTTGAGCATCTTTGCCATCCCAATGAATTTGCTCTACAGTAGGTGCAACAGAAACAACAGCATGAACAGGAATCTACAGAATATCATCTTTGACACCATCTCCATCAGCTTCAGCACCTGCATTTGTAGTACCTGTAGTGGAAGGTGTAATAGGACGTCTTTCAACACCTTGCACAATGTTCCACAGTCCTTTTGCAACCAATACATGTCGCATCATATAAGCCCATAATGGGTAGTTGGTACCATCCAACTTATCCTCAACAACCAACATACGGAATACATCACTGCTTTCAGCCATGGCCGGTGACTAAAATACCTTGATGCAAAAAATTGACTGTATCTCAAAAAATTGAACGGAACTACCCAGACGAGTTCTGCTAAACCTGTAGTAGACTTCAAGATGCTTATGCTGGCAAATTGAAACAGGTATATACTTTTGACCCAAAAAGACGAAATAGCCTACACAAGCGTTGCTATAGTGCATTCGGAGGTCAAAACACCCTGAGTATGCTCACCAAATTTCATGCGAATCTGAGACTACAACCGAAGGAGTGTTGATGACGCCCTAGATGAAGCGGCGACCTGCTCTGATACCAATTGTTGGAGTTAGACGTCTGCTGAAGCACACGAACAACACAAGGAAGAAGAAGAAGCTTGGAGCACAACACACAAGACTGAATGTATTACTAGAGAATGTACAAAGATAAGTAGCCCATTAGGGCAATAGGCGTATATACAAGCCCCGGGGAAAAAAACCTCCTAAACAGGGAAAAAAGTGCCCCGGCATTCCTAGAGCGTTCACACACATCACTACCTAAATATATCAACAATGATCAGATGCACATAATTAGCACACTTAACATATAAGGTGCTCTAAGTTGGACTATTTTCAAAATCGTGTGCAATAAGATAGGCATGTATCTTTTCATACCAAGCATGTGGTGCTTGTTTCAAACCATATAAGGCCTTCTTCAACTGCACACTTGGTTTTCATGCCCTTTTTTTCACAAAGCCAGGGGGCTAAAAAACATACACTTCTTCATGTAAGTCAACATTCACAAATGGAGTTTTAATGTCCAACTGATGTACATTCCAACCATGATGAGCTGCAAGTGCATAGATGTTATGAATAGTAGCCATTCAGCAAGTATGAGCAAAGGTCTAATCAAAATCAATGCCTCTTTCCTTAGCATAGCCCTTTGCAACAAGCCTATACTTATACCTGTCAACTGGTCCATTAGGCTTACACTTCAGTTTTTATACCCACTTACTGCGAATAACATTCTTGCCAAGAGGCAAGTCACATAAAGACGAGATACAATTTTTCATAATAATGTCATATTGTGATTGCATAGCAGCCATCCAATTTTCAAAATTTTGTGCTTCATCAAACAAAACAGGCTTATTCTCATCACAGAGACTAGAGGCACCCTTAGCATAGCAGTATGATACAAAAGAAGCACTATGAGAGGCAAAATGAGTATGATATGATAGAGGTGCAGCTAATTTGCTCTCACACAGACTTTGCACCAACCATTTTGGCATAGTTTTTGCCTCCTCAATATTAGATCCTTCATCAACAAGTGCATCATGTAAATCTACATCAGAAATGGAATGATCTGCATCATCACATGAAATTGTTGGAGTTAGACGTCTATGGAAGCACGCGAACAGCACAAGGAAGAAGAAGAAGCTTGGAGCACAACACACAATACTGAATGTATTACCACTAGAATGTACAAAGATAAGTAACCCGTTAGGGCTATAGGCATATATACAAGCCGAGGGAAAAAACCTCCTAAAGAGGGAAAAAACTGCCCGGTGGTCTTAGAGAATTCACACACATCACTACCTAAATATATCAACAAATCCCCCCTGGGAGTGATGCGGTGAACAAGGAGCTGGCACTCATGTATAAGGAAGTGCCAAGCTATGTGGAAATCATTCCACAAAAGGAAGTAAGCCCAAAGCTTTGCGAAAATCTTCAATCTTCTCCCTAGGTAGAGCCTTCTTGAAAAGGTCTCAATAGTCTCCTACGTGGGCACATATGCCAAGCTGACCTCCCCATCAGAGAACCTCTCCTTGACATAATGATAATGCACCTCAATGTTCTTAGTGCGAGCATGGAACACGGGGTTCCTCGCAACTCCCAATGTGCTCTGACTGTCAGTGAAGATGGTGGTGGTAGAAGACTGACCAACACCCAAATCAGCCATAAGGCATATGAGCCACACACACTCAATAGTTGCTGTGAAAGCTGCCCTATACTGAGCCTCACAACTAGAAGTGGCCACAGTAGGCTGCTTCTTGCTCAACCAAGATATAAATGAGCTACCAAGCAAGAAGCAAAAGCCACTAGTGGAAACACAAGCGTCATAGCAAATAGCCCCATCAGAGTCAGAAAAAGCATGCAAATCTGGTGGTAGTGATCCCCCATTGGCATAAAATAGCCCAAGTAGTCGAGTACCACTGACGTAGTGAAAGATGCACTTAACCACCTGCCAATGCTTAACTCATGGGCAATGCATAAACCTTCTCATTTGTGAGATAGAAAACTGAATATCTATTGGAGTAATGCATTAGTAACTCAAGCATCCAACAACCTCTTGATAGAGAACAACATCAAATGCATCTCCAACATCATGAAGACTCAGTCGTAAACCTGTCTCCATAGGAGTGGCAATAGGTTTACAGTCTTCAAGGCCAAAATGTTGCAATAATGTGTAGATATATTTCGTTTGACACAAAGCCATTCCACCATCATGTACATAAATTGATTGCCCAAATAATGATGCAAATGCCTAGGATCAGACATATCAAATGAGGCATGTAAATCAGCCTTGAAATCAGCAATATGCTTCTCATGAGGACTAGTGAGCAGCATGTCATCAACATACACCACAATGATGAGAAGTAGATCATTAGCACGCTTGACATATAAGGTGCTTTTAGTTGGACTCTTCTCAAAACCATGTGCAATCAGATAGGCATGTATCTTTTCATACCAAGCACATGGTGCTTGCTTTAAACCATATAATGCCTTCTTCAACCTGCACATGTGGTTTTCATGCCCTTTCTGCACAAAGCCACGGGGCTGAAAAACATACACTTCTTCATGCAAGTAACCATTCAGAAATGTTATTTTAATGTCCAACTGATGTACATTCCAACCATGATGAACTGCAAGTGTAGAGATGCTACGAACAATAGTCATTCGACAAGTAGGTGCAAAGGTCTAATCAAAATCAATGTCTCTTTCTTGTGCATAACCCTTTGCAACAAGCCTAGCCTCATATCTATCAAGTGTCCCATTAGGTTTATGATTCAGCCTGTGCACCCACTTTGTGCCAATGGCCTTCTTGCCAAGAGGCAAGTCACATAAAGAACAAGTACCATTCTTCATTATAGCATCATATTCAGATTGCATTACAGCCATCCAATGTTGAGAATTTTGTGCTTCATCAAACGAAAGAGGTTTAGTCTCATCATAGAGACTAGAGGCAGCCATAACATAGCAATCTGATGCAAAAGAGGCACTATGAGAGCCTGATCGAGTACGATATGATAGAGGTGCATCTAATTTGCTATCACACAAAGTCTGCACCAGCCATTTTGGCATAGTTTTTGCCTCCTCAATATCAGCTCTCTCATCAACAAGTGCATCATGTAAATCTATATCAGAAATGGGATGATCTGCATCATCACATGAAACTTGTAAAGGCTGAGAAGTTGCCTCATTAAGACCAGCACTAGACTGTCCACTTGTAAAAAGAGGTAGCAAAGAATCATACATGTCTTTGGAGCTAACAAATGTCTCCTTAGTACATGAAAGCAACGGCTGAATAGCATCTTCCACAAAAAACAACATCATGACTAACCAGAATGCGTTTAGTCTGTGGATGATACAGACGATAGCCTTTACTTTCAGCACTCTACCCAACAAAAATACGTTTTACTGCTTTATCATCCACTTTTCTGTGATGTTTTTCAAGCACTAATGCATATGCAAAACAACCAAAAACATGTAGATGAGCAGCAGATGGCTTGCAATCATGCCAAGCCTCATATGGAGTGATAGATTGCAGCGTGTTAGTGGGACACCTGTTAAGTACATATGTTGCACACATGACAGCCTCAAGCCAAAAACTATGTGGTAAAGCCTGACTCTTGATCATACACCTCGCCATCTCCATGAGTGACCTGCTCTTTCGTTCAGCAACTCCATTCTCTTGAGGTGTATATGGCACTCTACACTAGTTTTTAATCCCAAGTTCAGCTAGAAATGCATTAAAATCGAAAGACATATATCCCCCCCCCAACCAAAAACTTTTTGAAGCACATGAACACTTCGGAATTTGCCTTCAATGGATATACCCATGCATGCCTAGAAAATTCATTGATGAAAGTCACAAAGTAAAGATAATTTCCAAAAGAAGGTTCTGCATAGGACCACAAACACCACTATGTACAAGCCCGAACTGAACGATCTTTTGAAAAGGAGGAATGCTACATTTTTCCCCAAATACAACATTCACAAACATGTTTTCCAGGTGCCTCAAGTTTGGGCAAAGACACCATTTCAGATTTCTGCAGGCGTGGCAAATTTGCAAAATTCAGATGAACAAAGCGTGCATGCTAAAGATTTGCATCTGACATAGCCTAATAATCATGTAGTGTACATGCCGAATCATTTACAAATCTTTCATAGTCTAGGAGCTTATGCAACCCATGACATAAAATGCCAAAAGCAATAATCCCATCGCCATTTGACAGATCATGAACTGTAAATCTCTCATCAACAAATTTCTCAACCAAGCCAATCTTGGCTAATGCGAAAACTGATAAAAGATTTTTCATGATCCCTCGCACAAACAAAGCATCTGACAAAGTGAAAGAACTACCATCAGCAATAGTCAAAATGATTTTACCAACTCCCATAACAGGATAAGAGGAGTTTTTGGTGCATGTAATAGTATTCACTATAGGGGCAGGCTCGAGTGAAGAGAAGAAACTACGCTGCAAGGTAATATGTTTGGTTGCCCCACTGTCAAAGCACCAAAGATGTGATTCTTTTCTACTACAAACATGCACTACTTATGAGAAGATGGGCCAAAACTGGAAACAATAGTAAATGCACATTCTTCTTCCTGCACAAGATTGGTAGACTCTCTTTTTGGTATAGATGCCTCTGCAACAACCATTGCAGCCTCTTTCTTCTTTCCTTCTTTAACAGCTAGTTTTAGATAGTTCTTTATGATATGATCATTTCCTTTACAGTACTTGCAAAACAATTTTTGTTTTTCTGATTTTTTTTTCATCTTTGTCTTCCCTCTTCGATTGTGCAGAATTAGTAGATTTCTGCTTACTAGTTGAAGAGCTCCATTTTCCTTTGCCCTTTTGACTATCCAGGAAAGCTTGATCTGCAACACGCATAATGGACCTGTTCTGCGTGGACTGATCTTCCTACAACAGAACAGAGACGAACTCCTCAAATGACAAGGCATTTGGATTGCCTTTCATCATCAATTGAGCAGTAGAAGCAAAACTCTGATATGAATCAAGAAGACCATTCAGAACGGTCTGCACAAGTGAGCTATCTAGTATAACCTCATCAGCAGAAATCAATTGTTCCTTCAAGTCTTTGATCTTTCTTAGAAAAATGTCCATAGAATCACCTTCATTCATGTGCTCACTCTCCAACTATTTTCGGAGGTAAGCAACACGAGCCTCATTCCTAGCTTGGTACAATGTGGTAAGTGTATCCCAAGCATCCTTAGTTGTTCTACAAGAGCGAATGTGAGGAATAATGGCACATTTGATAGACAAAGCTATCAATGCATGTGTCTAGGCATCTTTGCCATCCCAACGAATTTTCTCTGCAGTAGGTGCAACAGAAACCACAACACGAACATGAATATATAGAATATCATTATCTTCGACACCTTCTGCATCAGCTTCAGTACCTACAGTTGTAACAATTGTAGGTGTGATAGGATGTTTTTCAACACTCTGCACAATGTTCCACAGTCCTTTTGCAACCAATACATGTCGCATCGTATAAGGCCACAATGGGTAGTTGGTACCATCCAACTTATCCTCAACAGCCAACATATGAAATGCATTACTGCTTTAAGCCATGGTTGGTGACTAAAATACCTTGATGCAGAAAATTGAATGTATCTCAAGAGGTTGAACAGAACTGCCGAAACGAATTCTACTAAACCTATAGCAAACTTTGAGATGCTTATACTGGCAAACTCAAAGTGGTATATACCTTTGGCACAAAAAGAAGAAGTAGCCTGCATAAGCACTACGATAGTGTGTTTGGAGGCCGAAACGAGCTCAGATCATGATTTCGGCACCACAAAGTGAAGAGGTTTTAATCTCGAAAACACGTTGAGTATGCTCACCAAAATTTGTGCGATTTTGAGACTGCAACTCGAGAGGTGATGACGACGCCCTAGATGAAGTGGTAACCTACTCTGATACTAATTGTTGGAGTTAGACGTCTGTAGAAGCACGCGAACATCACAAGGAAGAAGAAGAAGCTTGGAGCACAAAACACAATACTAAATGTAATACCACTAGAATGTACAAAGATAAGTAACATGTTAGGGTTATAGACATATATACAAGCCGGGGGAAAAACCTCCTAAAGAGGGAAAAAAGTGCCTCGAGAGTCCTAGAGTGTTCACACACATCACTACCTAAATATATCAATAGAAACCTATAAAGGCTGAGAAGTTGCCTCATTGGGACTAGCACTAGACTCTCCACCTATAAAAAGAGGCACCAAAGTGTCATACATGTCTTTGGAGCTAACTGATGTATCCCTAGTACATGAAAGTAATGTCTGAATAACATCTTCCACAAAAACAACATCACAGATAACCAGATGGCATTTAGACTATGGATAATAGAGGCAATAGCCTTTGCTCTCATAACTATACCCAATGAAAATACATTTCACTTCTTTATCATCCAATTTCCTGCATTGTTGTTCAGCCACTAATGCATATGCAAGACAACCAAAAACCATGCAGGTGAGCAGTAGATGGCTTACGACCATGCCAAGCCTCATATGGAGTGATAGACTACAATGCTTTAGTGGGACACATGTTAAGTACATATGTTGCACACATGATAGCCTCAAGCCGGAAACTACATGGTAAAGCCTAAGTCTTGACCATACACCTCACCATCTCCATGAGTGACCTGTTCTTCTGTTTAGCAACTCCATTATGTTGAGATGTACATGGCAATGTACATTGATTTTTTATCCCATGTTCAGCCAGAAATGCATTTAAGTCAAACGACATATACCCCCCCATCAAAACGGAGGGTGCACATTTTACATGTTGACATATTTTTAGCCAAAATAAAAAATTGTTTCAAGCACATAAACACTTCCAACTTTGCTTTCAATGGATATGCCCATGCATGCTTGGAAAAATCATCGATAAAAGTCATGAAGTAAAGATAGTTTTCAAAAGAGGGTGTCTACATAGGACCACATACATCACTATGAACAACTTGCAATTTCTGAGTAGCTTGAACTGAAACATTATTCGGGAAACAGGAATGGTACATTTTGCCAAAAATATAGCCTTCATATATATGTTTACCAGGTGCCTCAAGTTTGGGCAAAGAGGACACCATTTCAAATTTTTGCACGCGTACCAAACTAGCAAAATTCAGATGACCAAAGCATGCATGCCAAATCTTTGCATCTGACATAACCTCAGAATCACGTACTGCACATGCTGAATCATTTGCAAATTTTCGTAGTCTATGAGGTTATACAACCCATGACATAAAATGCCAGAAGCAATAATGACATCGCCATTTGACATATCATGAATTGTACATCTATGATCAACAAATTTCACAACCAAGCCAATCTTGGCTAATGCTGAAATTGATAATATTTTTTTCTTGATCCTTGGCACAAATAAAGCATCTAACAATGTAAAAGAACTACCATCAGCAATACTTAGAATGATCTTACCAACTCCCATAATAGGATAAGAGGAGTTGTTGGTGCATGTGATAGTATTCCCTATAGGGGAGGCTAAAGTGAAATGAAGAAACTACACTGCAATGTAATATGTTTGGATCACCCCACTATCAAATTACCAAACATCTGAGTATATTGTAGTCATACATTGTTCATGAGAAGATGGGTCAAAACTGCTAACTGTGGTAAATGCCCATTTTTCATTCTACACAAGATTAGCAGACCCTATTTTGGGTGTAGAGGCCTTTGCAACAACCATTCCAGCCTCTTTCTTCCTTGCCTCTTTAGTAGCCATTTTTAGACAACTCTTTATGAAATGATCATTTTCTTTATAGTATTCGCAAAACAATCTGTTTCGGCCATTGTAGCACATGTGTTGCCCAAGGCATAAAGGGCATGCTGACTTGAAATCATCCCCACCTTCTACTTTTTTGTTTTCTTCTTGTCTTTTTCATCCTTATTTGGTAGTGCAAAATTAGCAAATATATGCTTACTAGTAGAAGAGCTTTATTTACCTTTTCCCTTCTTACTAGCCAAGAAAGCTTGATCTACAACATGCATTATGGACCTGTTCTACCTAGACTGATCTTCCTACAATAGAATAGAGACTAACTCCTCAAATGTTAAGGCATTTAGATTGCCTTTCATCATCAAACAAAGAGTAGAAGCAAAACTCTGGTATGAACCAGTAAGACCACCATTTAGAAAAGTCTGCACAAGTGAAATGTCAGGCAAGAATTCATCAGCAAAAATCAATTGTTCTTTCAAAAATCTTTGATCTTTGTTAAAACACTATCCATGGAATCACCTTCATTCATGTGCTCACTCTCTAAATTTTTTGGAGGTAAGCAACACAAGCCTCATTACTTGCTTGGAATAAAGTGGCAAGTGTATCCGAAGCATCCTTAGCTATTTTGCAAGAGTGAATGTGAGGAATAATGGCATGTTTGATAGACAAGGCTATAAATGCATGTGCCTGAGCATCTCTGCCATCCTAATGAATTTGTTCTTTCGTAGGTGCAGTAGGAACTGTAGCACGAACACGAACATGATGAATATCACTGTCAAGGGAGTACTAGATTGTGCTCTCTGACTTTGTTAGACAAGACTTTGGAAATACACTTATAACTATAAGAACACCCATGTAGGGAAAATAATACAAGAAGATGTAGCCAATACAAGACGTCCCACAACCCGGGACCGATAGGTATGGAAAACAGGACTAGAGATGATATAGGAGATCCTAAAACCCGGGATCGTAAGTATGAGACAAGATATCTAGATTACAAGAACACCCACGTAGGGAAAATAATACAACAAGATGTAGCCAATACAAGATGTCCCACAACCTGGGACCGATAGGTATGGAAAACTGGAGAAGAGATGATACAGGAGATCCTACAACCTGGAATCGTAAGTATGAGACAAGATATCTAGGAGATGAACTAGATACAAGAAATTACTCGAAAGGATCTCGTGATACAAGATTACAATAGGACAAGAAAGGATGTCCATGATACAAGACTAGATAAGACTAGAGCAAGAGATAAGACTAGAACTTGAACTGGAACTTGAAAGTACTTACTTGGCGGTCATGAATCCTTGAGCTCCCAAGACTAGTATCCAAAAGAATGAGAGTAAATGTGGTCAACCCCTCCTTATATAGGTTTTCCAAGGGTAGTTACGAGTTGATGATGTCATCGATGATATCATCAATTGGAAGCAAGACCTTTGGGTACAAGAATTCAGCAAATAGACAGTCAATCTTGGGGTTTTGGACATTCCGGACGCAATGGAAGCATTATTTTCTCCAAAATCTGAGCCAATCATGAGATATATAAAGTCACATGGAATCTAAGGTTTAAGATGGTTTCCTGTCCATGACATCATCTCCCCCTCAAGCGATGAGTTCCACGAGGAGTGGCCATGTTCTCTAGCTTGGGTTTCATTGGATTCTTCCTAATGAACTCATGAACCCTGAATTTTTCTCTCGGTGAACCATTTTTGTAAGCTTCCAAGTATGATCACTAACATCATACCCTTTCCAATGACTAAAGTGTTCCAATCCTCCTCAAGATATTCTTGAGTCTAAGATACGATCAACCTTGAATTCTTCATTATCCTTAATCTTGAAAGGTGGTGAGGGATTGGGTCTTCCTTGAGCTTCCTTAGGTTTGTCACAAGATAGGTCCTTTGAGCTTTTAGTGGTGCGTTGTAGTGTTTCCAAGATCTTTGATGGAGTGCCTTGAGTAAGCACACCTCCTTGATTGAACATGAACTCCTCCTTGTCCTTTATCTTCTTGTTATCTTCATAATTTGTATGCTCCATATCATTCGTAGTGACTTCTTGGCCTTCAAAAGTTCTTGATTCAAATTCTTCAGGATCATTGTCTTGATTATTCAACATTTCTAGCTCTTCGGCTTGGCTTTCTTTGAACAAATAATTCTCACATTGCATTGCTTGATTGATAACATCCTCCAAGGTACTTGGTTGAGGCATGGATAGCAAGAGATATTTGTGGATTGTCGCCACTTCGAAACTGATTAACCATGTAGTCTTCTTGATATGTAGTTCGACGAAACAACATCTTGATATTCAAGGCATAGCTTGAAACTCATCGACCATCTTGTCATAGAAATCTTTTCATCTCTTGGGCATGTCCGATCAAGTACTTTATGGTAGATTGAATCTCCTTGCATAGGGAATCCATGGTGCCTGGTTTTGATGAAGGTAGTCTTGCCAAAATGTCAGGGGAGCACTAGATTGTGCTCTCTAACTTCATTAGACAAGATTTCGGAAATACACTTATAACTACAAGAACACCCATGTAGGGAAAATAATACAAGAAGATGTAGCCAATACAAGACGTCCCACAACCTGGGACCGATATGTATGGAAAACTGGACTAGAGATGATACAGGAGATCCCACAACCCCGGATCGTAAGTATGAGACAAGATATCTAGATTACAAGAACTCCCTTCTAGGAGATTAACTAGATATAAGAAATAACTCGAAAGGATCTCATACTACGAGATTACAACAGGACAAGAAAGGATGTCCATGATACAAGACTAGACAAGACTAGAGCAAGAGATAAGACTAGAACTTGAACTGTATTGAAAAATGATGTTTTTATGTTCAATTCATGTACATTCCAACCATGATGAGCTACAAGTGCATAGACGCTATGAACAATAGTCATTTGGCATGTAGATGCAAAGATCTCATCAAAATCAATGCCTCTTTCTTGAGCATAACCTTTTGCAACAAGCCTAGCCTTATACCTGTCAACTATTCCATCAGGATTATGCATCAGCTTGTATACCCATTTAGTGCCAATGGCCTTCTTTCCGGGAGGCAAGTCACATAAAGACAATGTACCATTTTTCAAAAAAGCATCATATTTTGATTGCATAGTAGCCATCCAACTTTCAAAATTTTGTGCTTCATCAAACAAAAAAGGCTAATTCTCATCACAAAGACTAGAGGCAGCAATATCATAGCAATCTGATGCAAACGAAGAACTATGAGATCTTGAACGAGTATGATATGATAGAGATGCATCTAATTTGCTATCTTGCAAAGTCTGCACCAGACATTTAGGCATAGCTTTTGCTTCCTCCATATCATAGCAATCTGATGCAAACAAAGCACTATGAGATCTTGAACAAGTACGATATGATAGAGATGCATCTAATTTGCTATCTTGCAAAGTCTGCACCAGACATTTAGGCATAGCTTTTGCTTCCTCCATATCATAGCAATCTGATGCAAACAAAGCACTATGAGATCTTGAACAAGTACGATATGATAGAGATGCATCTAATTTGCTATCTTGCAAAGTTTGCACCAGCCATTTAGGCATAGCTTTTGCTTCCTCCATATCATAGCAATCTGATGCAAACAAAGCACTATGAGATCTTGAACGAGTATGATATGATAGAGATGCATCTAATTTGCTATCTTGCAAAGTCTGCACCAGCCATTTACGCATTGCTTTTGCTTCATCAATAAGTGTATCATGTAAATCCACATCAGAAGTGGATTGATCTACATCATCATTTTAATGTAAAGGATGAGAAATTACCTCATTTGGACTAGCACTAGACTGTCCACCTGTAAAAGTGTCATACACATCTTTGGAGCTAATTGATGTCTCCTTATTACATGAAAGTAATGGCTGAATAGCATCTTCCACAAAAACAACATCACTACTAACCAAAATGCATTTAGTATGTGGATGATACAGATGATAGTTTTTGCTTTCAAAACTGTACCCAACAAAAATACATTTAACTGCTTTATAATTCAATTTCCCATGTTGTTGTTCAAGCACTAATGCATATGCCAGACAACCAAAGACACACAGGTGAGCAACAGATGACTTGGGACCATGCCAACCTCATATGGAGTGATAGACTGCAATGCTTTAGTGGGACACATGTTAAGTACATATGTTGCACACTTAACAGCCTCAAGCCAAAAATTATGTGGTAAAGTCTGACCCTTGACCATACACCTTTCCATCTTCATGAGGGATGTGTTCTTCCTTTTAGCAACTTCATTCTATTGAGGTGTATGGCACTATACGCTGATGTTTTATCCCACGTTCAGCCAGAAATGCATTAATATGAGAAGACATATTGTAATAAAACTTGTTGAATAAAGGAAACAATGATCAAAATGGATACAAAATCTTCGTTGAAGACCGGCATATGATGTATTGTTCAGATAGTTTCTTTAAGGAAAAGAAAAGGGAGTAGTGCCTAGAAGAATGTGCTTTAAACTTAGATCTAGGGTTCAAATCCATTAGGCACAGTGTTTATAAATAGCAGTGCAAAAATAGATGGGATATGGGTTCTTTTTTAAATTATGCCAAATATGGTGGATGTTTACAAAGAATATTATCTTTTTTTTTATAGATTCTCCTCAAGGAAAAGTGATGGGTGGCATGGTCTAAGATAATCGACTCAAAACTTATCACAAACTGCCTAGATTCAAATCCCCTAGATGACAGCAACAACGTGGATAGCTTTTTGAAGAAGTGTCATCTCTTTTAGCGAAGAAACTACTATATAAACAAAACTTATGATCACTTGTAATCATCACTCAAGCTTCTAAAAGCTCTAGCTCTTGGAGATTTATGGTGATCAAGATCTTGGAGAAGGTCTTTGGAGGTCCTCTCTTGAGGAGGAGATCTACACTTTTGGAAGATTTCTTGGAGGTGATCAACTTGGAGAGTGTGTTCTCAAACACTTGGAGAAAGCTCTATGTTGAAGAATCAAGATTGGCGGATTGGAGGACATATGCACACACTATGAAGAAGAGTCTTATATACTTGATGGAGGGTGATTCTTTGATCATCTTGGTGGTTATTCTTCTCTCATCTTGAAGGTGGTTATACACACATACTTGAGGATTGATAGCCAGTATGATTTCTTTATCTGCATTCAAAACTTATCTTGAAAGTATGATTGATGGGCGGCATAGTCTAAGATAATCGACTCATAACTTATCACAAACTGCTTGGGTGCAAATCCCATGGATGGCGGTAGCAACATGGATAGCTGTTTGAAGAAGTTTTGTTTTTTTTTAATGAAGTAAGTACTATATAAAAAAGGCTTATGATCACTTGTAATCATCACTCAAGCTTCTACAAGCTCTAGATCTTGGAGATTTATGGTGATCAAGATCTTGGAGAAGGTCTTTGGAGGTCCTCTCTTGAGGAGGAGGTCTACACTTTTGGAAGAGTTCTTGGAGGTGATCAACTTGGAGAGTGTGTTCGCATACACTTGGAAAAAGCTCTACGTTGAAGAATCAAGGTTGGCGGATTGGAGGACATATGCACACACTATGAAGAAGAGTCTTATATACTTGATGGAGGTTGATATGATCGAAGACTTATTAGGGCCATATGATTGAAGGGCAGCATGGTCTAAGATAATCAGCTCAAAACTTATCACAAACTACCCAGGTTGAAATCCTACGGATGACGAGAGCAACATGGATAGCTTTTTGAAGAAGTACCCCTTTTTTTATCAAAGAAACTACTATGTAAACAAGGCTTATGATCACTTGTAATCATCACTCAAGCTTCTACAAGCTCTTGCTCTTGGGGATTTATGGTGATCAAGATCTAGGAGAAGGTCTTTGGAGGTCCTCTCTTGAGGAGGAGGTCTACACTTTTGGAAGAGTTCTTGGAGGTGATCAACTTGGAGAGAATAATCAGGAGATTCCTACCTAGTAGTAAATGAGCTCCATTTACCTTTGCCCTTCCGACTAGCCAAGAAACCTTGATCTCCAACATGCATAATGGACATGTTCTACCTAGACTGATCTTCTTGCAACAAAACAGAGATTAACTTCTCAATGTTAATGAATTTGGATTGCCTTTCATCATTAATCTAAGAGTAGAAGCAAAACCCTGATATGAATCTAGAAGACCATTCCAAATAGCCTACACAAGTGAACTATCAAGTAAGACTTCATTAGCAGAAATCAAATGCTCCTTCAAATCCTTGATCTTTGTCAAAAAGTTGTCCATGGAATCTCCTTCATTCATATGCTCACTCTCTAAGTGTTTTCAGAGGTAAGCAACATGAGCCTCATTCCTTGCCTGTTATAAAGTTGTAAGTGTATCCCAAGCATCCTTTGTTGTTTTCCAAGAGCGAATGTGAGGAATAATGGCACGTTTGAAAAAAAAGGCTTCAATGCATGTGCTAGAGCATCTCTGCCATCCCAATAGAGTTTCTTTATAGTAGATGCAACATGAACCACATCAGGAATAGGAACCTGAAGAATATCACCATCTTCAAGGCCATTTGCATCATCTTCAGCAATTGCTTTTGCAAGTGTAATAGGACTTTTTTCAACACCTTGCACAATATTCCACAGTCCTTTTGCAACCAATACATGATGCATCATATAAGACCATAATGGGTAATTGGTGCCATCCAACTTATCCTCAACAGCCAACACACTTAATACATCACTACTTTCAACCTAGACACTGAATAAAATACCTTGATGCAAAAAAAATGATTGTATCTCAAAAAGTTGAATAGAATTACCCTCTCAAGTTCTACTAAACCTGTAGTAGACTTCGAGTAGCTTATACTGGCAAACCAAAACCTGTATATATCTTTGGTACAAAAAGATCAAATTGCGTACATAGGCACTACAATAGTGCATTCAAAGGTTGAAATTAGCTCAAATCTTGATTTCGACACCATAGAGCAAAGTGGTTTTGAACTCTTAATTGCCCTAAGTATGCTCACCAAATTCTATGCAATTTTGAGACTATGATGCGAGGGGTGTCAATGATGCCCTAGATGAAGTAGATACCTACTTTGATACCAATTGTTGGATTTTAAGGTCTCCGTGAGCATACAAACAACACAAGGAAGAAGAAGAAGCTTAGAACACAACACACAATACTAAATGTATTACCAAGAGAATGTACAAAGATAAGTGACTTGTTAGGGTTATAGGCATATATACAAGCCAGGGGAAAAGAAACCTCCTAAAGAGGGAGAAAAGTACCCTTGCAGTCGTAGTGTGTTCAAAACACATCAATACCTAAATATATCAACAAGTACATGTTTTTATTGTAAAATTCTTAACTCCTTTGGAAATTTGAATCTCTCATAATGTCTAAAATACTCAGTCTCTATACCTACAATATTTGAAAAATTTGCAAAGAATTTCTTTAGTGCTTTTAATCATATGTCCTAAATGGAGTATATAATACCTTGATATTTTTTACACCTCATCTTGATGTATTTAGCTAATTTTATAAAGTAAAATCACTCAAATAAGATAAGAATAATATTAGAACCTATCACCTCTAGGTGACATGGTCTCTAGCCATTGAGTAAATTCTAGAGACTCCACTTCTTACTATGTACTTCATTAACTTAGGCATGCTTAAAATAAGTTATCTTCTTGATGAAGGAAAAATAAAATTATCTTCTTCATACAAAAAATCCTTTGTACATTTCAGATTCTAGATATCATGTATGTATGCATGCATTCACTCATGCATTTCCTTATCTATTTGTATTAGTTTAAAAACATCTAATTATGCCACTACTGTAAAAACATGAATAAGGATTCGTCCATCAAATAATATATGTCTCTAGTACTTCCATAACATATAATGCCACACTTACATAAAGTTGGGCAACATTTCCCTAGTAAATTGAAACTAAACCAAAACTAACCATGATAAACAAGAGCCATGAGCCTAGTGGTAGGTAACCCACTATCTCTTTGCTCCATAAACCTGCAAGCAACAAACTTTTACAATATATGATGTTGGCCACTACATGCCCTCATGAAAGTATCCTTCCCTTTTTTTTCCAACACTTGCAAAAAGTTTCCAAAAATGCAAAAGAAAACTTATACATGCCTTTATTAACTAGCATAAGATAATGCAATTTCATGTGTAAAGATGTGTTAACGAATATGTTCACATCCCAAATGATGCTATGATTAAAAACCGCTAAACTTCATCATTGATGACAAATCTCATTCGAAAAGAATCCCTCTCTAGTCAATAATCAACTAAAATCTTGTGCACTGATAGGTTGCAAAAGATAATAGATGAGTTCCCATCATTTAACACATAGTTCTTGAAGTCTACAATCTTTACCAACTTGATTTTCTCAATTTGAATATCATATGAAAAAGTTATGCCCAAAATAGTGAACTTAAGTGTAAGATCTCCCTTTGTGGATGCAAACAACTAACTAAATGCCCTCAAAAGCATCCTTGAAATAATTCAAATAGATCTTTCAGAGACACATTGAAAAGCGCTTGAAATAAAGAATTCATATCAATTTAAATCATTTGAGTTGGAGGAGAATAGAGAAAATTGTGTTCCTTTTTAGTGAAGAGAGGTACCCAAATAATGTTCGGCAAAAAAAGGACTATGAATTTATGTATGTATGTATGAATGCGTTTGTGTATGTTTGTATACATGCATGCCATAAATGTATATACATGAATACACATATTTGAGCATTGAAACATATCAATATATGCATATAATACGTGTGAATTGCACTTGCATAAAAGTTTTTGCATGAATATATGCATTGATAAATGCATAGAAATGCATAGAAATGCATATAAAAAATATTATATGCATACATATGTGCATTAAAATGCATACACATGTATGTAATGAATATGCATACATTTAAGGATATGCACAAGTATAGGTATGTACAAGTATATGTATATTTGTATGAGTGTGTACATACATATATATATATATATATATATATATATATATATATATATATATATATATATATATATATATATATATATATATATATATATATATGTGTGTGTGTGTGTATGTATGTATATATGTATATGTATATGTATATGTATATGTGTGTGTGTGTATATATATATATATATATATATATATATATATATATATATATATATCAACATTTTCTTTGTCATTTGAGTCAAGATTAAGTCCTTCTTTGGCATCTACATAAAAGCTTGGAATTTCATCAAACACCACATCTATGCTTACTTTCACCTGTCATGTAAGTGGGTTGTAGAATTTATATCCCTTTTGCTCAAGGGAGTACCCAATGAAGTTGCACTTTTTGCTTTTTGATCAAGCTTTGTCCTCAATTCTGAAACATGTACATATGCAATACAACCAAACACTTTCATATGTAATAAATTTGGCTTTTTCCCTATAAACTTCTCTTTAAGTGTAACTCGATGTACAACAACAGTCAAAGTTCTACACATGATATATAGAGTAGTATGCATAGCTTCTACCCAGTAACAATGAGGCATATTTTTTTAGCCATTACGGATCTTGCTATTTTTAAAATATGTCTATTTTTGCATTCAACAATGCCATTTTGTTGAGGTGTACTTGCACAGAAAGCGCCTTCAAATCCATGAATTTCTAGAAAGCAATGGAACTCGTTTGACATGTATTCATCTCCTCCATCAGATCTCAATGTTTGAATATACTTTTTTGTGTACTTTTCCACCATGGCCTTAAAACTATGAAAGTGACTAAACACCTCACTCTTCCCTTTCATGAAATATATCCATACTTTCCATGTATGGTCATCAATGGAAGTGACATAAAACTTGCATTCTCCCATAGATGCAATCTCTATAGGACTCCAAACATCTCTATGTACTATTTCTAGCACATTCTCACTAATATGCTTGTCATGTATAAATGATGCCCTTGATTGTTTACCAAATTGACATGTTGCACATACCTTCTGCATCTCTACAACCTTTAAATTTTGTAGTCCATTAACAAGCTCCTTTGACTGCATCAACTTCACCCTCTGCAAATTTGGATTCCCCTAGTTAGCTTACTTTATTCTCTAGTTGACCTACATAGTTCCTTATTTAACATGTAGCAGATTTGAACCCACAACCTCCTACTTCCAAGAGATAAGCTTTATCCACTAGCCTATTTTCTCTTTTTGATACCCCATTCCTTTTAATAAATATTTAACATAACTCTTAACACTCTCTTCACCTTATGTATTATTTATTTATTTATTTATTCATTCATTTATTTAAACTCTCCCTTTTATTTATTTATCTATTTATTTATTTAGCAATATCATTTATTTATTTATTTACTTACTTCTTTATATATTTATTTATCTAGAACTCTCATTTATTTATTTATTGTTTTTATGTACTTCCAACACAATTGGCTTTCTTTTCTATTTTAATTTAAATATTCCTAACATTATTTTCACATGTTTAGTAACACGTTATGGACCCTACCCATATACAAAGAAGTTGGTAAGTTATTTATTAAATGTTAATTATTAAATATACTTATCCTCATCATGGTAAGTTATTTATTAAATTTATTTTTTTTGCATCATGGTTTTCCAAAAGGATATTCTATTAGATCGAGATGTTCATTTTTGTAGTGACTTTTGGGTTAGATTATTTCAAAAATTAGGTTCCTGAGACTATTATCGAAGGGATGTCAACAATGCCCTAGATGAAGTAGTGACCTGCTCTAATACTAATTGTTGGAGTTTGAGGTCTGCAAAAGCACGTGAATAGGATAAGGAAGAAGAATAATCTTGGATCACAACACACAATACTGAATGTATTACCAAGAGAATCTACAAAGATAAGTAACCCCTTATGTTATAGGGATATATACAACTCGAGGGAAAAAAACATCCTAAAGAGGGAAGAAAGTGCCCCGACAGTCCTAGTCACACATATCACTACCAAAATATATCAAAAAATAATAATGTATATGGATAGATAAAGATTAAGAGCTTATCCATCTCAGTAATTAAAAATTCTAGATATAGCATTTGAGGGAAACATAGATCAAATGGTAAAGTTCAAAAGAGATACAAGAGATGACCAATTCAATCTATAAGAGCAATCAGAGGTTCTTTGATTGCCCTAATCACTTGAATCGGTCGTGTATTATTTCTCCTCTAGAAAACAAATTATATGGGCCATATACTACATGTAAGAGGAAAATATATGAAGATATAGCATTTGAGGGAAGAAGCACATCAGAATGGCAAATCTTGGATACAATACAAGACACAACCAATTCAAGTGATTAGGGCCATCAAAAGTTTTTTGGATTGCTCTATTCGCTTGAATTGGTCATGTCTTTTTTCTTTACAAAATAATAATTTATACATGCCACATATTATAGGTAAGAGAAAAAGAGATGAAGATAAACCATTTGTGGGAAGATGCATATCCGAATGGTGAATCTTGGATGTGATACAAAACAATATGAACAATTCAAGCGATTAGGGCCATCCAAATTTCTCTGATTGCTCTATTTTCTTGAATTGTGCATTCCTTTTTTTTTTTACAAAATAATAGTTTATACAGGCCACATAGTACAGATTTAGATACAAACAAATCAAGATATTACATTTGAGAGAAGAAATAAATGGTACACCACTTAAGATATAAACTGATCCCATAAAGGGTAGGCACCACAAAACTTTTCTCTATTTGAGAAAAATGTAAGGACACCAACATTTAGAAGTAGAAACAATGATTTCAATCTAGAAAGATGAAGTACAAACATACTATCTTTAGGATCAAAATAAAATTGCATCACTCTATAAATACAATATTGTGAAGGGCTTTTTTGTACACAATTCGTATTCACAATATAACAGAGCAAACAAATATCCTCCATTATATGTTGAAAATACATGTGTTTGCTATCTAGTGTTCATCATACATCTGGAAAACTGCATATTCACTTTTTCTTCTTATGCTTTTCCTTCTTGGAGCCTTCACCTTTGTGTTTAGGAACTCATCAATTTCTCCATGCTTTTAAAGTAAACACTGATTCAAAGTTGATCGAAGATAAACACCTTCCTTGAAACAACCTCTTCACATTTCTAAAGTACAATCCTACAAAATAAAATCTAGAGCATATGTATCAAGGAGGCTTTCGTTACTTAATAAATGATGCACATAGATTATGGCGAGTAGAGAATACTTGAGAGCTATGTTGAAAATGCTATCAAAATTTTAAACATTTAAAACTTTCAACATCTTGTTGTCTTCAGGCATAATGTCAAGCATGTATTCCTCCCCCCATGGCATTGAAACCTTCAGAATGATTTGGACCTCTGCATTATTTAGAATTTTTGAATTTGCTTTCCTCATCCTTTGAAGGTCTTCAAGGACAAAAGCTTCTTCTAACATAATATTCTTCTTACTCAATTCCTCATCAAACTTTGCTAAATTTCTTCTCATGTGATCATGACTAGAGACCTCTTCAATCTTCATTGTAGATGGCTTAGTTTCTCTTGCTAGAGGAATATTGAGAATATTAAAAAACTTCTGATCATTGATATCAAGTGGTGTTATGGTTGTGTCAAATTTGTACCTAAGCCTTGACACAACAAAGTCGTCCTTGACCATTAATGTGACTATGTAACAATGTGCAATGCATAAATAAGCATCATCCATGAAGCCTATTGGAAAGTCTTGTGAAACCTCTTACAAGTAGAGAGGAGATCAGATTGTCCATCTGACATTCACGAATGAGCTTGTCTACATCATTGAGTAAAGCTTCAAGGAGATGTCTTTAACTACTGTCATGAATGGAAGTCTGATTTCCCTCAATGATTTAAGAGAGGCAACCAAACATTTTACCTCACAGTGTAGTTTCTCTAATTCACTTGAGCCTACCTCGATAGGGAATACTCTCACATATATTAACAACTCTCGTTATCCTATAACGGGAGTTGGAAAGATCATTTTGAACACTACCAATGGAAATTCTTCCACATTATGAGATTCCTTATATGTGTCAAGGATCAAGAAAAATCCATAGTCAGTTTCAACATTGTCCAAGATTTTCTTGGTTGTCAAATTTGTTGATGACATATGTACAATTCATGGTATCTCGAATGGTGATGTTATTATTGCTTCTAGCATTTTATGTCATGGGTTGTATAAGCTCATAGATTATGCAAAATGTGTGAATGATTTAGCATGTGTAGACATGATTCTCAGGCTATCTCATATGCAAAGCTCAGGCATGCACACTTTCTTCATTTTAATTTTGCTAGTTTGCTTCACCTCTAGAAATCTGAAATGATGTCCTTCACCAATACTTGAGGCACTTATAAACATGTTTATGAAGGTTGTATTTTGGGAAGAATGTATCGTTCATCCTTCCTAAAAGATGGTTGATTTAGAGTTGCACATAAATTGTAGCTTGTTCATAATGATGTCCATGGTCATATGTAGACACCTTCACTTGGGAATTACCTATAATTCCTGAATTTTTTTTATGATTTTTCCAGGCGTGGATGGGTGTATCCATTGAAAACAAAGTTGGAAGTGTTTACATGCTTCAAAAAGTTCCTAGTTATGGCTGAAAATTTTTCAACATGTAAAATGGAAATGGGGAATATATGTACTCTAAATTTAATGCATTTTTGGCTCAACATGGAATAAAACATTAGTTCCGAGTGCTATATACACCTCAACAGAACGGAATTGTTGAAAGGGAGAAATCATATCTCATGGAAATGGCAAGTTGTATAGTCAAAAGCTAGGCTTTACCACATAGCTTTTGGCTTGAGGCTGTCATGTCTGAAACATATGTGCTTAACAAATGCTCCATCAACGCATTGGCGTCTATCACTCCATTTGAGGATTGACATGGTTGCATCTACATATTTCTCATCTATGTGTCTTGGATGACTATTATGCAATCAGAATATGATGTTATTATGAAGAATGCTACTTGTTTTTTAAATGATTTTCCTCCACACAAAAATTCCATTATTTCTAAATGGCTATACAAGATGAAATGTAAGCTTGATTGAATAGGTTATAAGTATAAGTCTAGGATTCTTTCCCAAGGTTATGCTTGAGAGAGAGGAATTGATTCTGATGAGACCTTTGCTCCCACATGCCAAATGATCACCATTTGTAGCATTTGTGCACTTGAAGCTCATCGTGGTTGGAGTTATGTTATTTGGACATTTTGGATGGTGATTTACATGAAAATTTGTGTGTATTTTGGCCCCATATTTACATTCTTGGTTGAGCAAGAAGTAGCCTATTGTAGAAACTTCTAGTTGTGCTGCTGAGTATAGGCGAGCTTTCATAGTGATTATTGAGTGTGTGTGTGTGTGGGTGGATCATATGCCTTTTGGTTGATTTGGGTGTTGATCATTCTTCTTCCATCACCATACTAAAAGTCACATCACATTAGTAGTTTTAAGGAACCTTATGTTTCATGCTCACACAAAGAACATTGAGGTACGCTATCAATATGTAAATGAAACATTCTCTGCAAGAGTGATCAATTTGGCTTATGCGCCCACACACAAGAATGTTGCGGAACTTTAAAAAAGGCATTGCATAGGGGAAAGGTTTGAAGCTTTTTTGCAAAAATTTGGGCTTACCTCCTTTTGTGGATTGATTTCTTTCCACATAGCTTCACACTTCTGAATACATGAGTATCAGCTTCTTGTTCACTGCATCATGTGAAGGGGGATCTGTTGATATATTTCAATAGTGATGTGTTTCAACACACTTAGGATTGTTAGGGCATTTTTTTCCTCTTTAAGATTTTCTCACTAGCTTGTATATACGTCTATACGTTGTATATATGCCTATAACCATAATGGTCCACTCATCTTTGTACATTGACCTCATAATACATTCAATATTGTGCTATGTTCAAAGGTTCTTCTTCTTCCTTATGTTGTTCATGTGATTCCACAAACCTCGAACTCCAACAAAAACCTTGTAAAGATCAAGATAGATGTAATGCCTTGATTTCAAAAAATTTTTGGAGGGTTTTTGTAAAAAGGTTCTATAGAGATATGTTTTGACCAAAGGATAAATATCACCCACATGTCAATCTAAATGTAAAGTATGGTGGTATGGAAAACCAAATTTTATACTCATATTGATGTAGGAAAGATGTTATGGGACATCAGACTATGGGATGGTAGCTATTTTTCAATCTTGGAATGACTCTTGAAATGAGAATTGAATCTCAATGGGATTGAAGCTTCAAAGTTGAAGTTCAAATTCAAGGTGGTTGATAGTATGACCGAAAAAGACACAACACAAGTTAGAAAGAAAGATATAAGATTAAGAAGTATGTGTTGCAGTTAGACATCTATGCAAGCATGCAAACAACACAAGGAAGAAGAAGAAGCTTGGAGCACAACACACAATACTGAATTTGATACCCTAAAGAGGAAAAAAAGTGCCTCGGTATTCCTAGTGTGTTCACACACATCACTATCTAAATATATCAATAAATCCCCCCTGGGAGTGATGCGGTGAACAAGGAGTTGGAACTCATGTATGAGGAAGTCCCAAGATATGTGGAAATCAATCCACAAAAGGAAGTAAGCCCAAAGCTTTGCGGAAAGCTTCAAACTTCTCCCTACGCAGAGCTTTCATGAAAAGGTCTGCAATGTTCTCCTGCGTTGGCACATATGCCAAGCTGATCTCCCCAACAGAGAACCTCTCCTTGACATAATGATAATGCACCTCAATATGCTTAGTGCGATCATGGAACATAGGGTTCCTCGCAATTGCCAATGCACTCTCAGTGTTAGTGAAGATGGTGGTGGGAGAAGATTAACCAACACCCAAATACCCCATAAGGCATCTCAGCCACGCACACTCAACAGTCATTGTGAAAGCTACCCTATACTCAGCCTCACAACTGGAAGTGGCCACAATAGGCTACTTCTTGCTCAACCAAGATATACATGAGCTACCAAGCATGAAGCAAAAGCCACTAGTGGACACACGAGTGTCATAGCAACCAGCCCAATCAGGGTAAGAAAAAGCATGCAAATCTAGCGGTAGTGATCCCCCCTCAGGAAAAAAAAACCCAAGTAGCCGAGTACCACTCAAGTAGCAAAAGATGCACTTAACCACCTGCCAATGCTTGACTCTTGGGCAATGCATAAACCTCCTCATCTGTGAGACAACAAACTGAATATCTAGAGTAAATCAAGCATCCAACAACCTCTTGATAGAGAACATCATCAAATGCATCTCCAGCATCATGAAGAATCAGTCATAAACCTATCTCCATAGGAGTGGCAATAGTTTTACAGTCCTCAAGTCCAAAACGCTACAATAATGTGTCAATATATTTCGTTTGACACAAAGCCATTCCACCATCAATGTGCATAAACGAATGCCCAAATAATGATGCAAATGCCCCAAATCAGACATCTCAAATGAGGCATGTAAATCAGCCTTGGAATCAGCAATATGCTTCTCATGAGAACTAGTGAGCAGCATGCCATCAACATACATGACAATGATTAGAAGTACATCATTAGCACACTTGACATATAAGGTGCTTTCAATTGGATTGTTCTCAAAACCATGTGCAATCAGATAGGCATGTATCTTTTCATACCAAGCACGTGGTGCTTGCTTTAAACCATATAATGCCTTCTTTAACTTGCACACCTGGTTTTCATGCCCTTTCTGCACAAAGCCACGGGGCTAAAAAACATACACTTCTTCATGCAAGTCACTATTTAGAAATGCTATTTTAATGTCCAACTGAATTCCAACCATGATGAGCTGCAAGTGCATAGATGCTAGGAACAGTAGTCATTCGACAAGTAGGAGCAAAGGTTTCATCAAAATCAATGCGGCTTTCCTGTGCATAACCCTTTGCAACAAGCCTAGCCTTATACCTGTCAATTATACGATCACGTTTGTGCTTCAGCTTTTATACCCACTTAGTGCCCATGGCCTTCTCACATAAAGACCAAGTACCATTCTTCATTATAACATCATATTCAATGTGCATAGCAGCCATCCAATTTTTTGAATTTTGTGCTTCATAAAAAAAAATAGGCCCAGTCTCATCACAAAGACTAGATACAACCATAGCATAGCAATCTGATGCAAAAGAGGCACTATGAGAGCCTCATAGAGTACAATATGATAGAGGTTCATCTAATTTGCTATCACGCAAAGCCTGCACCAACCATTTTGGCATATTTTTTTCCTCCTCAATATCAGCTCTCTCATTAACAAGTGCATATGTAAATCTACATTAGAAATGGGATGATTTGCATCATCACATGGAGCCTGCAAAGGCTGAGAAGTTGCCTCATTAGGACCAACACTAGACTATCCACCTGTAAAAAGAGGTAGCAAAGTATCGTACATGTATTTGGAGCTAACACATGTCTCTTTAGTACATGAAAGCAATGGTTGAATAGCATCTTCCACAAAAACAACATCACGACTAACCAGAATGCATTTAGTCTATGGATGATACAAATGATAGCCTTTACTTTCAGAATTGTACCCAGCAAAAATACATTTTACTACTTTATCATCCAATTTTCTGTGATGTTGTTCAAGCACTAATGCATATGCCAAACAACCAAAAACACATAGATGAGCAACAGACGAGTTGCGATCATGCCAAGCCTCATATGGAGTGATAGACTACAACACTTTAGTGGGACACCTGTTAAGTACATTTGCTGCACACATGACAGCCTCAAGCCAGAAACTATGTGGTAAACCCTAACTCTTGACCATACACCTTGTCGTCTCCATGAGTGACTTGTTCTTTTGTTTAGCAACTCCATTCTATTGAGGTGTATAAGGCATTGTACACTGGTGTTTTATCCCACATTCAACCAAAAATGCATTAAAATCAGAAGACACATATTCCCCCTCTTGATCAGAACGGAGGGTGCCCATTTTACATGCTGACAGATTTCCAGCCAAAATCAAAAAAAAATTGAATCACTTGAACACTTTGGACTTTGCCTTCAATGGATATACCCATGCATGCCTGCAAAAATCATCGATGAAAGTCACGAAGCAAAGATAATTTCCAAAAGAAGTTGTCTGCATAAGACCACATTCATCACTATGTACAAGCTGCAATTTCTGAGTAGCCCAAACTGAACCATCTTTTGGAAAGGAGCAACAGTGCATTCTACCCAAAATACATCCTTCACAAACATGTTTTCCAGGTGCCTCAAGTTTGGGCAAAGAGGAAACCATTTCAAATTTCTGCAAGCGTAGCAAACTAGCAAAATTTAGATGACCAAAGCATGAATGCCAAAGCTTTGCATTTGACATAGCCTGAGAACCATGTATTGCACATGCCAAATCATTCACCAATTTTTCATAGTCTATGATCTTATACAACCCATGAAATAAAATGCCAGAAGCAATAATAACATCACCATTTGACATATCATGAACTGTACATCTATCATCAACTGATTTCACAACCAAGCCAATCTTGGCTAATGCAAAAACTGATAACAGATTCTTCTTGATCCATGGCACAAATAAAGCTTCAGACAAAGTGAACGAACTACCATCAACAGTAGTTAGAATGATCTTATCAACTCCCATGATAGGATAAGAGGAGTTGTTGGTGCATGTGACATTATTCCCTGTAGGGGTAGGCTCGAATGAAGAGAAGAAACTCCGTTGTGAGGTAATATGTTTGGTCCCCCAATAAGTAGATAATTTTTTAATTTGTCTTCTTTATAAATAAAGAAGAGTCTACCTTCCTAGCCACAAAACCTTGGTCCTGCAAATAAGTAACAAGCCTATGGTTCCAAGCTCTAGGAGCTTGCTTTAGGCCATAAAATGCCTTCCTTAGCTTGCATACATAACCTGATTTTTCTTTCTCTTCAAAACATGTTGGTTGTGCTATATACACTTCTTCTGATATCCAACCATTTAAGAACGCATTCTTGACATCTAACTGATATAGATTCTAATTTCTTGAAGTAGCAACACTTACCAAAACCCTTATTGTTGGCATCTTTTCCATAGGTGAAAAGGTTTCTTCATAGTCAACTCCATGGGTTTGAGCAAGCCCCTTTGCCACTAGCCTTGCCTTGTACCCATTTATAGAACCATTTTCATTATTTTTTATTTTATATATCCACCTTGATTTTATTGTCTTCATGCTTGGGTTCTTGGGAACCAAGTCCCAAGTATGGTTTTCGTGCAGTAATTCTACTTCTTTATGCATGGCTTCTCTCCACTCTTTCTTCTTACTATCCTCCTCAAATGAAAAAGGTTCTTCTATCATAGAGTCTTTGGTGATATACACAGAATGCTTCGTGACTAATGATGTATCATAGCCATACCTTATGGGCTTTCTGTTTTCCCTTTGAGATCTCCTAAGTGCTTGATTGGAGGACTTTGGAATGTCTTTCAATTGCTTTATATTGGCCTTGCCTTTTGACTTCCAAGCCTTGAGATCAATTTTCTCTTCATCCTCTGAATTGATATCTTCTGGTAATTGTTGATCTTCTTGAGTGAGGGTTTGAAAATCACTTTCCAAATCATAAGGTAACTTGATCTTCCTGCAATCATCTTCAAACCATGAATTATTTTAATCAAATACTACATCCCTACTAACTATAAATCCTTTGTCAGTGGGATTGTGTAGCCTATAACCCTTTTGGTTTTGGTCATACCCAATGAAAATATGCTTTTCAGCTTTAGGTTCAAGCTTCCCTATAATCTGAGGGAATGTGTGCATAAGCAATGCACCCAAATATTTTGCAATGGTCCAATGAGGGTCTCATGCAATTCCATGCTTCATAGTGTGTCATTCCATCCAAGGATTTGGATAGGATCCTGTTAACCAAGTAAGTGGCTGTGGAAAGAGCCTCTGTCCATAGGTAATTAGGTACTTCTTCTCATTCAACATTGACCTTGTAGCTTCAACTATCAACATGTTGCTTCTCTCTACCACTCCATTTAATTCAGGAGTATATTTTGTTGTTACTTCCCTCTCTATGCCTCTGTCCTATAGAAATGAATCAAATTCATGAGAAAAGTACTCACCACCTCCATCAGATCTGATCCTCTTGAAGCTTCTACCTATTTGGTTTTCAACTAATGCGAATTATTCTTGGAAACATGTAAATACTTCACCCTTATGCTTCATGGAGTAAAGGATTGTCCATCTACTATAATCATCTATAAATGAAACATAGTACCTTGAACCTAAGATTGATGGATCTTTGCTAGGACCCCACACATCAGTGTGTAAAATCTCCAAATAGTCTTCATATATGTACCCCTTTCTGTTGAATGGTTGCCTATGAGCTTTTCCAAATTGGCATGCTCCATATTTGTATATCATGTGTTGCTTGGACACATGGGGATGTCAATCACACTCTGATCCCTACATATTTGCTTTAGTGTTCTTTGTCTTATGTGTCCTAGCCTTTTTTGCCATATCTCTAGCTGAGATAGAGTTTGATCTTTGTAATTCAAGAGTGCTATGTTTCCGGTGTCTTCAATATCAAATGTAAATAATCTACCAGATTTCTCACCTTTAGCAATCCTTTTGAAGCCTTGTTGAGGGTCTTCCACATATGCTCCATGCCTAGTGAATCTGACTTGTAAGCCTTTCTCAACAATCTGTCCAACAATAATAAGATTTTTGGTTATAGTTGGCACATACAAAACCTTACTTAAGAGGTTTATGTTACCATCAGAGGTCTTGACATTTCCAATTCGCTTGGCTGAGTGTTTAGTGTCATCACGTGTTTGTACTTCATGCTTTCTTTTGCATAGATCAGATAGTAATGCTACATTTCCAGCCACATGATTGGAACAACCTGAATCAATATAGAAAAGATGCTCATCATCTTTACCTTGCTTTGATGTCATGTTCATGATGAGTAGAGAGTCCTCTTGGTCTTTTGTGTAGTTGTTATAATCTCTTCTTCCTCTAAAACCTCCTTGATAATTGTTGTTGTTGTAGCCTTGATTGTAGTTATTATTGTAATTGCTTCCTCCATTGTTGTATCTGCCTCTACCCCTTCCTCGAGCATCTCTTCCTCTACCTGTGTAGTTAGCCTTGATTGTAGTTATTATTGTAATTGCTTCCTCCATTGTAAGACCACAAATGTTGCAAGGTGTATTGTTTTAGGATCTCCCGCTACCTTTCTTTCCTCCTCTGCCCCTTCCTCGAGCACCTCTTCCTCTACCTGTGTAGTTATCTTGAGAGGGTTATCATTTCAAAAATTATTAGCTGTTTGCACACTATTCTTCTATTACAAGGAACATAGAGCTTTTAGGGTATGTAGACTCTGTGATTCTCTTTTTGATCCAAGAGGGTAGAAAAGTTAATAATTGAAGGGAAAATAGATTGGTTACCCTTTCACTTTGGTTGATCTTTTTAAAAATTATCATTTTTTCTATTTACAATATGGTTTACAAAGTATAGAATTCCAAAAAATAAAATAGTAACCTTGGTAGCTTGCTAAGACTAGCATGCATGGTGGATAGAATGCACAAAACAAAGTTACAAATCATCATCCCCTTTTGAAGGTGGATGGATGGCTCCATCCCTGTCATAGGTAAACTCATTCAAAATTATCTTGAGTTGAGCAATAGTGGCTTCCACCATAGACTAGAACTCTTCATTTGAACTATCAAGGATTCCCAACTATGCTTTCTAAGCCACTTCTGCTATCTTGGCCTCTACATAGTCAGATGATAATACTTCCAAAAAACTCTAGTTGGCTTTGGAAGCTTCTAGCAACTAGGTGTGCAAAAGTTGAGTCTCATCAACCTTCTTTAGTAGTTATGAGTCCTTAACTTCATTTTTTTTCTTCAACTAAGTCATTGTCTTTAACACTTCCAAAATCTATAGTTCTATATCTTGCAAAATTTTGACTTTTTTGCAATGAATTGCTCAGCATCTTGCAGTTTTTTCTCTTAGTCTGGAATAATATTTAAGTTATTATTTCTTTCCTATAAATTATTATTTAATAATGAATTGTGATTGGCAAAAAATGTTTACTCATCCCACATCTTGTTTAGTATAATCTATAGAGCTCAATCTCCGTCCTGCATACTTTTCTTTTTCTCTGTAACCTCTTGCAATTGTCCTTGTAGTATCAACTTCTCTTCTTTCCTCTTGTCCAAGTTTGCTGCAAAATTGACTATGGATCACTCCATAATTTGTGTCTGTACGATATAAATATCATATCAACAAGGAAGACTCCCTTTGAGCTCTTGAATTTTTGCAATGAGCTGAACATTTTTTACTTCTAAAGCTTTATTCTCTTGCTTGTAAGTTGCTTCTTCCTTTTCCATATGCAGAGAACATAAAGACAACATACTAACTATGTTAGCTAGACTTCCTCATAACATCTAATACTCCTTCATAAACCAAGGATATATATGATTTGTGTAGGGAATAGTTTGGTAGTTTCACTCTCCCCTAAGCATTACACCATGGCTCGCAAACTTGATCACTCGAATTTGGGAAATTGAACAGACCCTTTCTGTGTTGTTCTCTATGTTGCTTCGACTAGGACTGTTGGTCCGTGTCCAACTGTTGCTCGCATTCTCGATCCATCTATGACCTTTGTTCTTCTTTATGCCTTTATCATTGTACTTATTGTTGGGATTCCTCCTCGTATTGTCGAATTTCCTCCTATTGACAGGCGCTTTCCTCCTCCAATAGCCTTTGCCTTTTTGCCTTGTCCATAGAAATGTCTCATCGTCGCTCAACTTCAAGTCTAGCTACTTCTTCTCATCATGGTTGTTTTTCTTCAACAACAATGCATGATCCTAACTATTTCTTAGAAGCTTCCTCTTAAGCATGTCAAAGAGAATCCCCAACAATCTTTCCTTTTTCTCATTTTATCTCTCAAGGTTATCTCACTTTCAACAACATTTTTATTTACCTGTGATGCTAGCGCAATGTCACTTGGAGAAGGGCTTCCTCTAACACCCCCTTCACTTGGCAGTGTGCAGCCAATGGCCCTACCAAAATTAATAAAATAAGAAAAATACCAACCGTAGTGTCAGGTGGCTATGCTATCTTGGAAACTCGTAACAAGCATTTGAATCCTTCCTGAACTTGCAAAAAGATAGCTCAACCTCATTGAACTGACCACTGAATTTGGCTACCTCCACTAGTAGGGAGTATAATATATATGAGACACCATACGGCTTGCTTTGCAGCTTTACTTCTAAGGTTTCCAATTGTAAACCCATCTTCCATGGTGAAGATTTTGGAAGGTGCACATATTTGAGTTAACTAGGACAAGGCTTTCCAAAAACTTTCTCTATCTCTATCAGATGGACCAGAGATGCCTGATCTATTATTCCATCATTGATAAGGTACAAACATTGTGCAACGGATGTGACATCAATAGTTACCCTAGTTTCTTGATTGATTCTAATATTTAAAGTTAGAATGTTCTCAAATCCTTGCACTAGCTACTCATGAATTTGGAGTAGGAAGGTGAGTGCCATTGGATTTACTAGAATATGGATGTTGGCAATAGCCAGAGGCACAGAAGACGTGGAAGCATGTAAAGACAGAGCAGGGAGTTAGTCGAATCAATTTTTCAAAGATTATATTTTATAAATATTCTTCAAAACCTCCAACAGTGATTTTCATCACTATTGTAACATATGTAACATAGAAAAAACCCTTTTTGTAATTCATAGCTCCATTTTGTGCAAGCCGAGCAGTCCTCGAGCTTGAGGAGCTTAGGTAGAATGAGCGTATCAATTTTGGTTATTTTTAGACACCGTTTACCCTCTCAAATAGCGCATAGAACCTATTTGTTAACTATGCCGGTCACTAGATGTGAAACCGGTCAAAACTAGTCTAGAAACTATAAAAAGAGCTAGAGAGCTCATTTTTGAGGTTACTTAGTGTTACCTTGCTTGAGTAGAGAAGAGCTTAGAGCTATTTTGAGCTTGTAAGAGTGTTCTTGAGTAATAGAGTTGATTTCTCACCTTCCATTGTGTCTTGCTTGTCTCTTCGTAGTGTGTGTGTATGTGTGTGTGCATCTCTATCTTCTCACCTTCTGTTTTGTTTTGGAATCCAAGTTGTCCTCTCCAATCATGAAGTAACAAAGAATCAACAAATCATCTTTATTTTGTCAATCCTAGGAATATCCATAAGACCACAGCCCCTTCAAGATAATAGATTCAAAGAAATAAGAGATTGATGGCTGGATTGCTGAGAGAAATTGAAGATGAAGAGAAAATCTTGAGTTTACCATAACTAAGGCAAATCTCCATCATTTTCTATGTTCTTTATGTCAAAACCATGCCATTTCATTAGCAGAATACAAATATGAACTCAAAATTGAAAAATATCACCTGTATCACAAAGACGAGACAATCGCGATTCTGTACCAACAGACGATTTTCACAATTTTGAAACTTCCTTCAGTCCTTTCCACTCATTTACAGCAATAGGTCTCTCTCTTCATACAACTTACCCAATAATACACAAATGTAACTCACAAATCTCCATGATTAAGCAAGAGACAAGCTCACACATCAAAGAAAATACACTCAACAGGAGAAAACACGATTTTTGCAGAAACTCTTTCTTCTCTATTGATAGCTTGAGCAAATGACTAACCAACCTCTCCAAAATAGAGAAAATTGACTTATATACATTTTCAAGTGTCCCTTTTCACACTTGAAATTAGGTCTTTTTCTCTAATTTTCTAAAAAATGCTATCTAAGAGTTTCTAAAAATTCTACAAAAATTACATGAGATCCTCAACCACATAAGGAAGACTCTTCCTTATTTTTACAACCATTGCATAAATATTTTACAAGTTTTTTTTTGACTTTTTACTAATTTTTTACATCAAAAATGCTTTTCCAAGAATACACCTTCCAACATCCTTCCCCTCCTAAGCCTTTCGGCTCCTGATGAAAGATTTTTGTGATCCTCTACTTTGGTCACTTTTCTTCATTTCTTCTTCCTTTGATATACCTGTGACAGTAAATCATGGCTTTTCCTTTCTGTTACATTCAAATTGTTGACCATCTCGAACAAAGCTTTTCTCCATTGTATCGCAGCTTCAGGCTTATCTATGACATCCTTCTTCAAATATTCTGTGTAAGCAGCTTCATAGGCAGTAAGTCTTGCTTTTGTAACAACAGATAAGTTTCCAAAAATTTCTGACTCCCTTTCAAAGAATCCATAATCAAAAGCATCTTCAAATATTTGCAAAAAATGACTGCCCAAAAATATTATTCTACTATAGTAGGCCATCAAACAAATCCTGTCTGGTGTCTCACTCAAATCAAACAAAAGAGCATCTGTTGGCGAATTAAAACCTATGTAGTTCAAAATTCTGACATCTGTATCAGTGTAGGTCTCTATACAGGCTAGAATCAACCTCATTATTCTGACAAGTAATATACAAGCCGGATCATTAACATCTTTATATGTTGTTAAAACTGACTCAGCAGTATTCACCATGTAACTTTTTGTAGGCCAAGTTCCTGCCTTTGGACCTGCTATTTTTGGAAAGTTCAGCCATTTTACTGGAATCTGCCGTGTTTTTCTTCTTTCCCAAAAAACAGTCCATTCTCTTCTTCTGGCAACTGGCAATAAGCTGGGTTGATCTTTAAATTCAAAGGTGCCTCTTTCCAGATTTTCCTACATTCCTTATTGGCATCCAACCACTTATTTCTCCATTTAGGATTTGCTCTTTCAAATAACTCCTTCGTGACATTAATATCTTCTTCATACTCAAGGTATTTGTTTGGATATAGCCCTACTCTGGCCAATTGATAATTCTTTATACTCTCCAAAATCATACAGAAAGGTATTCCCAATCCATCTGCAGCCCAATGATGCTGATCTGGATTAATGCCTTTATTCAAAGCAAAGGTAACTATTTGATCTTCATACTCATCATGCATTTTTCTGATAAATTCCATTCTTGACTCTCTATTGGTCAATAATTTCTGGACAAAATCTTCAGAATACTTTCCCTCTGTTTCTTTGGCTGCTGGTTCCTTATTCTCTTGTTCCCTGTCAAAATCCCCTGTTTCATATTCCCTGTTATCTGTATCTTCTGCCTGTACTTGATCTTGAATTTCTTCTTGAACTTTTGATTTCTCCAACTGTTTCTGTAATTCTTCTATAGTCATCATTGAACTTTTGTTCTGAGCTGCCCATAACTCCTTTTCCTTCCTCCACTCATTTCTTTCTTTCTCCATCTTTGTTTGCCATTCACTTCTTTCCTTCTCTACCTCCAAATGTAATTGATGATACCCTCTCATTGATGTAGCAGCATGAGTGTTTGCCTGTTTCTCCATTTCTTTGGCCTCTTTTAATTCTATTTGAAGTCTTTGAATTTCTTTATGCAGCTCTTCCTTTTCTTCCTCTGTCAATTGAACAGGTTTACCTCCATCTTGTAGTTGACCTTCTTCTAACAACACTTTATTAATCTCTTCATGTGCTCTAGTCAGGATTTGATAGGATGTTTGTAAAGTTCTGTATCTTCCTCCTATGGCTTTTATTTCCATTTCCATTTTGGCATTCTGCTCTGATAACTTTACACTCTTTTCTTCCAAATATTGGATCCTGTTCCGCTTCTGAACCTCAGCTTCTTCCAAAGCAATGATTCTATTGATATATTCTTCATTCCTTTCCTTCATCACCCTTAATTTCTCTGTCATCTGCTCTTTTTCCCTCTTGTGTTCTTTGATAATTAAACTTCCTTTTTCAAATTCTGATTCAGCCACCATTCCTGATATGATCATATTTCTACTAGATGGTCTGAACTGTTCAATGTTGCTCATAATTATTTGACAGGCTGATCTTATATTTTTGGGTATTCTTTCCAACCCTACTTCTATTTCTGTCTGTCTAACTTCAATTTGCTTATCTTCTTTATCCACATCCTCTTCTTCTGCTGCTGTTTCATCTTCTATGTCCTGAATGTCTTGTTCTTCATAACTGTGATCATCAGTCTTTATATCCTGATTGGTATCATCCTCTTCATAAACTAGTGCTTTGTCATTTGCACTCTTCTGCTCTGAAAAATCTGAAGCCCTCTTTTTTTCTAATGACTTCTTTTCTTCCAATACTTGTTGCTTCTCTGTAAAGAGCTGGTCTCCCTTAGTTTGTATCTCCTTCTCTTGTGTTAGGGTTTCCTGACTTCTGTTTGAGTCCTTTCCAACAAGAGTTTGTTGAACTTTCCTGAGTTGCTCTTCCTGTTCCTGTTTTTCCTGAATTTCAACTGATTCAATTTCTTTTCTACAAGCAACCTGGTCATTTCTTTTCTCATTTGTGTATTCTTGATCTTGCTCCTCACTGTCCATAGAATCTGCTTCTACCTCTTGTTCTTGATCATTCTTAGATGTAAAGTCCCCACTGCTTTTTATATCCTGCAGCACATCCTTTATACTTTGAACAATTCCTTCCTCTATTACTTGTCCCAAGACCTCTTGAGCATTCTTTTCTGGTTCTAACTTCTTGCTTTCCTGTTCTTCGGATGCATCCTTCTGCTGATTATTTGAACTGCCGAATACCTTCTTTGCTAGTTCCTCTAAACTTGCAGTCAACCTTGCATTTAATTGGAATTGTGTCTGTGAAGGTTCGGTCCATATTGAATTTCCACCAACATTCATTATTCCAGAGCTATCTTCATCTCTCTTCTGGTTTTCCTCTTCTGTCATTCTTGCCTTTCCTTTTAACAGCCTTCTTTTTTCTTCAGCACTCATCTGTGGAACTATTTCCTCCTGTGTCTGCTTCTCTTGAGATTTCTTACTTGAATCCTCAGGTGTCTTCAGCTTCTCTGTGGCTTGCATAACCACATTAGGAGTAGTTGGTATTGAAAGATTTAGACTTTTTAACAAGAAGTTTTCAATATCACTATCTGAATCAGATGAGAATCGTGAAGATCCTCCCACTTCTTGTTCTGTAGGCTTTGATACTTCCATCACTGAGGTTAGCTTCTGTGTTTCTTTTGTAATTACTTGTTCCATTTCTTTCATCACAGGTTCATCTGCCATTTTTCCTTTCCCTTTCTTTATCATCTTCTTCTTTTGAACAGGTTTCCTTGGCATCTTCTTTTTCACTATCACGGTAGTCCTGGCCTCTAGAGGTCCTTGCAACTCCTTGAAGTATGCCAGCAATTCTACCTCCTTCTTCACAAATATCTCTTCAGTTTCGGCTGCCATCATTTCCTCATGTAATGCTTCATAGTGCTCCACCTCTTCTTGGATCCAATCTGTAGCTTTGCATAAAAAATCTTCCAACATTTTTTGATACTGAGCCTCATATATAGCTCTTTTGTTGTTTCCTTGAGTGAGATAAGTATAAAGCTGTTCTTTACTTGTCTGCGGAGGGTGAGGTTCACTGGAGGATTGTACCTTTTTCTGTGCTGCCACCTGTTCCTCTCTTGTTTCTTCTACCTGTTCTAATTCTACTTTTCTGGGGTCCAACCTTCTTTTCTTTACTGGAATCACTTCCTCAGAGATTACTTTTCTCCTCATTCCTGTTCCCCTCATGCGAGTTTGTCCTTCTGATTCTCTTCCAAGTGCCTTTCTTGGGGGACTTTTGATTCCTGACATCAGATTTCTGAAGTACTGTGCTTCAGGAGCTAACTTTAACTGTTCTTCCATTCCAAGAATATGATAAATGATTCTTGTCAAATACTGGGCTCCATTCATGAATTTCTTCTGCTCCCAGTGCTTTGCTGCCTCCTTCAGCTGTTCATGGATGTATGGTGAGACATCCATTACCCCAAATGGCTTGGTTCTATCTTTGTTATTGAACATCAATAGAGTTACTGACTTATGAGGCATGGTGTACCTTGGTAATTTTGGAAAACAAAAGAACTGCAAGAACATTCTTATAGCATATTCTTCATTTTCTCTTCCCTTGAAGTCAGTGAACTTTACATATCCCGTGTAAGTCTCCTTATTTTTCTTGACAAAACTTTGGTCCAGTTTGGTGCCCATTGGATAGAACTGTAAGGCGGCTCTGATATGTTCTGCTTTGATAGTTATCCGTACCTCCTGATTGTCCTTGTTCTTCACTTTGCATCTGAAGTAGGCATCATTACCTTTTCCCACTTCTTCCAAACTTCCCATTACTTGTGCTACTCTTTCAAAGTCAATAAAGAAAATAGGTTCTTCCAAGAGCTTGTGCAATCCCACAGCTTTCCATCTCTTGAGGTTGACAGAAGTTTTCTGAAATCTGTAAAATTCCTGGCATAGCATAGTGTACTTATATCCTCCCACTGCTACTGTGAAGATATGCTGTCCTATCACTCCCAGAATTTCTTTAAGTTCTTTTGCTATTTTTTCAGCTTCTGGGATTTCTTGGTCTTCATCTGATTCTAAGTCCACTTGTTCTTCAACTGCATCACTATCCAAAAACCAGTGTCCTCTGGACAAAGTCACTGAATCAGCTTTAAAGTCATGGATTGTCAACTCCTTTGCATTCACCATCCTGTATTTATATATAACAGAAAAGAAAATACTCCACCCACATGAGTCACAAGATTTTACAAGAAAATACTATATTATTCTGGAATGTTACTGACATATATAAAAAAATAAGAAAGACAAGTTCCAAGCAATTTTTGCTTTTTTCCAAGAGACTCAATTTTAAGTGAGCAACACAGGTGTAGCAAGACATCTAATGTGCTCTCTCCAATTGTCACTTCCTTGCTCAAAAAACAAATTCCTGAATAGAAAGATGATGCTAGAAAAGATGATTAATGAAGAAACTTGAAAAAGTAGTGGTCAAAAAAAATGATCACACAAAAAAATTAAACAACAATAATAAGACAAAACAACTTTTTTCCATTTTTTTCCATAATAAGTTACTCTTTCCCTCCCTATACCTTGCTTTGTGGTTTTTAATTTTAGAAAGAAAATCAAGAAAATAAAATATATATTTTTCTGGTTTTTTTTTTTTTTTTTCTGTCTTCTTTCCTTCCCCTCCTAATTTTCTTCTGAGGGGAAAGAAGGAAATATTTTTTTGTCATTTTCAAAATTCCAAAAATAGGTCCACTGTGGATTATCCCTCTTCCATTGACCCAATTCTGATTTTTTCACCCAGTAATGTTTTACTCCATTTGTCTTTCTGTTATGGAAATATCCATGCTCTGTGGATGAACATTTTGTGACACTTTTTGGCTTCCATATCCATTTTGTTCTTATTTCCTGTTTTGGTGAGCAATAACTGTGCCTGACCTGTTTCCATATTCCTCTTGTTCTGATTTGTTGATATTGCAAATTTGGCAATAATAGTCTTCTTTGTTTTGTCTCCTCATCCACCTTTACCTTTTCAGTCTTTTGCTGGTCTTGAGTGTATGACGCTTGATCACTTTGTATTGTCAAAATGTTCCTGTCCTCCATTGAGAAAGTAAATCCTTCGAGATCTGGGTCATGAACATCCATATGAACTACCTGCTCTTCATTACTCAGAAAGAACATTAAAAACTTTTTGTCCTTGATGGTCAAATTAAGCTTCATTTTTTCAAAATTTAAGATGACTTTACCTTGTTTGAGCCATGGTTGCCCTAAAATCAGCTTTTCAGTCATTAAATGGTCTGGCCACTCTTCACAATCTATCTCCATATATTCATTATTAAATTTCACTTTAATAGAAAGTGAAGATATGCTCTGAATTCTTTTCCCTCCCAGGGTTTTGATCAAAATTCTGCTTTCAGCTCTCTTAAGGTTAAACTTATTGATCAAGGCTGAGCTAATTAGATTCACTTGAGCTCCTGAATCTATCAAAACCCTTATGTTTTCATTCTGATAATTCATCATAATCAAAGGCAAATGTTCTTTTTGTTTTAGAGTGTTTTCACATAAGCACACTTGTTTCAATTTTCTAATTCTCTCTTTGGCTTCTAATTGAGCCTCCTTTCTAATACTTTCTTCTTCTTTTTTCCTGTTTTGGGCCTTTTGCAATCTTCTCCATTCCTCAGTAGTTAATGGGCACTCATACCTCTTCACTCTACATCCACTTATGAAATTTGGCATGATTTCCCCATCAATGTTGGCTAATTGAATAGCTCCACTTTTGCTTATCTGATGTATGATATATGGCCCATGACCTTTTTTCTGAAACTTTTTCTGATGTTCCTTGATTGTGTAAGCTAAGACCAGGTCTCCTTCTTGTAGATCTTTGTCTTTTATGTGAACATCATGATAAGCTTTTTGTCTTTTCTTGTTTGTGTATATACTCATCACTGCTTGGAGTCTCGATGCTCCCAGTTTTTCCAAATCTATGACTCTCTCAGATAATTCATGTCCTGTCCAATTGTATTGGCTACCCACCTTCAATGTTGGAATAAGAAATTCCATGGGTAAAACTGCATTCTGGCCATATACCAAATTAAATGGTGTAGTCCCTAAAGCCGTTTTGTATGCCACTCTATAAGCCCAAAGAACATGATTCAGTTGATAATCCCAGTCATTTCTGTTTGTGTTGACTAATTTGGACAATACATTGCAAAGTACTTTATTAGTACTTTCTGCTAACCCATTGGCTTGTGGGTGATATGGGGCTGACTTATTGTGACTAATCATGAAATAATTGAACATGTTTTCTATGATCTGATTCAAAAAATGAGTCCCCCTATCACTTACCAATTCAATTGGTAGTCCAAATCTAGTGATAATGTTTTCATACAAAAATCTAGCAGTGGTGTGAGCATCATTTCTTTTAGTAGCTTTGGCCTCAGCCCATTTTGTCAAATAATCTGTAGCTACTAGTATGTATTCTGCATGAGATTGTCTGGCTGGAGGATGTATTGGTCCAATAAAGTCCAATCCCCATTTACTAAAAGCTCTGGCTGAAATTAAAGGAATTAATGGCATGTTATCTCTTTTGTTTGGTTGACTTACCCTTTGACAGACATCACATCTTCTTACATAAGTTTTAGCATCGGGAAATAGGGTTGGCCACCAAAAGCCAGAATATAAGATGAGTTTGGCTGTTCTATCACTTGAGAAATGTCCTCCAGCTACTCCTGAGTGTGCCATTTCCAACATCTCTAAATACTTTTCTTCTGGAACACAAATTCTCAGATATCCATCCATTCCTCTCTTGTATAATTGTTCTCCTATGAGTTGATATTCCTCTGAGATCACTTGTAGATTTCTTGAATCAGCACCATCTATTACCTGTTTTCCTTTCTCCTTTCTCTTCAACTTCTCAACAATATTTTCACTCCATTCAGGGTTTTTCTGAAACCAATATAAAGTTATTAATTCTGATTTCTGCCATGTTTGACATTTTTGACAGTTATCAATATATCTCTCCACATCTTGAATCTTATTTGGCCAATGTACTCCCATCCTATTAAGGTTACTTAGAGTGACAATTGTAGAAGCATGAGTACATGGATTCCAGCAATGAGCTTTTCTTACATATTCATGTTGCTCCTCTTCTGGAGTACAATATTCCAGTATACCTGACTGGTTGAGGTGATACAAATGTCCAGCTAACAACATGAAATTCCTGCTTTGTAACACCAGATGTGTGTTATTTGCTAATGACCTACAAGGTCCCATGGTTAGCAAAGGAATTAATGACATCGACCATTCAAGAACACTTTCCACCTTGAATAAGTATGTATCTGGCAAATCATCATCTATAGGTGAACTAGGTTCTTTTGACTAGATTCTTGATAAATGATCTGCTCTCAAGTGTGTTTTTCCTTGTCTAACCACCACCTCAAATTCAAATTCCATTAGTAAAAGAAACCATCTTACTATTCTTCCTGTATGACATGGTTTATTTACTAAATAGAGTAGAGCTTGGTGATCCACAAAGAATTTAAACTTGTTGGCCAATAGATAATGTCTGTATTTTTTGACAGCAAAGATAATTCCCAATCCTTCTCTCTCAGTGGTTGTGTAATTTTTTTCTGCAATGTTTAATTGTCTGCTTGCATATGCTACTGGGAAATCTAATTTGCTTCCTTCTATAGGTTGTGCTAACACACATCCCAGAGCATAATTTGAAGCATCGACATGTACATGAAAGATTTTATCCCACTGAGGTGTTTTTAAAATTGGTGCTGTCACCAAACAAGTTTTTAATGTTTCAAATGCTTGGTCACATTCTTCAGTCCACTCAAACTTTGTGATGAGGGCATATAAGGGCTTGGCTATATCAGCAAATTTGTATACAAACTTTCTGTAGTACCCACAATGTCCCATAAAAGTTTGGAGTTCCTTCACATTTGTAGGTCTAGGAAGCTCTATTATGGCTTTTATTTTCTTCTCATCAGTAGAAATTCCATTTTTTGACACTATGTGACCCAACATTCTTCCTTGTCTGACATAGAATACACACTTTTCTGGGTTTAAGCATACTCTATATGTCCTGCACTTCCTGAATATTCTTTCCAAATCTTGTAAATGATCTTGTCTTTTTAAAGAAAAAGTGCATAAATCATCTACATAGATTTCCATCACATTTCTTAGGAATTCTTTGAAAATATGACACATCAACCTTTGAAAAGTTGCTGGGGCATTAGTCAATCCAAAGGGCATAACCCTAAAAGCATAAACCCCCCATTCTGTAGAAAAAGCAGTCTTATGTTGGTCCTCTAAAGCTATAGGTACTTGATTGTATCCTGAGAACCCATCCAGAAAACTATAGACTTCCTTCCCTGCAACTCTCTCAAGAAGATGATCTGTTATTGGCAGTGGATAACTATCCCTTATAGTTGCTGCATTCACTTTCTTCAAGTTAATGCATACCCTAAGTTTCCCGTTCTTTTTTGGCACCACAACTATAGGTGATATCCATTCAGTGTACTCTATTTCATAAATGAAATTAGCAGCCAATAACTTGTCAATTTCTTCCTTTATTTTGGCAGAATATTTATCATTAAATGTATAATGTCTCTGTTTGCTTGGTTTTGCATCAGGTGTCATAGGAATCTTATGCTCACAAATTTTTGGATCAATTCCTTTCAAATCTTTATAACTGTAAGCAAATACATCCCTATAGTTCTTTGCCAGGTTCCTTAATGCTTCTTCTTCTTGTGATGTCATGTCATCAGCTATTACTATTTGTCTCTCTTCTCCTTCTTCCTGTGTAATTACAATTTTCTTTGTTTGTTCTTCATTATCATATGCTTCCCCTTTCTTCTTCTCTCTTTTTGGTTTCATTTTCAGAAGTAGTCTGTCTTCTACTTCATAAGTTTTAAAGTTTGCTGGTACATCAAAGTATTGATCTCTGTTTATCTCTTTCTCTTTCTTTTCTTTTTCTTGGTCTCTTTCTATTTCTTTGTGTTTATGTTCCTTGTATTTGCCTGAGATTTTGTCTTTGATTGCATCCTCAGCTTTTACTGTTTCCAAATATTGTGATTTTCCTTCTTTTAATATCATTTCCTGATTTTGATCCTCCTCTGTTTTTGATACTCCTATCATGTGTATGCCAATGTGGAAAATATCAAATCCTTCCTCATTTTGGAATTCCACTCCCACATATTCCTCACTGGCCAAATCCATGGTAGCTAGAATTTGATTCCATCCATAAGGCTCAAACTCTTCATCTTTGAATGGTTGAGGCACATAATTTTCATCTTGTATTTCTCTTTCTTCCACACAATCTTCTCTTCTTAACTTCCTTTTCCTATTTGTGATATTTCTTAATATGTTACACTTCCAAACTGCTGATTCACCCTCTTCCTGATCCTCCCTCTCTGATTCTTCACTTTCTTGTTGATTTTGATGTATTTTATACCATTCTCTAGGAGATATGTCACAATAGTGGCCATTTCTTAAGTTTACTCTTGTTATTCTCCCCTGGTTCTGAAGATACAAACAATCATTACCCCAATCTTGTACAATTTGCATTTGTCTCATGAAGGGTCTTCCTAGGATAATTTCATAAGATGTGGATTGTGGAAATTCTACTATAGCAAAGGTATGTTCTATTTCTATGCCGCATATGTCCACAATCACTTTCTCCCAAATTCCTAGGGGTTTTTCTATATGTCCATCTGCAAGTTGTAATCTCATTTTAGTGGGTAGTAATTCATTTCTTCCCCATTTCTCCCAGGTTTGTTTAGTCATTATAGCCACTCCTGATCCACTATCCAAAATGGCTTTTGCTGAATGTTTTCCATATTGTAATTTTAAGGTTGAATTCCCTTCTTCTCCTTCACAATATCCTCCTATTTTGTCAATAGGAATATACCATAGTTCCTCTAATTCTTGTGTTGGTGAATGAAGGTTTCCAGATATTGTTTCTGCTTTGTTCATCTTGTTTCGTAGGTGAGGATTCTGTTTCAACAAATTTTCCCATGTTGTATGACATGTAATACTACAATGTTCATCTAAGATCATTTGGAATGTTATTTGTGGATTTCCTTCTTTATCATCTTCCTTGGTTTTTGTTTTTTCATGCTGATCAACTGTTCTCCGAGAGCTGTCTTCTTCCCCTAATCTGAGTTGTGTTTCCTGGATAATTTGTTTGCATTTTAGCATCCTTTCATGCTCTAAATCCGGTATGGGATAAGCCATTACATGATCTGCAGGGCTTGGTCCCTCTTGAATCCTTCCTTTATAGGCTTTGATTAGGGTGTCTAGGCTCTGAGAATTTCCTAATTCAGACAGATTCTGGGTCTTTTGAGGAGAAGTATGTTTTGAATTTGTTTGTTCCTGATTGTCTTCTTCCAGACTTTTGCCCACTTTCCTTTTCTTTTCCCATTTCCCTTTTTGTCTATTTTTCTTCCCTTTTGATGTGGAACCCTCATTTTGTTCTTTAATTGTTCCTTGTTGTTTGGCTTGTGCCCTTGTTATAACATTAAGTTCAATTTGATCATTGTCACTCAATTCCTCTTGTTCCATAATTTTAACTGTTTTTAAAGGTATGTTACTAGGTGTGTTCTGTTGTTTTTGGGGATTTTTTGGACAGTCCTTGATCAAATGTTCTCTACCACAATCCTTACAGTATGCTCCCTCTATTCTGAATGTTGGAGGTTGTGGACAATCTCTAATGAAATGCTCTCCCCCACACCTATAACATGTTATCTTTGGTCCCCCTTTGAATTGAGGTTTTTGATTGGACATGTAGTTGTTGGTAATGTACATGAATGTTGCTGTGTCCATTTCAATTTTTCCATTTCCCAGGTCTAGGGCTTTAAGCTCAGGTTCCCATATTTCATAATCTTCCCATTCTTCCTGATGTCCCTCACTCCATTGATACTCTTCCTTATAAGGTGATCTAAATCTTGAATTTCCTTCGTCAATGGGTGTATATTTGACTGGTACCACATTAGTTGGAATAGGAGGCTGTTGTCCTAATACTGGCCTTGGTTGCTCAGTATAACCTGATTCCCTCTGAGTCATGTAGTCTCTTTCCTTGACAGGTTGTTTGTTATAGAAGCATTCCTCCCTGGTATGGTTTGTCCATTTTCTCTCTAGTGTACAATACTTGAGTGTCTTCCTATCTTGTAAGTGTTGTGGTTTCTGATAAGGGCATTGTTGTGCCAGATGATTTTCTCCACAAATATAACATTTCTTGTTTGTGTTTATCCTAGAGTTTATCAGGTTAGTTTTAGTGCTTACCTCTAGGGCTTTAGCAATAGCCTGAGCCAACTCTTCTGCTGGAGGAATTTTGTCTTCAAAAGATCTGGGTTGATCAAATGCTAACAAATCTTGACCTCTGTTGTCCTCCAAATCTATTGCTTCCTTAACACAGGCTGCTAAATCAGGACATCTCCTATAGTACACTAGGGTCCTTAATTGGGCACTTCTCAAACCCTCAATGAATAAGGATACTTGTTTTGCCATGGAAGGTACTTCTTCTCTTGGGCATCTATCAATGTACTGCTTAAACCTTCTGGCTGCTTCTCTCAAATTTTCCTCCTTTTGTTGTTTGAAGCTGTGTATCAATGTGGCTGTACTATGTTTGATTCCAGTCTTAGAGAATTCACCAATGAAAGCTTCTAAGAAAGATTCAATGTCTAGGTACATTTCTTTTCTCAAAGGAATGAACCATGATAAGGCTGGCCCTGTTAGGGTTAGACCAAATGCCTCAAATTGTACCTTGTAATCTTCTACTTCCTCTGCTCTAATCAGTTGTCTAAATTCTGCTGCATGAGCATGAGGATCTGAATACCCTTCATATTGGTTCTTCATGCATTTGGCTACTTGGTATGGTCTAAGCATCCTACCCTGAGGTTGCCAATGAGGTCTTCTTCTGAGTGAGAAGTCATTATATCCTTCTGGTTCTTTGTCAAAGGGATTTGGTGAAGCATGTGTCCTTCTCCCATGATGTTGCTCATTATTAATGTAGTTTTCATTTGGTCTAGGTATATCTGGTTGTCCCATGTTATGTTCCCAAGGTCCTTTGTCAGCACATTGCCCTAGATCATTTGAATTTTCTGGGTCTTGAGAGAAGATGTATACACATCCTTGCCTGTCTTCATATCTTCCATCTTTGAATTGGGCTACTGGAGTTATATTCAGAGGAACTTCTAAATTTCTCAGTCTATTGAGGAATTTATGCATTCCATCCTGGTATACATAGGTTCCAAACCTATTTGTATACATGTATTTAAGGATGTTTCTAAAATCCCCAGTTTCTAATGACTCATTTGTTTCATTTAGGTTTTCCATGTTATTTTCTTGGCCTAAACTTCTTTCTGATCTTTTACTACTTCCTGGCTCTTTTTCCTTCCTTGTTAGGTCTTGTTTAGGAAGTGAATTTATTTTATTTCCAGACCTTAGTATCATTCAACTATTTTTGACAAATTTGTAATACTCAAAAAAGTGTTTGTCACAGTTTCCTAACCAATATATTGGTTTTTTCACAATTTTCTGTCCAAAATTATGTGTGTTTTAATTTTCTTCCTATGTTTTGTGCTTTTCACAACTTCTTAATGAGTTTAGGATTTTTTTCACGATTTTCTACTGCCAGTAGTGTTTTTTCACGATTTTTAGATGAAAATCGTGTTTTTTCACGATTTTATGATGTAATTAGACTTTTCCACGATTTTCTGATGGATTTGGGGTTTTTCACAATTTTCTGATGAGAATCGTGTTTTTCACGATTTTGTGCCTACTTGTGAGTTTTTCACGATTTTCTGTTGAAAATCGTGTTTTTCACGATTTTGTGTCAAAATCGTGTTTTTTGCGATTTTGTGTCAAAATCGTGTTTTTTGCGATTTTGTGTCAAAATCGTGTTTTTTGCGATTTTGTGTCAAAATCGTGTTTTTCGCGGTTTTGTGTCAAAATCGTGTTTTTCGCGGTTTTGTGTCAAAATCGTGTTTTTCGCGATTTTGTGTCAAAATCGTGTTTTTCGCGATTTTGTGTCAAAATCGTGTTTTTCGCGATTTTGTGTCAAAATCGTGTTTTTTTGCGATTTTGTGTCAAAATCGTGTTTTTTGCGATTTTGTGTCAAAATCGTGTTTTTTGCGATTTTGTTCACAAAATCGTGTTTTTCACGATTTTGTTTCCAGACAATCGTGATTGCTCACAGATTGTAAAAACACGATTTTCTTTAAGAAAATCGTATTCTGGGAATCGCGATGTTGATGGCACTTTTTCACAGAATCGCGATTTTGAGTTAAAACTCAGAATCGCGATTTTGTCCAAAATTTGGCAGATTTTCAACTTATTGCTTTTTTCAATATTTTTTCACCTATAGAATCGCCTTATCAAAATTTTGACATGCAATAAAAGAAATTTCTTGAAAAACACTTTTTTCTTACTGAAAACCAACAAAAACAGGAAATCGCGATTTCGTGATTTTACTATTTTCCTTCTTTTTTGTGTTATTTAATCACTTTAATGCAAAAAATATGTACTCAAAATGCTGCTAGACTTTTTACCTTGCTTGCCAAGTTGAAAATATCTCCAAAGCTTGCTTGTAGCAGAAAATCGCGATTTTATTCGACTCTGCACACTCTCTCTCTCCCTCACTCTCACTCAAATGAATTTTTCTTTGAATTTCAGGTTTTTATAGTGTTCAGAAAATCGCGATTTTGTGTGATTTTTACTTTTCCTCACTCTTTCACTTGTTCAACTTCACTTACTCAATCTTAATGACTCCCTCTACACTTTCTTATGTCAAGTACCCAAATTTACCACATATTCCAAAAAACTTTCTTTACAGAAAATCGCGATTTTGTGTAGAGAATCGTGTTTTTTCTGTAGATCTTTTCTTGTGCAAATTTTGAGTATTCTATGTCCTTGCCTCCTCTCAATATCCTTCACAACTTCAACATGAGTCACCTGAAAAGTTTTTTCAAAACAACACTTTTTACAGAAAATCGCGATTCTGTTCAGAGAATCGTGTTTTCTAATTTTTTGGGTTTTTTGATAATTTTTTAATTTTTTAAACTTTCTTTCTCTTTGTTTTGCTACAATTCCTTCTTTTCTTTGTAATTAACTCTGCTCCTGAATTTTTGTACCAAAATCACAATCTTCCTCAGAAAATCGCGACTTTGTGCAGAAAATCGTGTTTTTCTCTATTTTTGATTTTATGCCACTTTGAGTAGTTTTTTCTTCTTGATTACCTTCAAAAACCCTTCAACAACTTCAATTCAACTTTCACTTAAAATGTTAATTCAAAATCAATCACTTTTTTCAGAAAGTCGCGATTCTGTGCAGAGAATCGTGTTTTCTAATTTTCTGGTTTTTTGATCATTTTTTGTTTTCTTTTCCAGTTTTCCACAATCACTCCCAACCACAACACCTCACTTCAACTTCTTATCAAGAAAAGAAATTTGTTTGATTGTTTTTTATGAGTTTTGTGAATTTGTTTGGTATTTTTGCCCTAAAAATAAAGGTGAACACTTTACTTAGGGTTTCTGGTTTTGGAAATCAACTGATCCTATGGTTCTTGATTGGTTATGAGTTTCTATGTCCTTAGCTATCACTAAAGTACCAAAGAAAGGTTCTCCAATGAAAAAGTGTTATGAAAGGCAATCAAATTTTGTAAAGATAAACTCAATCATATGATTTTTTTTTCAAAATGCAGCACAACTCAAGATTTAATGCTCAGACTTGGTCAACAACTGAATCCCTCATTCTTACATCTAGCTACTTTAACTGTCCTTTCCTTAATATCACCATGTTATCTTCCCAAGATCACCCATGGTGTCTAGTACTTGGGCAAAAAGAAATCTAGAAATGCAAGAATAGATTCAAGTTACCTCCATCTTCAGCTCCTTGGCTCAAATCCTCCACACACCTGCACTTTTACTTCACCAATATGATGAGCAACTATCAATTTACAAAGATTTCAGCACTTTCACTTCTACAAGATATACATTGCTTTCTTCTTCCCTAAAGACAAACAATGATATCTACCTATTCATGTGTACTTTTCCTAATTGATGAGCTTTACCTTGTTCACCATCATCAACTGAAGATCCAGCAAAGGTCCAACTTCAAAGAAGTTCTTGGAATATTCCCCGGCAACGGCGCCAAAAAATGTTTTGTTTTGGACTCCAAGTTGTCCTCTCCAATCATGAAGTAACAAAGAATCAACAAATCATCTTTATTTTGTCAATCCTAGGAATATCCATAAGACCACAGCCCCTTCAAGATAATAGATTCAAAGAAATAAGAGATTGATGGCTGGATTGCTGAGAGAAATTGAAGATGAAGAGAAAATCTTGAGTTTACCATAACTAAGGCAAATCTCCATCATTTTCTATGTTCTTTATGTCAAAACCATGCCATTTCATTAGCAGAATACAAATATGAACTCAAAATTGAAAAAATATCACCTGTATCACAAAGACGAGACAATCGCGATTCTGTACCAACAGACGATTTTCACAATTTTGAAACTTCCTTCAATCCTTTCCACTCATTTACAGCAATAGGTCTCTCTCTTCATACAACTTACCCAATAATACACAAATGTAACTCACAAATCTCCATGATTAAGCAAGAGACAAGCTCACACATCAAAGAAAATACACTCAACAGGAGAAAACACGATTTTTGCAGAAACTCTTTCTTCTCTATTGATAGCTTGAGCAAATGACTAACCAACCTCTCCAAAATAGAGAAAATTGACTTATATACATTTTCAAGTGTCCCTTTTCACACTTGAAATTAGGTCTTTTTCTCTAATTTTCTAAAAAATGCTATCTAAGAGTTTCTAAAAATTCTACAAAAATTACATGAGATCCTCAACCACATAAGGAAGACTCTTCCTTATTTTTACAACCATTGCATAAATATTTTACAAGTTTTTTTTTGACTTTTTACTAATTTTTTACATCAAAAATGCTTTTCCAAGAATACACCTTCCAACACCTTCACTCTCACTTCATCTCACATTCACGATCTTCATATCACTCCTATCTCTTCTATGGATTGACATTAAGGAGGTGGAGCTTCTTAACGTGGTTCTCACCATTGTGCTAGAGCAACACCAAATTTGGCGCTGTTGCCGGGGATCGAGTCTAGGACGAATGTGTGATGGTAGGAGTATAGCAAGAAGTGGCGTTAGAAGGTAAAAAATTTCAGTTTTTGTTGTTGTTTTTCCTTAGTTTTTAGTGTTTTTCACCTCCCCCACACTCCATATTCATCACCGCATCATCATCTTCATCTCCAAAAAAATCAGAAAAATCACCATATCCACCCATTCTCCTCATTTCCCCTCATTTGTGCATGTGCGAGAGAGAGAGAGAGCTTTTGTGCTTGTGTGTACTTGTGTGTTTTTGAGTTTTCTTGTAGGTATAGAGCTCCAGTGCATCAGGAAAGCTACAAAAAGGTAAGAAATTTACTCTCTGTCAGAAATTGTCGACTGTGTCAGACCATCGCGATGGTCTGCAAAGTTCGAAATTTGAGGTAGGCGACCACACCAGCGTGTAGGCGACCCTTGCGCATCTAGGAATCCATTGTTGCATTTTCAAAATTCACATTTTGGTGGACCATCACGATTGGCTCAGACCATCGCGATTGTGTCACACCATCGTGATTGGCTCACGCCATCGCGACGGCTCGGACGAACCATCACGACGGTTCACTTGAACCATCGCGACGGTCCTTGACCATCGCGACGATCCCATCGACCCCACACCATCACGATTGGCTCATGCCATCGTGCCGACGTTGCCACGTGACAAGTTAGACCATCGCGATTGCTCACTAGCCATGCCATTGTGATGAGACCCTTACACCATCGCGATGACTCAAACTTTGGACCATCGCGTTTGGCTCACGCCATTGCATCTGTGACCATCGCGACAGTTCACGTTGACCGTTGACTGACGCCATCGCGATTGTGCACTCAATCGGACCATCGCGATGCCTCACCCCGACCATCGCGATTGCTCACATTTAGACCATCGCGACCGTGCACTTCAGACCATCGCGACGGTTCGCGCACATGCCATCACGACAGTTCGCCTGGACCATCGTGACGGTCCCAGACCATCGCGATCATCTCAGACCATCGCGATTGCTCACCCAAACGCAAATTTTAGGGTTTGATTTTTTGACCAATTTTGGGGCTATTTTTTGAAAATTTTTGGATCATTGCACTCATAGGAGACCCCTTTGCTCATATTTGAAGAAAAACCTGTTTGTGAGTTTTCACCTCCCAAGGCCTGAACGGTCATATCTTTTTCATCCGAAGTCCGTTTTTTGAGCTTAATAGCTCGTTAGAAAGCTCTTGACGAGTACTACGTGACCTCAATGTTTTTTTCATAAAGAATACGTTGATTTTTAGATAAGCTAGTTTGAGATTGACCTAGTGTGGGACTAGAAAGCCAGGGGGCAATCATTAAAATTTGAGCAAAAGGGAAAGGACTTTTAAAAAGTGTATATACTCAAGTGCTTAATCATCCATTTGTGAAATTGGTCTAACATTGAATTTTCCAGGTCTAGCAAGGACAATCGAGGGCATTCAAGGCAAGGCAGTGAAGGGCATAAAGCTTGCGAAGCGTGGCTTCTTGGGCAATCAGAGCAACCAACAAAGCTGACTTGAGGTTGGAAGATTACTCAACCCCCTCAGTCAATTCTTAGCTTAAGATAAACGTTAGCATTGTGGATAGGATTAACGACGATAGGAACGCCTCAAGTTCAAGATATTTAACATTATTAAGTCCAAGACTAAAGATAAAGGTGTGTGGTACGAAAACTTAAGGGAAAGAACCTAAGTCTGACAGAACGAGAACTCAAAGTACCACGGAAAGTCGAATTCCTAACGCATACATCTAGACAAGAATCTAAAGAGAATTAAAAAGAATCAAGAAAGTAAGAACAAAGAATCATTGACGATCTGAGCGTGTACTAAGTGTGCAAGGAACTAAATTCATGAACCTTAGATCGGGCAAACATATAGGTAAGTCTGACCGACGAAGCCTTAGATCATCAGAAGCAAGTGTAGGCACTACTGCTCGATCGTGGGCTCAACAATTGAATAGTAATTACCCCTACGAAAGCTCAGACACGAGTGAATCAGAAATGGCATTTAGCACAGAAAGACCAGAAGGAGGGTCAAATGTAGCATATTTAGAAAGACCTGAAAGACCCTATAGGACTCAATTAGAATTTCTCTGAACCAACCGCTTAGGTGCTCGCATCTATGAGGATGGTTTGCGAAGACAAGTATTGCAAATGCACAATCCTGGTCAACCCATTGGATTGGAACGTCCAGTGGTGAAATTCGAAAGAGATGCGTACATAGACAAAGAAGGAACGATGTATATCTTAAGTACGTAGCCAAACAATACCAATGAGTTTGGTGTAATTCAATTAGGGAAGCGAAATCCCAAGGAAAAGAACCATTAGAAGAACCTAGGACACCCAGAGGGAAATCTGTACTGACAAGAGTACTAGTTCCAAATTGGATCCCTCAGGACAACAGAAGCATAGAGTTGTTTGTAAATAAAGAAACTGACAAAGCATTTTGGAGGTACAGAACGGAACAACCTAGTGAGGTAGGCTCCATCATAATCTACGAATTTAAAGACCCGGATACACCTGGAAAGGTTGTATACCTCGATGAAACTTCAGAAAGAGTATTTTTGGTGCCAGACCACGCTAGAAACACATACACATGGAGAGGTGATTTAGTATTCCCTCTATCTCAGACAAACGTAAACCCAAGCCAACAAGGGGCAGGAACATCCTCAGCCCACGCTAATCAAAGGGAGAAAAATAAAGAGATACCCGAAGTAAGCTTCAATCATCCCATAGGGAGAGATAGAACAACCACGGACACTAATAGAGCGGATAGACAAAGGGAACATGGAATACTAGGTGGTAGAGATGATTTTCCTCTACCTAGACCACGAGAACACGCAAGAATACTGAGACCCACTCAGTTGGTAAAATCCATGAAAAACTACTTTGATGGGACATGAGATCCCTATGACCATGTAGCGGAATTTAAGCAAGTGCTCAGAGCAGAGCAAGTCGAAGTCATGTTCACACAATACAACGCATTTGGACTAACGCTAAAGAATACCGCTTTAACTTGGTTCCAACCTTTGCAACAAAGGCAATTTAGAGATATCCATCACTTTTTAGAGTCATTCATCACTGAATTCTCTAAAAGTGGGATCAGACATGACACGTCTTCGTTGATTCATAGCTTCAAACAGACCCCGCAGGAAACAGTTAGACTTGTAGGAAGTAGGTTTAGACAATATGTTGAGAGATGTCCAATGCAAGAGCTATCCTCACAAGCCAAACAAGTGTCGTTGTTTCTAGATGGCTTGTTGAGCTCTAAACTACGCTCCTATGTATACTTGAAGGAACCCAGAATGCTAGAGCAATGTGTAAGAATATGCATAGACATTGAGGAAAACTTAGGAGATGAGTTGGAACTCTCAAAAGTCTACAAGGACTCGGATTGTTCTTCTCTAGCATCCACAAAATTGTCTAAGTTGATAGAGGACCTAGCAGAAAAAGTGGCCCAGAAACTAGGAGTTTCTAGTAAACAGATACCCAAGTTAACGACTAACGTGCGTTGTTACACCTGTGGTGGAAATCATTTGGCAAATGTGTGCCCCAATGCTACATAAACACAAGCCAATCCTAGTGGCCAGTAGTGTAGATTCACGAATCACACGACTCAGGACTACCCATACAACAAACAAGCAGTGAGACAGAACTACCCGCAAGCATACCCGCAACTAGGTAGGTATCAAGGCCAATACAATGCTCAGCCTTATTACTATAGGCCTCCTCAAAATTATCCATATCAGGCTCAACAAAGACCTCAACCTGTCTTAGCTCAATAGCCACCCCCACCAGCGAATGTCATCTCAGTTAAATATGCTGCTGCAGAAGAGAACCTAAGTAGGGCCTTAGTGCCTTCTTCACCTTTGATCACAGAGAGTGATCTGTACTCTAACAGTTTTGACTCTACTCATGTAGATAGTCCACTCGCGTATTACACAGAGTCACCAGAACACGTAGAGACATATCAATATGATAGTCCACTAGTGGAAGCTAGTTGGGAGCTCGATTATGCTAATGTGATGTACACAAACCCAAATCCGCGGCCCTAATTAAGACAACAAAGACCACAGGGCCCTAGAGGACCATGCTTTAGGTGCCAAGGAGGTCATTTCATAAAAGATTGCCCACATCCTCCGATAGCAGGGCAGTCACAGTACTATAACATACAAGGCTTTTGTGCCGATTGTGGTAAAGAGCACATAACCAAAGATTGTCCTAAGAACCCAGTTAACGCTTCAAATGTGACACCGATCAACGTGATAGGTATTGTAAACAATGCAGATGGATCCAACCCTACATATGTGCCTATCCAAGCTATAACTAGAGCCCAGACACTCTTACAGAACCAACAACCTAATGTTGAGAAAGTGGCTGGAACTAGTGAAGTTGCAGAGTGTAGCAGTAAAAAAACGAAATCTTGGAAAGATTCTAGAGAAAGAATTAAGAGAAAATGGAGTAAAAAAATAACTGAGTTGGAAGGAAGTTTGAAGGAATTTAGAGCCAAAATACTAGAATTGACCTCACAGGAATTGAATCAAGAGAACCTAGCTCAGAAATCAGGATCAGTTATAGCGGAACCCATACCTGAAAACCTAGACATGATGTTTCGTGCATATCAGGCTAGGATAAAAGAAGGACCCCAAATAGCTGAAATGAGTAAAAACTACCCTCGAGTAGACTTAGAAATTGAGCGAACTAAAATTTGCATGAAAATGGTAGAATTAGCACAAGCAATGTTCGAAGCCTCTAGATATCTAAATTGGAATAACATGGCAAAACCGGAATCACACTTTCAAGGATTAATGGAGAGGCTAGAATATTTGATTGATAGCAAGGAGAAAAAGAATCAGCATAGGAACCCTATTGCCTCAGAGACACAGGAAAAGAATGCACCATCCCTGTCTCAAGTACCCAATACAGAAAGTCAAGACAACCTATCTTCCATACATAGGTACTCACACGAATTTCTAAGAGAAATCCAAGAAGAGAAATGGAGAAAAGAACAAGGAACTCATCCTCCTATTCAAGAGATTGTGAAGAGTGGGCCACCATAATCCTGCAAAGAGGATGGCTTTGATTATCCTATCTGGTCCAAAGTGACCTCCTGCAACACCTTAGTGTGCAGTCTCTAGTACGCTCAGATAATGACTTTCATGAATACATTGTCTTAGGTATCTGTCTCTTCCTCTTTTGTATAGATTATCGCCAATAAGTGAATAGTCTTGAGCTTCCTGCTCTAGACTGCGTTGCCGCACTAAAGTCATTCCTTGAGGGAATGTTTTCGTCCTCAAGTACGTCACTAAAGGTTCACTCCAGTCTGGTGTGAGAGACACGTGATACAATGTAGCATGTTCTACTGGTGGTCTTTCACAACAAACATGACATTCTTTACACAATTTGTAGACATCTACTTCCATTGTAGGCCAATATACTCCTAGTCTATGCAGAGTCTGCAATGTACGATGTTTCGAGTGATGTTGCTTTAAGGCACCTACATGTGCTAATTGCAACCAATTCACATGTTCTGATTCATCTACACAACAAGCAAGAATCTTTTGATTATCCTGTTTATATATACTTCCTGCTATTATTTGATATCTTTGAGACTTGGTAATCTCTCCTTCTCTGATCCTTATCCTAGGATTCTTGGGTCCATATGTGAGAATAGGGACTATCGATTTAGCCCATTCTGGTACTATCTCAAGGTTAAACAAATATGCATCTGGTAATTCATCCACTATTCCTTGAGGAGCTTCTCCTGTGGTTAATCTTGAAAGGTGGTCAGCTCTAAGATGTGTCTTTCCTTTCCTGACTACCACTTCAAAATCGTACTCCATGAGTAATAGAAACCAACGTATTAATCGTCCTGTGTTACATGGCTTGTTGACTAAGTACAATAGGGCTTGATGATCTGTAAAGAACTTGAACTTGTTTGCCAACAAATAATGTCTGAATTTCTTTACCGTGTAGATCATCCCTAATCCTTCTTGTTCCGTAGTGGTGTAATTTCTTTCTGCTGCGTTCAACTGTCTGCTCCCGTAAGCTATGGGGAGATCTATATTACCTTCATTCGTGGGTTGTGCTAACACACATCCTATGGCGTAATTGGATGCATCCACATGTACATGGAATGGCTTGCTCCGATCCGGGTTTGTCAATATAGGTGCTGAGCACAAACGTCGTTTAAGTTTGTTGAATGAATTTTCACACTTGTTTGTCCATTCAAAATGGGTCAAAAGAGAGTACAATGGCTTGGCTATGATTGCATACATGTGTATGAATCGTCTATAATAACCGCAATGGCCCATAAATGCTTGTACTTCTTTTACGTTAGTTGGTCTAGGTAATTCTGCAATTACTTTCACCTTTCCTTCATCTGTCAAAATTCCATTCTTTGACACAATGTGTCCTAGAATTTTGCCTTGTCTGACCATGAAAACGCATTTTTCTGGGTTCAAACAAACCTGGTATTCTCGACATTTGTCAAATATTTGTTTTAACTCTGGGATATGTGTCTGTCTTACATTCGAATGAGCACATAAGTCATCGACATAAACTTCCAAATTCTTGCATAAGAATTCCTTAAACACATGACACATGAGTCGTTGGAAAGTAGCGAGTGCATTTGTTAAGCCAAATGGCATCACACGAAATGCAAATATGCCCCATTCTGTGGAAAAAGCTGTTTTGTGTTGATCTTCTGGAGCAATGGCTACTTGATTATAGCCTGAGAATCCATCAAGGAAGCTATACACTTCCTTGCCCGCAACTCTTTCCAATAAATGTTCCGTGATAGGAAGAGGATAACTGTCTCTAATTGTGGCGGCATTAACCTTTTTAAGGTTAATACACACACGAAATTTTCCATTTTTCTTGGGCACTACCACAATGGGGGATACCCATTCGGTATGCTCAATTTCGTAAATAAATCCTGCTTCTATCAAACGATCTATCTCCTCTTTAATCTTTGGAGCATAATTATCATTGTACGTGTATGGTTTTTGTTTTGTCGATTTTGCATCTGGAGTCATAGGGATTCTATGAGAACATATATCCGGGTCTACTCCTTTCAAGTCTTTGTAACTCCAAGCGAACACATTTCTATATTCGCGCAATAGGGGAACTAATTCTTCTTCTTCTTCAGTCGTCAAATCATGCCCAATGTATGTACACTTTTCTTCTTCTCCTTCGATGGCTACTATGATTTTTTTGGTTTTCTCTCGATTATCATATACTTCTCCAACGTGAGCTTTTCTGTTTGGCATTCGTACCATTATTCGTCTATCTTCTATTTCATATTTCTTGAAGTTCTCGGGAACCTCGAACAAGGATTCTTCTTCTTCTGACATTGTTTCTTTCTTCTTTCTTTTCTTGCCTTCACCTTTAGTCGTTACTTGTGTAGCTAACCTCACCTCATTTGTAATTTCTTCATGTTTCTGAGAATGAGTTTCTACTTCATAAAAATATTATTCCTCTGATGCAAATGGAGGGTCCATAATGATTGACTCTAAATCGAAATCACTCGCATCCTCAAATGCATCAGTGGTAGGTTCACACTCTTCTAAAACGGAATCACATATGATTGGCTCTATCGTGAAAACTGAGATATCATAGCCATCCTCGTCACAGTGGGGTGTCCATTGTTCTTCATTGATGGCTACGTCCATGGTTGCTAGGATTTTTGCCCAACCATGGGGTTCAAACTCTTCGCCTGGAAATACTACAGGTGCATATGCTGGGTCTTGAAGGGTTCTTGGATGTTGCTCTGCACCTAAGGTCCTTGCTTCTAACCATTCTTCCTCTTGTTTTGCCACTTTACACATCCATAAATGAGTGTCCTCGTGTAACCATGAGGGGTCTGACTCTAATGAGTGTATTGATTCAGTCTCTACCTGTGTCTTATGGATGGTGTTCCATTGTATTGGGGGTACATCTCGATGTGAATAGTCTTTAAGATTGACTTTAGTAGTCACTCCTAAATGTTGCAAGTACAAAGAATTAGTTTCCCAATCTTGTACAATTTGCAACTGACGCATGAATGGTCGTCCCAATATCATCTCATAAGCATGATTTTTACTAAAATCACAAATGGAAAAGGTATGCTCAAACTCCACACCACAAGTGGTGAGAGATATGCCTTCTAGTAAGCCTAATGGTTTTTCTATGTGTCCATCAGCCATTTGTAGTTTCATCCTGGTAGGTCTGAGTGTTGGCTTACCCCAACGTTTCCATAAAGCGGAGGTAGCGATGGCTACTCCAGCTCCGGAATCTAAGATGGCTTTTGTGGTGTAGCCCTGATGGGTTATTGGAAGATAAGTGTTACCTTCCTCTCCTTCGCTTACATCTCCGATCTTTTCTACTGGTATCTCTGCTACCTTCTTATGTGATCCTATCTGTGAGGGTGTAGTAGCAAGCTCAGGGAATTGATTTGCTACATGCTTCCACAGTTCTGGTTTAACCTTTAACAACTCCTCTAGAGTGAGATTACACTATACTTTAGTGTTCTTGATCACTTCCGTGTTTCTAGGGATTACTAATTCTTCATTCCTCACTATTATCGTGGGTGCTCTCATGCTAATAGACTTGTCTTTCCAAGATCCTGTGAACTGAGGTAATTCTTGCAAAGAATTAGATTCAAATCCTGTGTGTTCACTCAGTTGTTCTTCCTCTACATCATCGTAAATAGAGGGAATATCTTGGGGAAATTGTTCCTGCAAGTCATCTATTTCGTGAATAGGAGGATGGGTTCCTTGTTCTTTTCTCCACTTCTCTTCTTGGATTTCTCTCAGAAATTCGTGTGAGTACCTATGTATGGAAGACATGTTGTCTTCCCCTTCTGTGTTTGGCACTTGAGATAGGGATGGTGCATTCTTTTCCTGTGTCTCTAGAACAGTAGGGTTCCTATGTTGATCCTTTTTCTCTTTGCTTTCTATCAAGTATTCTAGCCTCTCCATTAGACCTTGAAAGTGTAGTTCCGGTTTTGCCATGTTATTCCAATTAAGATATCTAGAGGCTTCGAACAAAGCTTGTGCTAATTCTACCATCTTCATGCAAAGTTTAGTCCTCTCTATTTCTAAGTCTGCTCGAGGGTAGTTCTTACTCATTTCAGCTACTTGAGGTCCCTCTTTTAATCTAGCCTCATATGCACGAAACATCATGTCTAGATTTTCTAGTATGGGTTCCGCTAAAACTGATCCTGATTTCTGAGCTGGGTTCTCTTGATTTAATTCTTGTGAAGTTAATTCTAGGATTTTGGCTCTCGACTCTTTTAAACTTCCTTCCAACTCAGTTATCTTTTTACTCCATTTTCTCTTAATTCTTTCTCTAGAATCTTTCCAAGATTTCGTCTTTTTACTGCTAGATTCTGCAACTTCACTACTTCCGGCTACTTTCTCCTGATTAAGTTGTTGGTTCTATAAGAGCGCCTGGGCTCTTGTTATAGCTTGGATAGGCATGTATGTAGGGTTGGATCCATCTGCGTTGTTTACAATACCTATCACGTTGATTAAACTTCCTTCCAACTCAGTTATCTTTTTACTCCATTTTCTCTTAATTCTTTCTCTAGAATCTTTCCAAGATTTCGTCTTTTTACTGCTAGATTCTGCAACTTCACTACTTCCGGCTACTTTCTCCTGATTAAGTTGTTGGTTCTATAAGAGCGCCTGGGCTCTTGTTATAGCTTGGATAGGCATGTATGTAGGGTTGGATCCATCTGCGTTGTTTACAATACCTATCACGTTGATCGGTGTCACATTTGAAGCGTTAATTGGGTTCTTAGGACAATCTTTGATTATGTGCTCTTTACCACAATCGGCACAAAAGCCTTGTATGTTATAGTATTGTGATTGTCTTGATATCGGAGGATGTGGACAATCCTTTATGAAATGATCTCCTTGGCACCTAAAGCATGGTCCTCTAGGGCTCTGTGGTCTTTGCTGTTTCAATTGGGGCTACGGATTTGGGTTTGTGTACATCACATTAGAATAGTCGGGCTCCCAACTAGGTTCCACTGGTGGACTATCATAATGATATGTTTTCACGTGTTCTGGTGACTCCGTGTAATAAGCGGGTGGACTATCTACATGAGTGGAGTCAAAACTGTTAGAGTTTGGATCACTGTCAGTAATTAGGGGTGAAACGGGAACTAAAGCTCTATTGAGATTCTCTTCTGTAGCAGCGTATTTCACTGAGATGACATTCGTTGGTGGGGGTGGCTGCTGAGCTAAGACAGTTTGAGATCTTTGTTGAGCCTGATATGGATAATTTTGAGGAGGCCTATAGTAATAAGGCTGAGCATTGTATTGGCCTTGATATCTACCTGGCTGCGATTATACTTGCGGGTAGTTCTGTCTCACTGCCTGTTTGTTGTATGGGCAGTCCTGAGCCGTGTGATTTGTGTATCTTCTCTCAATTGTACAGTATTGGCCACTAGGGTTGGATTGCGGTTGTGTCGCACTGCCCTAGGCATCTGTTTACTAGAAACTCCTAGTTTCTGGGCCACTTTTTCTGCTAGATCTTCTATCGAGCTAGACAATTTTGTGGATGCTAGAGATGAACAATCTGAGTCCTTATAGACCTTTGAGAGTTCCAACTCGTCTCCTAAGTTGTCCTCAATGTCTATGCAAATTCTTACACACTGCTCTAGATTCATGGAACCCACACTCCAACGGAACGAGAACGACTAGTTCCAGAGCCGATGAAACGTGGAGACGTTACCAAGTGGGAAGAGATTTCAGCGATCACACCTGAGCTTTCAAAACCACTGCGGATATGCATGCAGCATTTTGCTTTCCCCGCTCAGGATAGATTCACAATGCCTCACAAGCACATATGGTTTGGTTTGTGTTTAGCATGTACTGGACCCCAGACAGTTGATCTCGCAAGCTGGATCATTGATCAGCTCTACTTAGCCCAACACAGATGGGAAAGAAAGAAAGTCATCAATGGATGTTGCACTCTCACGCGCATCGTATATATGTGCTTAGCCTACGACTTGCCGATCGAACGTGCATTGACAAGTGAGGAGCTGAAAGCATTTAAAGGAACAACAAAGAAAGCTAGGAAGCCTAGCAAAGGAAGAGCAGGAAAGCGAATGAGAGGAACTATCCCCTGCCTTCAAGTGCCAGAATCACCCTCACCACAACCCTCTCCGGAGCAGTCTCCGACAAAAGTCACTCTAACAATACAACCTATTCGTATACGGTTATCAAGACAAGTTGTAACGGAGGGCACTACCAACATAGTCACTCCTCAAGTAGCCAGTGTCCCAGGACCTGCCACCACTACAGCAGAAGTTCCCACCACTATTGGTGCGGAAGCTTTCTCTTTTCCAATACCAAACATGGAAGCAGAGCCACTGGATGCAACCTTTGATTTTGAAATGCAAGATGCTTTCTCCAGTGAATTTCAGTTCTCAGAAGGCCATATATTTTCTCAGGAATATGAAAGGCCCAGCTACCCTACCACACCGCGAGATCCACCACAAGGACAAGTCGTGTCTAGTTCCGAAGAGGAAAGAACGGAAACTGACAAAGATGAAGGCGATGACGAAGCCAACCAGGACACTCACGAATCCCAAGAGCATGGACAGACAGATGAACAAGGACCGCACACCGACACCCAGGGTGACATGAGCACACATGAAGATGAAACCTTTGAAGCAGCAGCTTATACACTAGCCATCAAGAAGCTATACCGCACCATGGAGAAAGTTTGGGCACGCAAGAAATTGACTGAGGAAGAGAGTCAGACACTTATAGAACGAGAACTTGTCTCAGGCGGATTCGAAGAAGTATATATCAGAGGCTTCCGAGAACTTGTCAAATCAGTGGGATCCATAGAAGCTTTACGATATTTGCAGAGGAAACCGTTACCGCAATATGACCCTCGTAGAATCCGTTTACTAACCAAACCTGGTGAATACATTCGGGTACCCACCGGCGGTCAATCTTCAGAACAGGCCAGGGAAGCACGTCTCGTCCGTGAAGGCTCACTGGCAGGAGACTCCATTATCGTCGACTCCCCACCCCGTACTACTGCTATACATACCACCACAGTTGTCGAAGCACCGACCACCTCAACCGCTCCTCCATCACCTCCCATCCATCGAGTCTCCCCCATACACCCTCCTTCCCCCAGAACAACATCCTCCTTCTCCGGCGGAGTAGCAAAAGTAGTCCTTACTCCCATTCATCCCACCATTCCCGCACCCACTCAACCTAGTCTACCACCTAGCACACCCACCTTCCTATCTACTCCAATTTTCCCACCATCCTTTCCGTCCTTCCCCACACCTCCAAGACCCCTTTTCCCATTCCCACCTCCATTAACCTTCTCCCCAGTCTCACCCCCTCGACCCACCGTCATTCCTCTTTCCCCTTTCCACCAAGCCGTCCAAGACAACCCCCCTATAAATTACTCTTCAACCTTTGTAAATCCCGTATTTACACCTACACACTTACCCACGATCACACCACTATTCACAGTCACCGCACTCAACACCACATCCAGCGATATAGATATATCACCACCCACCGCACCTCCCCTCACTTCATTTGTGGCACCACAATTTAAGCACACCACAATTTTCCACAATCACCACAGCATCCACATTCCCACCCCCATTCCCCATTCCCTTTGCATCTACACCTACTGCATCTTCGCTTAGCACATCGTTAATATTATCACCCACTATAGATAATGCATTTCGACAGATGTTCACCTGTATGACTCAAGTAAGAGATGAGTTCACATCTCTTGGAAATAATTATCAGATGCTGCAGAGGACAACCAACGACTTACAGTTGCAGCTTAATTCATTGTCGATCGAGAATGCCTCCTTGAATACTTGCTACCAAGAACTACGTGAGGCATATCATAAACTAGAACTATAAAGTGAAGAGAAAGCCAAAGAGGCCACTGCTGATCTTGACAATTTGTTAAGGGCACAGACCATTCGCAATGCAACGTTAACACGTAATATGGGATTACTTAGACGACACTTGGCAGCCGCGAAAGAAGAAAACCAACGCTTACAAGAACAAAATAGAGAGTATCTAGAAGCTACCTTAGATTAGCCAGACCAACCGCTAAGCCCTAATTGCTTTAAGGCCGTGCCCTCAGAATCGATGAAAATGTTACTAGAAGATCATATCAGATTGTTAGATGATTACGACAGCATGAACGAGCAGTTTCAGAAACTCAAAGATGAAAACAAGATCTTGCAGTTACGAGCACCAATACCACAAGGCCTACCAGCTCCTGCGGACCCATCTCCTGACATCCTAGAGGAACTCAACGCATTACGGGCCCAGGTATCTACTCTTGAATCAAGGATAGCAGTATATGAAGCACCACCCAGACCAAATTCCCCACCAGAGCTCCCAGCTGATGAAGAAAATGTAACTATTCCGGTGGAGGAAACTTTTGAAGAGGCGTACGAACCCCAACTCATCCTAGGCGGATGCGTCACGGCTGAAGGCCAGATGACTTACGAACTTCCTACTCCCGCATGGATGAAGACGATAGAAGAACTTGGGACGACCCACTCAGCAAGGGTAGAGGCGCAGTTGCACGCAATGGCGATGATTGAGGAAAGAATTTTACAGTCCCCCTACTTTGCTCACTTGGCCCCGTGCAGATACATATCAGGGCACGAGCTACAGTATAAACCTTATTTCATGTTGATGGCAAAATATCAGTTAGCCATAGAGAAAGAAACAGGCAAAAAGCCCTCCCACGCAACTCAATTTGAGCTGGAAGATTTGCCATTAGATGCGCAGGAAGGAGAAATCTATCAACCGGAATGGCGCAAGGATCTCTTACAGAAATATCCTGAAATGATGAGCACATGGGCCAAGGCACCACTACATTTAAAGTATAACCCATGTTGGGGACCAGTGCCACGTCGCCGCTCCTGGAAGGCATTCGCTATTAAAATACAGAACAACAAGCAATGCCACGACTGGTTAAACTACCCATACTTCAGGCCACCTACAGGACCACCTACAATCGGATATATGATGGCCACGATTCGTCACTAGCTCCCTCGCTTGAAACATATGGATGATATAACAGCACACATGAGTGTCAAGATATTTGACATGATGCAGATGGTTTTTAAAGTCTTCAGACGCGTCAAGGCACCTCATGTAAACACCCCGGGATTTGAGCATGGCAATCTAGATCTTGCATATGACATGAGTACAACGCCATCGCTACGGGTGTGTTACGCCTGGCATTGCAGAATCAAATATTTACCGGCGTGCTACAAGCAGACCTTCAAAGAAATGTTCACAACCGGTTTTTGGGAATACCATTCAGAAGTGTTCATCAGCAGGCCAACCCACCTATTGCAACTATTCACCTGTGAATAGATGGTTTATTCCACACATTATCGACTCCCACCACCTGATGAACCGCAACCAATTGATTGGGAGAAACTTGAGGCAGATTTGGCCCGAGGCGTTTGCATATCAGAACACACCCTCGCTCAGGAACTACTCCAGAATTACATCCGACAGACCGCACAACAAGGTTCTGTCGAGGACGACAGAAGCAAGAGGGAGGGGGGTGTAGGCAGTAGCCAAAGGCACAGAAGACGCCGAAGCATGTAAAGACAGAGCAGGGAGTCAGTCGAATCAACTTTTCAAAGATTATATTTTATAAATATTCTTCAAAACCTCCAACAGTGATTTTCATCACTATTGTAACATATGTAACATAGAAAAAACCCTTTTTGTAATTCATAGCTCCATTTTGTGCAAGCCGAGGAGTCCTCGAGCTTGAGGAGCTTAGGTAGAATGAGCGTATCAATTTTGGTTATTTTTAGGCACCGTTTACCCTCTCAAATAGCACATAGAACCTATTTTTTAACTATGCCGGTCAGTAGATGTGAAACCGGTCAAAACTAGTCTAGAAACTATAAAAAGAGCTAGAGAGCTCATTTTTGAGGTTACTTAGTGTTAGCTTGTTTGAGTAGAGAAGAGCTTAGAGCTATTTTGAGCTTGTAAGAGTGTTGATTTCTCACCTTCCATTGTGTCTTGCTTGTCTCTTCGTAGTGTGTGTATGTGTGTGTGCATCTCTATGCTTCTCACCTTCACTCTCACTTCATCTCACATTCACGATCTTCATATCACTCCTATCTCTTCCGCGGATTGACATTAAGGAGGTGGAGCTTCTTAACATGGTTCTCACCATTGTGCTAGAGCAACAATGGAAGGTTTTGTTCAATTGTAGCTTGAGTCTTGTTGCCTGCCTTTCCATTTTAAATTAGAATATAGGACCAAAATCTCCAACTCAAAACATAAGAGTTCTAAGACGTCGGTCATGTCACCACACTTGTCTCTAGAGGAAATCTTACATTAAGAGAAATCTTTGATATCTGCACTCCTCAAATTCACGCAAGGTATCAATCCATTACACAAAAGAATCTTCTAGTAACAAACGATCTCTCAATGCAGCTCCTCTTAAGCTAGGAATTGAAAAATTAATGGAGTCATAGGCATAATTTCTTCTAAGTCATAGGCCTACTTAATGGAGTAAATGCGACTACTATTTTGTAAAAAGTGCGGTACTCCGAGAAAATTGTTGGTAAATACTATTCCCACTTAGCCACGTAATGCAACAACAATTTCTATAACATCATCGATAAAACTTTATTAGTGTTCTTTGCTAAACCATTACCATGAGGATAATATAGAGATCTAAACTGATGCTTAATGTGGTAGTAGTCCGTAATATTGTTAATGAGTCGATTAAGGAAATGGGGGCCCCAATTGGAAGCTAATTCCAAGGGAAGTTTGAATTGTGGGAACAAATTTGATCAGCAAGACCGGAGCCACAGTACCCATAGTGGCATGCTTAAGGGCCCAAGCTTCTGCTCATTGAGTACAATCATGGGTGCAAGTCAAAATAAAGGGTTTTCCCAAAGAGATAGTTGGTGGCCAAATAGGACCAATAAGATCCCCTTTCTGCACAAAACCATAGGTCTAAAATACATACACTTCTTCATATAAGTCACCATTCATGGTTCACCTATTCATTGACAAGAATCACATTTCCATACCAGTTCGTGAACATCCTTATGCAATGTAGGTCATCAAAGAATAATCTTTCAAGTAGTGAGGGCTAGACCAAAATGACCATTAGCAAGTCTGCAATGAGCATCTAGAATCACAGCCTAAACTTTGTGTGGGGGAACACATCGTAATCATACCCTAGTAAGATCCTTAAAGTATAATTGGTCCAAAATAATTGAAAATTTCCTACTCCAAAGGCCTAATGTTTTCCATGCAATGGATCATGAATGAGCAAGGGATACACCTATGACAATAGATGAAAAGATTTCATCATACCATGTGGGTTTACCTAATTCATGATGAAATACTTCAACAATATGAAAAAAATGTCTACATCCAAAGAAGAATCATCGGCCCATCCAAAGGTTCACCACCATCCAATTTGAATGAGAAATCATCCACTACATGGAAAGAACCTACTCGATGAACCACATCATAGTCAAACTCTTTTAGAAACAACCACTATGCAAGTCTACCTACTAGATCATGTTGTTTAACTAGGTAAACCAAGGCAAAATTTCCACTTGAAAGGTAAATTATCGGCCCAATAAATAGTGCAGTAACTTCTTAATATAGTAGATCAATCGCATGCATTCGCATTCAATCCAATAAATAGTGTTGGCCCAATATATAGTCAATAAATACATTGGCAAACATTCGATCCAATAGATATTCACTCACATTTGCATTCCAAAGTCGCAATCACCTGATGGTACAAGCAAATACACCCAAATTTGTGATAAACGAAATCTTGGGGACATTGGCATCAGCCTTATGAACTTGTTTATACCGAGTGAATCCATTGTGAAAGGAATACATTTCCTATCTTGCAACTTCATCCAACATAGTTTCTAGCAATGGCAAAGGAAAAGGATCCAAAACAATCACTCCATTAAGTTTTGGATAGTCCAAATAGGTTTATAATTTTTTGTGTTGGAATAATAATTATAGGAGATACCCACTCCATGTATTATATTGGTACAATAAGTCCTCACCAAAGCAATCGATCTAACTCTTCCTTCACTTGCTTAAAAAAATTTGGGTTCATCCAGTGTGGTTGTTGAATTATTGGAGATGCATCCATTTTCAAATTTTATGCTAATACAAACAAGGATCGAGAGCTTGTGTATCTTAGTAGGCCTAGAAAAAGATATCCTTAAATTCCTTTAATAGGGCAACCAAATCACTTTGGAAAGGTTCTAGTTGATTCACATACACTTTGAAAAGTTAAGGTTTATCATTGGGACCCAATTAACAAAATCTGTCTGATCCTCCTACGCATGAACTCTATTCTTCTCTAAAAGAGATTCAATGGGTGGGACAACATTATCATCACTAAAAAGATATTCTTGGACTATTTTTGGTTGGATCCTGGCTACGACAGGATCTTGGCCCTAATATTGTGCTAGAACTTTCAAAATATCAATAAACGTGATTGGTCAAAGATCTCATATCGCTTCCAAAAATTGGGCCTCCTTATCCTCCTCCAAGCCTTTGAGCATATGTGCAGGTTCCAGAAATATTGTAAAGGAAATTATCATTTCATAAAGATTTGTTCAAAACTAGCTGCAAAAGAGGCAAAGAAAAAAGAGTTTGGAATGGTTGTTGCAGAAGCCTCTACACCCAAATTAGAGTGTGCAAATCTTGTGCACAATGAAGAATGGATGTTTACTAGTGTTTGCAGTTATGACCCATCTTCTCATGAATAGTGTATGTCTGTAGTAGACTCAGATGTTTGGTACTTTGATAGTGGGGAAACCAAACATATTACCTCGCAACTGAGTTTCTTCACTTCACTTGAGCATGCCCCTACAAGGAATATCGTTACATGCACCAACTCCTTTTACCCTGTCATGGGAGTTGGTAAAATCATTTTGACTACTACAGATGGTAGTTCTTTTACATTGTTGGATGCTTTATTTGTTCCAGGGATCAAGTAAAATCTATTATCAGTTTTAGCATTAGCCAAGATTGGCTTGGTTGTGAAATTTGTTGATGGCAGATGTATAGTTCATGATCTCGCAAATGGCAACATCATTATTGCTTTTGGCATTCTATGTGGTGGGATATATAAGCTCATTGTTTATGCAAAATCTGTGAACGATTAAGCATGTGTAGTTCAAGATTCTCAGCTATGTTAGATGCAAAGCTTTGCCATGCACCCTTTGGTCATCTGAATTTTTATAGTTTGCTATGCTTACAGAAATAAAAAATGGTATCCTCTCTGCCAAAACTTAAGGCACCTAGTAAACATGTCTGTGAAGGCTGTATTTTAAGCAAAATGCAGCATTTCTCCTTCCCAAAAGATGGTTGAGTTCAAGCTACTCAAAAATTGCAGCTTGTTCATAGTGATGTCTGTGGTCCTATATAAACACCTTTTTTTGGGAAATACCTTTACTTCATGATGTTCACTAATGCTTTTTCCAGGCATGCATGTGTGTATCCATTAACAGAAAAGTCTGAACTATTTATGTGCTTCAAATAGTTTCAAGTTTTGGCTAAAAGCCTATCACCATGTAAAATGGACACCTTCCATTTTGATCAGGGGAATATATTGTTGATATATATAGGTAGTGATGTCTGTGAACACAGTAGGACCACCTGGGTAATTTTTTCCCTCTTTAGGAGGTATTTTTCCCTCATCTTGTATATACGCCTATTGCCCTAATGGGTTCCTAATATTTCATACATTCTAGTGGCAATACATTTAGTATTGTGTGTTGTGCTCCAAGCTTCTTCTTCTTCCTTGTGTTGTTCATATGCTCCCACAGATGTCTAACTCCAACAATTGGTATCAGAGCAGATCTCCGCCTGTTGTCATCAGCCCTCCGATCTATTGATATATTTAGGTAGTGATGTGTGTGAACACTCTAGGACTGCTGGGGCATTTTTTTCTCTCTTTAGAAGGTTTTTTCCCCTAGCTTGTATATATGCCTATTGCCCTAATGGGCTACCTATCTTTGTACATTCTCTAGTAATACATTCAGTATTGTGTGTTGTGCTCCAAGCTTCTTCTTCTTCCTTGTGCTGTTCACGGCTTCCGTAGACGTCTAACTCCAACAATTGGTGTTAGAGCAGGTCGTCGCTTCATCTACGGCGCCGTCAACACTCCTCTGGTTGCAGTCTCAAAATCGCACGAATTTTGATGAGCATACTCAACATGTTTTTGAGATCAAAACAGCTTTGCTGTGTGGTGCCGAAACCGCGATCTGAGCTCGTTTCGGCCTCCGAATGCACTATCATAGCGCTTGTGCAGGCTATTTTGTCTTTTTGTGCCAAAGCTATATTCCGGTTTCTATTTTCCAATATAAGCATCTCGAAGTGTGGTATAGGTCTAGCGGAATTGGTTTGGGGAGTTCTGTTCAACTTTTTGAGATACAATCAATTTTCTGCATCAAGGTATTTTAGTCACCGGCCATGGCTGAAAGCAGTGATGTATTCTATATGTTGGCTGTTGAGGATAAGTTGGATGGTACCAACTACCCGTTATGGGCTTATATGATGCGACATGTGTTGGTTGCAAAAGGACTGTGGAACATTGTGCAGGGTGTCAAAAAACATCCTATCACACCTGCAACTATTACAACTGTAGGTACTGAAGCTAATGTAGAAGGTGTCGAAGATGGTGATATTCTGCATATTCTTGTTCGTGCTGTGGTTTCTACTGCACATACTGCAGAGCAGATTTTCTGGAATGGCAGAGATGCCTAGGCACATGCATCGATAGCTTTGTTTGTCAAACATGCCATTATTCCTCACATTCGCTCTTGCAGAACAGCTAAGGATGCTTGGGATACACTTACTACACTGTACCAAGCTAGGAATGAGGCTCGTAGTGCTTACCTCCGAAAATAGTTGGAGAGTGAGCACATGAATGAAGGTGATTCTATGGACAATTTCCTAACGAAGATCAAAGACTTGAAGGAACAATTGATTTCTGCTGATGAAGTTATATCAAATAGCTCACTTGTGCAGACCGTTCTGAATGGTCTTCTTGATTCATATTAGAGTTTTGCTTCTACTCTTCCGTTGATGATGAAAGGCAATCCAAATGCCTTACCAGTTGAGGAGTTAGTCTCTATTATGTTGCAGGAAGACGAGTCCAGGCAGAACAGGTCCATTATGCAAGTTGCAGATCAAGCTTTCCTGTCTAGTCAGAAGGGCAAAGGAAAATGGAGCTCTTCAACTAGTAAGCAAAAAGAGCTCATATTGAGCACGCAAGAACTATGCCAAAATGGCTGGTGCAGACCTTGCGTGACATCAAATTAGATGCACCTCTATCATATCGTACTCGATCAGGCTCTCATAGTGCCTCTTTTGCATCAGATTGCTATGCTATGGCTGCATCTAGTCTCTGTGATGAGACTGAGCATGTTTCCTTTGAAGCACAAAATTCAGAAAATTGGATGGCTGCTATGCAATCTGAATATGATGCAAAAATGAAGAATGGTACTTGGTATTTATGTGACTTGCCTCCTAGCAAGAAGGCCATTGGCACTAAGTGGGTATACAAGCTGAAGCGTAAACCTGATGGTACAGTTGACACGTATAAGCCTAGCCTTTTTGATAGGTATAAGGCGAGACTTATTGCAAAGGAGACATCTGTTAGCTCCAAAGACATGTATGATACTTTGCTGCCTCTATTCACAGGTGGACATTCTAGTGTTGGTCCTAATAAGGAAACTTCTCAGCCTTTGCATGTTTAATGTGATGATAGAGATCATTCCATTTTTTATGCAGATTTACATGATGCACGTATTGATGAGAGAGCTGATATTGAGCAGGCAAGAACTATGCCAAAATGGCTAGTACAGACCTTGCGTGACAGCAAATTAGATGCACCTCTGTCATATCGTACTCAATCAGGCTCTCATAGTGCCTCTTTTGCATCAGATTTCCATGCTATGGCTTCATCTAGTCTTTGTGATGAAACTGAGCCTGTTTCGTTTGATGAAACAAAAAATTCAAAAAATTGGATGGTTGCTATGCAATCTGAATATGATGCAATAATGAAGAATGGTACTTGGTCTTTATGTGACTTGCCTCCTAGCAAGAAGGCCATTGGCACTAAGTGGGTATACAAGCTCAAGTGTAAACCTGTACAATTGACAGGTATAAGGCTAGCCTCGTTGCAAAGGGTTATGCACAAGAAAGAGGCATTGATTTTGATAAGACCTTTGCACCTACATGCCGTATGACTACTGTTCGGAGCATCTGTGCACTTGCAGCCCATCATGGTTGGAATGTACATCAGTTGGACATTGAAACTACATTTCTGAATGGTGACTTGCATGAGGAAGTGTATGTTTTTCAGCCCCGTGTCTTTGTGCAAAAAGGGCATGAGAACGAGGTGTGCAGGTTAAAGAAGGCATTATATCGTTTAAAGCAAGCACCGCGTGCTTCGCATGAGAAGATACATGCCTATTTGATTGCACATGGTTTTGAGAACAATCCAACTGAAAGCACCTTATATGTTAAGCGTGCTAATGATGTGCTTCTGATCATTGTTGTCTATGTTGACGACATGCTGCTGACTGGTTCTATTGAGAAGCATATTGCTGATTTTAAGGCTGATTTGCATGCCTCATTTGAGATGTCTCATTTGGGGCATTTGCATCACTATTTGGGCATTTAGTTTATGCAAGTTGATGGTGGAATGGCTTTGTGGGAAACGAAATATATTGACACATTATTGCAGCACTTTGGCCTTGAAGACCGTAAGCCTATTGCCACTCCTATGGAGGCAGGTTTACAATTGAGTCTTCATGATGTTGGAGATGCATTTGATGCTATCCTCTATCAACGGGCTGTTGGATGCCTGATTTACTTATGCATTGTTAGGCCGGAAATTCAGTTTGTTGTCTCATAGATGAGAAGGTTTATGCATTCCCCAAGTGTCAAGCATTGGCAGGCGGTTAAGCGCATCTTTCGCTACTTGAGTGGTACTCGGATAGTTGGGTTGTTTTATCCCAAGGGGGGATCACTACCGCTAGATTTGCATGCTTTTTCTGACTCAGACTGGGCTGGTTGCTATGACACTCGTGTGTCCACTATTGGATTTTGCTTCATGCTTGGTAGCTCATGTATATCTTGGTTGAGCAAGAAGCAGCCTACTGTGGCCACTTCCAGTTGTGAGGCTAAGTATAGGGAAGCTTTCACAGCTACTGTTGAGTGTGTGTGGCTCAGATGCCTTATGGCTGATTTGGGTGTTGGTCAGACTTCTACCACCACCATCTTCACTGACAGTCAAAGCGCATTGGCAGTTGCAAGGAACCCTGTGTTCCATGCTCGCACTAAGCACATTGAGGTGCATTATCATTATGTGAGGGAGAGGTTCTCTACTCGGGAGATCAGCTTGGCATATGTGCCCACGCAAGAGAACATTGCAGACCTTTTCACAAAGGCTCTGCCCAGGGAGAAGTTTGAAGCTTTCCACAAAGCTTTGGGTTTACTTCCTGTTGTGGAGTGATTCCACATAACTTGGCACTTCCTTATACATGAGTGCCAGCTACTTGTTCACCGCATCACTCCTAGGGGAGATTTGTTGATATATTTAGGCAGTGATGTGTGTGAACACTTAAGGACCATCGGGGCATTTTTTTCCCTCTTTAGGAGGTTTTTCCCGCAGCTTGCATATATGCCTATTGCCCTAATGAGCTACTTATCTTTGTACATTCTCTAGTAATACGTTCAGTATTGTGTGTTGTGCTCCAAGCTTCTTCTTCTTCCTTGTGCTGTTCGCGTGCTTCCGCAGACATCTAACTCCAACATGATCATAGTCTCAGAATTGCACAAAATTTGGTGAGCATACTCAAGGTGATTAGGAGATAAAAACAACTTCAGTATATGTGTCGAAATCACGATCTCAGCTTGTTTCGGCCTCTGAATGCACTATGGAAGTGCTTTTGTAGGCTATTTCATCCTTTTGTACCAAAGATATATCCAAGTTTTAGTTCACCAGTATAAGTATCTCGAAGTCTATTATAGGTTTAAGAAAACTCGTGAGGGTACTTCTGTTCAACTTTTTCTAATAAAGTCATTTTTTTGCATCAAGGTATTTTTGTTAGTAGCCATGGCGGAAAGCAGTGATGTATTACATATGTTGGATGTTGAGGATAAGTTGGATGGTACAAATTAACCATTGCAGCTTATATGATGCGTCATCTATTGTTCATAAAAGGAGTATGCAAAATTGTGTAGGGTCTTGAAAAACGTCCTATTACACCTGTAAATATACGTACTAAAGCTGATGCATATCGCATTGAAGATGGTGATATTTTGCAAATCCCTATTTGTTCTATGGTTTCTGTTATACCTACTATAGAGAAAATTTGTTGGGATGGCAGAGATGCTTAAGCACATGCATTGATATCCTTATCTGCCAAATGTACCAGTATTCCTCACATTCACTCTTGCAAAACAGCTAACGATGCTTGGGATACACTTACCACATTGTACCAGGCTAGGAATGAGGCTCGTGTTGCTTACCTCCGAAAATAGTTGGCGAGTGAGCATATGAATGAAGGTGCTTCAATGGATGGTTCTAACAAAGATCAAGATTTGAAGGAACAATTAATTTCTGTTGATGAAGACTTTCCTGACAGTTCACTTGAGCAGACTATTATGAATGGTCTTCCCCATTCATACCAGAGTTTTTCTTCTACTCTTTGTTTAATGATGAAAAGCAATCCAAATGCCTTACCATTTGAGGACTTAGTCTCTGTTCTATTGCAAGAAGACCAGTCTAGGTAGAACATGTCCATTATGCATGTTGTAGATCAAGCTTTCTTGGCTAGTTAGAAGGGCAAAAGTAAATGAAGCTCTTTTATTAGTAAGCAAAAATTTTCTAATTCTACACAATCAAAGAAGGATGAAAGAGACAACAAGAAAATAGAAAAGCAAAAATTGTTTCGCAAGTACTGTAAATCAAATGATCATGTCATAAAAAAAATATCAAAACTAGCTGCAAAAGAGGCAAAGAAAAAAGAGGCTAGAATGGTTGTTGTAAAGGCCTCTAGACTAAAAATAGAGTCTACTAATCTAGTGCAGAATGAAGAATGGGTTCTTACTATTGTTTGTTGATATATTTAGGTAGTGATGTGTGTGCACACACTAGGACTACCGGGGCACTTTTTCCCCTCTTTAGAAGATTTTTTCCTTGAGCTTGTATAAACGCATATAGCCCTAACGTGTTACTTAATCTTTGTACATTCAAGTGGTAATACATTCAGTATTGTGTGTTGTGCGCCAAGCTTCTTCTACTTTCTTGTGTTGTTCGCATGCTTCCATAGAGGTCTAACTCCAACAATTGGTATCAGAGCAGGTTGTCCCTTCATTTAGGGTGTCATCACCACCTCTCTGGTCGCACTCTCATAATCGCATTAAATTCGGTGAGCATGCTCAAGGAGTTTCAAAGATCAAAATGGCTTTGCACTATGGTGTTGAAATCGCGATCTGAGCTCGTTTTGGCCTCCAAATGCATTATTGCAGTGCTTGTGTAGGATATTTTGTCTTTTTTTGCCAAAGCTATATGCCTTTTTTGGTTCGCCAATATAAACGTCTCAAAGTCTGCTACAGGTTTAGGAGAATTCATCTGGGAAATTCTGTTTAACTTTTTAAGATAGAGTCAATTCTTTGCATCACGGTATTTTAGTCATCGGCCATGGCTGAAAGTAGTGATGTATTTCGTATCTTGGCTATTGAGGATAAGTTGGATGGTACGAACCACCCGTTATGGGCTTATGTGATGCAAAATGTATCGGTTATGAAAGGACTATGGAAGATTGTATAGGATGTTGAAAAATGTCCTATCACATCTGCGGCTGTTACAACTCCAAGTACTGAAGTTGATGCAAAAGGTGTCGAAGATGATGATATTCTACATATTCCTATTTGTGTTGTGGTTTCTGTTGCACCTATTGTAGAGCAAATTTGTTGGGATGGTAGAGATCCCCATGCACATGCATTGATAGATTTATCTGTCAAAGTGCCATTATTCCTCACATTCCCTCTTGTAGAACAGTTAAGGATGCTTGGGATACACTTACCACATTGTACGAAGCTAGGAATGAGTCTTGTGTTGCCTACCTCTGAAAATAGTTGGAGAGTGAGCACATGAATGAAGGAGATTCTATGGATAGTTTTTTGATAAAGATCAAGGATTTGAAGGAACGATTGATTTCTATAGATGAAGTCCTTCCTGATAGTTCACTTGTGCAGAGTGTTTTGAATGGTCTTCCCAACTCATATCAGATTTTTGCTTCTACTCTTCATTTGATGATGAAAGGCAATCCAAATGCCCTAACATTTGAGGAGTTAGCTTTTGTTTTGTTGCGGGAAGACCAATCTAGGTAGAACATGTCTATTATGCATGTTGCAGATCAAGCTTTTGTGGCTAGTCAGAAGGGCAAAGGAAAATGGAGCTCTTCTACTAGTAAGAAGAAATCTGCAAATGCTGCACATTTGACGAAGGAAGACAAAGATGACAAGAAATCAGAAAAGCACAAATTGTTTTTCAAATATTGTAAAGAAAATGATCATGTCATTAAGAGCTGTCCAAAACTGGTTGCTAAAAAGGCAAAGAAGAAAGAGGCCGGAATGGTTGTTGCAGAGGCCTCTACACCAAAAATAGAGTCTGCTAATCTTGTGCAGGATGAAGAAGGGTCCTTTAATACTGTTTGCAGTTTTGAACCGTCTTCTCATGAGTAGTGCATGTCTATAGTAGACTCAGATGTTTGGTACTTGATAGTGGGGTGACCAAACATATTACCTCACAGCATAGTTTCTTCTCTTCACTCGAGCCTGCCCCTATAGGGAATACTGTTACATGTGCCAAAAACTCCTCTTATCCTGTTATGGGAGTTGGTAAGATCATTTTGACTACTGTTGATGGTAGTTCTTTCACTTTGTTAAATACTTTGTTTGTGCCAAGGATCAAGAAAAATCTATTATTAGTTTCTACATTAGCCAAGATTGGCTTTGTTGTGAGATTTGTTGATGATAGATGTACAGTTCATGATCTATCAAATGGCGACATCATTATTGCTTCTGGCATTTTATTTTGTGGGATGTATAATCTCATATACTATGAAAGATTTGTAAATGATTTGGCATGTGGAGTACATGATTCTCTGGATATGTTAGATGCAAAGCTTTTGCATGCACACTTTGGTCATATGTTAGATGCAAAGCTTTGGCATGCACGCGACATCATTATTGCTTCTGGTATTTTATGTTGTGGGATGTATAATCTCATATACTATGAAAGATTTGTAAATGATTTGGCATGTGGAGTACATGATTCTCTGGATATGTTAGATGCAAAGCTTTGGCATGCACGCTTTGGTCATATGAATTTCGCTAGTTTGTTATGCCTACAGAAATCTGAAATGGTGTCCTCTCTGTCCAAATTTGAGAATGTTTGCAAAGGCTATATTTTGGGCAAAATGCAATGTTCCTCCTTCTAAAAAGATGGTTTAGTTTGGGCTACTTAGAAATTGCAGCTTGTACATAGTGATGTATGTGGTCCTATGCAGACATCTTCTTTTGGGAACTATCTTTACTTTGTGACTTTCATCGATGATTTTTCCAGGCATGCATGGGTATATCCATTGAAGCCAAAGCCCGAAGTGTTTATGTGATTCAAACAGTACCTGGTTTTGGTTGAAAATCTAACAGCATGTAAAATGGGCACCCTCTGTTTTGATCGAGGGGGGGAATATATATCTTCTGACTTTAATGCATTTCTGGCTGAATGTGGGATAAAACATCGGTGTATAGTGCCGTATACACCTCAAGAATATGGAGTTGCTAAACGGAACAATAGGGCACTCATGGAGATGGCGAGGTGTATGGTCAAGAGTCATGCTTTAACACATAGTTTCTAGCTTGAGGTTGCCATGACTGAATAGATGTCCCACTAAAGCGCTACAGACCATCACTCCATATGAGGCTTGACATGGTCGCAAACCATTTGTTGCTCATCTCGGTGTCTTTGGTTGTTTGGCATATGCCTTTGTGCCAAAACAAATCGTAAAAAATTGGATGATAAAGCAATAAAATGTATTTTTGTTGGGTATAGTTCTGAAAGCAAAGGCTATTGTCTATATCATCCACAGACTAAATGCATTCTGGTTAGCCGTGATGTTGTTTTTGTCAAAGATGCTATTCAGACCTTACTTTCATGTACTAAGGAGATATTTGTTAGCTCCAAAGACATGTATGATACTTTGTTGCCTCTTTTTATAGGTGGATAATCTAGTGCTGGTCTTAATGAGGCAACTTCTCAACCTTTGTAAGTTTCATGTGATGATGAAGATCATTCCATTTCTGATGCAGGTTTACATGATGCACTTGTTGATGAGAGAGCTGATATTAAGCACGCAAAAACTATGCCTAAATGGCTGGTGCAAACTTTGTGTGACACCAAATTAGATGCTACTCGTTTAGGCTCTCATAGTGTCACTTTTGCATCAGATTGCTATGCTATTTCTGTCTCCACTCTCTATGATGACACTGAACCTATTTTGTTTGATGAAGCACAAAATTCTAAACATTGGATGGCTACAATGCAATCTGAATATGATGCTATCATGAAAAGTGGTACTTGGTCTTTATGTGACTTGCCTCCTGGCAAGAAGACCATTGGCACAAAGTGGCTATACAAGCTGAAGCATAAGCCCAATGGAACAATTGAAAGGTATAAGGCTAGGCTTGTTGCAAAGGGCTATGCATAGGAAAGAGGCATTGATTTTGATGAGACCTTTGCACCTGCATGCCGTATGGCTACTGTTCGGAGCATCTGTGCACTTGCAGCTCATCATGGTTGGAATGTACATCAGTTGGACATGAAAAAAACATTTCTGAATGGTGACTTAAATGGAGAAGTGTATGTTTTTTAGCCCCGTGGTTTTGCGTAGAAAGGGCATGAAAACCAGGTGTGCAGGTTAAATAAGGCATTATATGGTTTAAAGCAAGCACCACATGCTTGGTATGAAAAGATACATGCCTATCTCATTGCACATGATTTTGAGAACAGCCCAACTGAAAGCACCTTATATGTTAAGCGTGCTAATGATGTGCTTCTGATCACTATGGTGCACGTTGATGACATGCTGCTCACTGGTCCTCATGACACGCGTATTGCTGATTTCAAGGCTAATTTGCATGGCTCATTGGAGATGTCTGATTTGGAGAACTGGCATCACTATTTGGGCATTCAGTTTATGTAAGTTGATGGTGGAATGGCTTTGTGTCAAACAAAATATATTCACACATTATTGTAGCGTTTTCGCCTTGGAGACTGTAAGCATATTTCCTGTCCTATGGAGACCGGTTTAGGATTGAATTTTCATGATGCTAGAGATGCATTTGATGTTGTTCTCTATCAGTAGGTTGTTGGATACTTGATTAACTTATGTGTAAATCGGCCAGATATTCAGTTTGCTGTCTCACAGATGAGTAGGTTTATGCACTGCCCAAGTGTCAAGCATTGGCAAGCGGTTGATCGCATCTTTTGCTACTTGAGTGGTACCTGACTACTTGGATTGTTTTATCCCAAGGGGGGATCACTACCGCCAGATTTGTATGCTATTTTAGACAGTGATTGGGCTAGTTGCTATGACACTCGTGTGTCCACTAGTGGTTTTTGCTTCATGCTCGGTAGTTCATGCATATCTTCGCTGAGCAAGAAGTAGCCTACTATGGCCACTTCTAGTTGTGAGGTTGAGTATAGGGCAACTTTCACAGTAATTCTTGAGTGTGTGTGGCTGAGATGCCTTAGGGCTGATTTGGGTGTTGGTCAATCTTCTGCCACCACTGTCTTCAGTGAGAGTCAGAGCACATTGGTAGTTGAGGAACCCTGTATTCCATGCTCGCTCTAAGCACATTGAGGTGCATTATCATTATGTCAAGGAGAGATTCTCTGCTGGAGAGATTAGCTTGGCATATGCGCCCATGCAGGAGAACATTGCAGACCTTTTCACGAAGGCTCTGCCTCGGGAAAGGTTCTAGTTGATTCACATACACTTTGAATAGTTAAGGTTTATCATTGGGACCCAATTAACAAAATCTGCCTAATCCTCCTACACATGAACTCTATTCTTCTCTAAAAGAGATTCAATGGGTGGTACAACATTATCATCACTAAAAAGATATTCTTGGAATATTTTTGGTTGGATCCTGGCTACGACAGGATCTTGGCCCTGATATTGTGCTAGAACTTTCAAAATATCAATAAACGTGATTGGTCAAAGATCTCATATCGCTTCCAAAAATTGGGCCTCCTTATCCTCCTCCAAGCCTTTGAGCATATGTGCAGGTTCCACAAATACTGTAAAGGAATTGATCATGTCATAAAGACTTCTTCAAAACTAGTTGCAAAAGAGGAAAAGAAAAAAGAGTTTGGAATGGTTGTTGCAGAAGCCTCTACACCCAAATTAGAGTGTGCAAATCTTGTGCACAATGAAGAATGGATGTTTACTAGTGTTTGCAGTTATGACCCATCTTCTCATGAATAGTGTATGTTTGTAGTAGACTCAAATGTTTGGTACTTTGATAGTGGGGAAACCAAACATATTACCTCGCAATTGAGTTTCTTCAGCTCACTTGAGCATGCCCCTACAAGGAAGATCGTGACATGCACCAACTCCTTTTACCCTGTGATGGGAGTTGGTAAAATCATTTCGACTACTACAGATGGTAGTTCTTTTACATTGTTGGATGCTTTATTTGTTCCAGGGATCAAGTAAAATCTATTATCAGTTTTAGCATTAGCCAAGATTGGCTTGGTTGTGAAATTTGTTGATGGCAGATGTATAGTTCATGATCTCGTAAATGGTGTAAGCCGCCGGATTGGCAATTGTAAAGTCTGACTCTTTTTATATTCCGCACGAACCGAAACGTCGTTGTGTAGACATTGTAACCTTCTTATAAATCAATGAAAAGAGACACTTCGGTGATGACCAGAGGAGTCGCCAAACTGTCTGTCTGGTTGATGAAGTCTACGTAGCTTCCGTGGTGTGTTTGAGAACTCTGAGTTATTCGATGTCTTTTTGTTCTGTTTGATTATCTGCACCTATACGGTACAGATTGAGTACTGTTATTGTCTCTGTTGTTTACAGTGTTTGTATTTGTGTCAGCTCTTTAAGTTAGACAAAGTAATTCTGTATTACGGTACTGAATAGTTTCGGTGTTGTATGTTGAGAGCGCATTAACTGTAGTGTGTTCAGTAAGCTTTGGAAGAGTCTGATTAACAGATAGTAAGATTGTGAGAGTGTAACTAGAGTCTTGATAAGTAATTTGTATTGACAGAGATTCTTAATGTTAAAGTATGGTCATGTGAGTGAGTTGATTTGGGAAAATCAAGTATAGGGCCTCTGTTTAACAAACCCCTTCCACTCCCAAGAACTCGAATAGATGTTTAAACGCATTTCTGACGGCAAAAGCGCGTTTAACACTAGCGCTGTCTATGGGAATGTGGCACCAGAGTGATGCAATATAGTTGTGGGAAGGTGGCACCAGAGTATTGCAAATTAATTGTGGAAAGTGGCAATAGATTGTTGCAAAGTGATTATCGAAAAGTGGCAACAGAGTGTTGCACAGTGATTGTGGATAGGTAACCATAGATTGTGAATCGACAATAAGATAGAGTAATACGCAAGTGTAGCAAAGGTGCTATATGCCGATTACTCGATCCGGCGAGTCGTATCCCAAGTACAAACAGCCTTGGGTGGTACCAAATTTGCGAAAAACACCCCCGGGAGGAAGAAGCACAGACTGATTAGGCTTGGTAGTCGAAGAAGCAAAGCACGTTAGCAGCGATTCCGATAGCATTCCGGTGGAACATTCTACGATTCCGGTAGATTCCGGTGAAATTTCGGTGTAGTCTACAGAAGATACAGTAACTTCTGAGTCTACAAGAACGCATGGTCAGGATTCAAATTAGTCTGAGAATAGAGTTGTCTTATCCAGAGAAGTCATTAAAGCTGAAAGACTACCCTGGATTGGGGAAAGTTCCACTAATCCCGGTGGTAGTTCGGTCCTAGTTGCAGATAATTTACGATTTTCCGGTGATAGTGTTATACTTCTCGGTGAATCTTCATTCCAGACACCACTGTTTGGAGCAAGTTTGCCTACGTTTGCTACCGCAGAAGAGGATAAGCTATTCAAATTAGAAATTCGTAAGAGGTTAAGAGCTATTTTCGAACCGGAAGAAGAGCAGTCTCATCATACAGACTCTGAAGAACCGGAAGCACATCCTCAGAACTCAGCAAATAGTAACAGAACCAACATGAGTGGGCAACAACAACAACAACAACAACAACAACAACAACAACAACAACAACAACAACAACAACAATAGCAACAGCTACTTCCACCTCGTCCGGTTCCAACAGGAGTCACTTACACAAAATTCGGTGGATTTCCAGGTGATGATCTTGATGCTCATGTACGTACCTTTGAAATTAGTTATGCAGTACTTAATCATCCACCCGATCCGGCATACAAGGCCATAGTATTTCAGTCAACACTAGTAAATGAAGCCGCCTATTCGGAGCAAGTTTACCTACGTTTGCTACCGCAGAAGAGGATAAGCTATTCGAATTAGAAATTCGTAAGAGGTTAAGCGCTATTTTTGAACCGAAAGAAGAGCAGTCTCATCATACAGACTCTGAAGAACCGGAAGCACATCCTCAGAACTCAGCAAATAGTAACAGAACCAACATGAGTGGGCAACAACAAAAACAACAAGTTTAATGAGCCAAGTTATTTCTTTAAGTTCAGTACGGACAGATGCTCAGCTCGTAGAACCAGAAATTTTGAAGCAGATGTTATAGTCATTGAAAAAGAAAATTTCCCGGACATTTAAGTTAGCCAGAACTATGTATTTAGAAGGTATAGTAGATGAATGGTAATTTTTGTATACCTGCGGGTTCAAGTCCACCGTGCATGCTAGTGTAAGCCGCCAGATTGGCAATTGTAAAGTATGACTCTTTTTATATTCCGCACGAACCGAAAGGTCGTTGCATAGACATTGTAACCTTCTTATAAATCAATGAAAAGAGACGCTTTGGTGACGACCAGAGGAGTCGTCAGACTGTCTGTCTGGTTGCTGAAGTCTGCGTAGTTTCCGTGGTGTGTTTGAGAACTCTGAGTTATTCGATGTCTTTCTGTTCTGTTTGATTATCTGCACCTGTACGGTACAGATTGAGTACTCTTATTGTCTCTGTTGTTTATAGTGTTTGTATTTGAGTGAGCTCTTTAAGTTAGACAAAGTAATTCTGTATTACGGGACTGAATAGTTTCGGCACTGTATGTTGAGAGCGCATTAACTGGAGTGTGTTTAGTAAGCTTTGGAAGAGTCTGATTAACAGACAGTAAGATTGTGAGAGTGTAATTAGAGTCTTGATAAGTAATTCGTATTGAGAGAGATTCTTAATGTTAAAATATGGTCATGTGAGTGAGTTGATTTGGGAAAATCAAGTATAGGGCCTCTGTTTAACAGACCCCTTCCACTCCCAAGAACCCGAATAGATGTTTAAATGCGTTTCTGATGGCAAAAGCGCGTTTAACAATGGCAAGATCATTATTGCTTTTGGCATTCTATGTGGTGGGCTATATAAGCTCATTGTTTATGCAAAATCTTTGAACGATTAAGCATGTGTAGTTCAAGATTCTCAGGCTATGTTAGATGCAAAGCTTTGCCATGCACGCTTTGGTGATCTAAATTTTTATAGTTTGCTATGCTTACAGAAATAAAAAATGGTATCCTCTCTACCCAAACTTAAGGCACCTAGTAAACATGTCTGTGAAGGCTGTATTTTAAGCAAATGCAGCATTTCTCCTTCCCAAAAGATGGTTGAGTTCAAGCTACTCAAAAATTGCAGCTTGTTCATAGTGATGTCTGTGGTCCTATATAGACACCTTTTTTTTGGGAACTACCTTTACTTCATGATGTTCATTGATGCTTTTTCGAGGCATGCATGGGTGTATCCATTGATAGAAAATTCTGAACTATTTATGTGCTTCAAATAGTTTCAAGTTTTGGCTAAAAGTCTATCAGCATGTAAAATGGGCACCTTCCATTTTGATTAGGGGAATATATTGTTGATATATATAGGTAGTGATGTGTGTGAACACACTAGGACCACCATGGTAATTTTTTCCCTCTTTAGGAGGTTTTTTTCCCTCAGCTTGTATATATGCCTATTGCCCTAATGGGTTCCTAATATTTCATACATTCTAGTGGCAATACATTTAGTATTGTGTGTTGTGCTCCAAGCTTCTTCTTCTTCCTTGTGTTGTTCATATGCTCCCACAGATGTCTAACTCCAATAATTGGTATCAGAGCAGGTCTCCACTTCGTTGTCATCAGCCCTCTGATCTGTTGACATATTCAGGTAGTGATGTGTGTGAACACTCTAGGACTGTTGGGGCATTTTTTTCTCTCTTAATAAGGTTTTTTCCCCTGGCTTGTATATATGCCTATTGCCCTAATGGGCTACCTATCTTTGTACATTCTCTAGTAATACATTCAGTATTGTGTGTTGCGCTCCAAGCTTCTTCTTCTTCCTTGTGTTGTTCGCGTGCTTCCGTAGACGTCTAACTCCAACAATTGGTATCAGAGCAGGTCGTCGCTTCATCTAGGGCGTCGTCGACACTCTTCCGGTTGCAGTCTCACAATTTCACGAATTTTGGTGAGCATACTCAATGTGTTTTCGAGATCAAAACAGCTTTGTTGTGTGGTGCCGAAACCGCGATTTGAGCTCGTTTCGACCTCCGAATGCACTATCATAGCGCTTATGCAGGCTATTTTTTCTTTTTGTGCCAAAGGTATATTCTAGTTTCTATTTGCCAGTATAAGCGTCTCGAAGTCTGGTACAGGTCTAGCAGAATTTGTTTGGGCAGTTCTGTTCAACTTTTTGAGATACAATCAATTTTCTGCATCAAGGTATTTTAGTCACCGGCCATGGCTGAAAGCAGTGATGTATTCTGTATGTTGGCTATTGAGGATGAGTTGGATGGTACCAACTACCCGTTATGGGCTTATATGATGTGATATGTGTTGGTTGCAAAAGAACTATGGAACATTGTGCAGGGTATCAAAAAACGTCCTATCACACCTCCAACTGTTGTTAGTTGGCCGCCAGATTGGCAAATGTAAAACGAAAACGTGTAATCACACGCGCGAAAAGCGGTTACGCTTCATTTGTAAAATTTCTATTTAAAGCAATGAAAAGATACGCGAAGAGAGTGCGAGCGCGATTCTCAAAATCACCAGACTGTCCGTTTGGGTGTGCCCGATCTCACTGTGTTTGTTGTTCGTTGATATCTGAGTAGTTATTACTGTGTTATTGTTGTTTCTCCAGTATTTGAGTAGTTATCTGAATAGTTATTTCTGTATCCAATATCTTAGCAGGATCTTGCGTTATGTATCCATCCGCGCTTGATGTGCGTGTTCGTAGTCATGTTAACTTGGTAATTCATCTGTATGACCGTCTTGCGTTGTTATTGTATACGATCAGAGCAACTGATTTGCCCTGTGGTTTGTTCTTGCTACTGATGTGATTTGTTCGTTCACACTGTTCAGTGTCCAGTACAAAGTACTTGGTGAAAAGCTACAGGCCTGGAATTGCTAGTAATGTGCCGAGTTGTCATGTGTGAAATTTGGTGAATAAATCTGTGCAGCGATATAGTGTATTGAGATTGAATCGTGTTTGGATTGTCGCAATACTGTGGATTAGGAGTATATACATATATTCGGTAAAGTTGAAGTAATCTATTGTTCTGAGCAGTACCACAAGGTAGCGTGTAACAGTAGAATACCTGAGTGTGTGCGGTACCTGAGTAATTGAGCTAAGACGTGATATTACGTGTCTCTGACGTGGCTAAGATTTGGGAATTAAGTACAGGGCCTCTATCTAATAGACCCCTACCACTCCCAAGAACCCACTGAGACTGGTTAAATGCCATTCTGATAGTTAGAACCAGGCGTTTAACAATTGAGCATTTTAACTTTGCTAGTTAACACTAGTTAACACTGGTGTCGTCTGTGGGAAGGTGGCATCAAGATTGCCAGTTACCTGACGAAAGTACTATCTGTGGGAAAGTGGCCTTAAGATTGTTGATTACCTATAGAAAAGTTGCGTCGAAAATGTTCGTTGATTACTAGTAAGTAAAGATCCCAGAATTTTTCGAACGATCGTAGAGAAGAATAGTACGCGCAGTATATGCCGGTTACTCGATCCGGCAAAACGTATCTTAAGAATAGAAAAACGTGGGTATCTAACCTGCTAAGGATGCCTCCAGGAGGCAAAAGCGCGAGAAGTACCAAACCAGTGGATAAGACAGCAAAGAACGTTTTTAGTAATTCCGGTCAGATTCCGGTAGAACATACTGCATTTTTGGTAGATTCCGGTACTATTTCGGCATAGTCTGTCAAAAATATAGTAACTCCAAAATCCACTAGAACGCAGCTCGAAGTTAATTTGACAACATTGAGTAAAGATTCAAATTTGTTGATGAATAGGAACGCATTAGTCAAAGACAGTAGTAAAAACGATGGAGTACTTTGCTTTGGTGAACAGTCGATATCCTCCGGCGACATTTCGGTACAAGTCACTGAGAATTTACGGTTCTCCGATAACGAGTTACCATTTCTGGGTGAATCTTCAGCCCAGTCCCCACTATTTGGAGTAAGCCGCCCATCACTTGACATCAAGAAGGAAGGGAAATTGTTCGAAACTGAGATTCAAAGCATACTAAACAAGATCATCGCACCGGAAAGTGCAGAGTCCGACGATACAGATTCTGATAGTTCAGAAATTCAGCCCCGAGATATAGAAGTTAGTCACAACACACTCACCATGAACGGGCAGCAGCAACAATAGTTATGTCCACCTAGGCTGCCTCTGACAGGAGTGACGTACACTAAATTTGGTGGATTCCCAGGAGATGATCCGGATGCTCATGTACACACATTCGAGATAAGTTACACAGTTCTCAACCATCCACCGGATCCGGCGTATAAAGCTATTGTCTTTCAATCTACATTGGTCAATGAAGCAGCTAGATGGCTTCTCAGAATACGATATTAATCACTTCGGCACCTATGAAGCAGTACAAGATGCCTTTTTACAGCGATTCAGGCTAAAGAAGAATCCAGCCGAAATCTTTGATTATCTGCAAAACAATAGACAGAAGGTAAATCAAACTGTACAGGAGTATGCTACCCTATTCAAGACGCATCTAAGGCAGTTACCACCAGCACATGCCAACCTACCGGATGACGTTATTTGTTGCCAGGATCTTACTCACGCGCATACAGAGATTACAGACACAGAAAACACACAGAGAATAGACGCAACAAGAGACGAGACACAACGCAGTATTGGGTGCAATCTCCCCCCCACGCACTCTGTTTCGACAGTCCACAGAGTGCATGTATTTATAGGACTTTTGATTACGTCGAAAATAGTGGTTACATGAGGGCGGCTTCGAAAAGCAGGCGTGAAACTAAAAGTTGGTAACTTTTACAGAAAGCCATTACTTTAAATAATAGAAACTGCGGTCTACAATGACCCTTATTCTAACCATTACTTTTCTAACAATAGAACCTTCTACGCAGGTTTATTTACAAAATAAATAATAATTATTCGGATTATTGATGTCCGCCCTTTCACGCCTTGCACGCTCCTCACGAACCTTCAGCTGCTATATCAAAAACATCAAAAACATATTAATACATTAATAATTTAACATTTTAACAATGCCTTGTTCAATAATATTTAACATTTTAACAATGCCTTGTTCAATAATATACAACATGCCTCTCAGTTGACAAGCAACTGACCTCAGTTGATAAAAGAATTCAACACTCTAACAATTGTAATGGAGTGTTCAACATATTCCATATTACTGTTACAATCCAACAATGCATTGGCCAACATATTTCATGTTACAATCCAACAATGCATTGGCTATTCGATATTTCAATCCAACAATGCATTGGCCAACATATTTCATGTTACAGTTCAACAATGCATTGGCTATTCGATATTTCAATCCAACAATGCATTGGCTATTCCATATTTCAATCCAACAATGCATTGTTCAACATATTCCATAAGGTATAACATGCCCCTCAGTTGAACAAGCAACTGACCTCAGGTGATAAAAGAATAAACATGGATGGCCAGTCACATGTTTCATCACTGAATAAAGAAAATAGGCATGTGCCATGTAAAAATACATGCATGGAAATGTTCATGGAGCTGTTACATTAATGTGTTTGTGTATGATATGCAGAAATTAAGTGGTCATAATGAGGTGTTAATTGTGTTTTATGTATCCATTGACATTCTTCAATAGAGTGATTTTTGTACTTAACCAAATATCGATGATATTGAGTACCTGTGCGTGTAGTAGTGACATCATGATCAATAATTTTCTCAGGAACTAAGATTTCAGATTGTTCTTCAATTAAAGGAGGATCATCAAGAAGTGGAGCAAGTGGTAAAGTTCCTTTAAAGGGTTTAAGTAAGCTAATATGAAAAGAATTATGTATAGTCCAATGAGATGGAATATCTAATCGAAATGAATTATCATTAATTTTTTCTATAATGCGAAACGGTCCATAATAGCGTGGTGCAAGTTTAATTTTAGGATGCTGCAAAATATTTTTGAGACGTCTTTTAATTATTCGCAACCATACGAAATCATTTTCCCTGAATTCTTTGGCTAATCGTTTAGTATTGATAATACGTGTATATCGCTCTTGACTTTTCCTAATGTGCTCATGAACATCATGAAGTATAGAAACGTGATCTTGAGCAATAGAATCAGCCATCAGAATGTCGGTTTGGGTGAGGGACATGGGAGTGGGAAGCTTTTTACCAAAAACTATTTCAAAAGGTGCACGACCAGTAGTGGTATGTGAAGTGTTATTGTAAGCAAATTGAAGCAATGGCAACTTTTCATCCCAGTTATTAGATCTAATGAATAACAATGCAATAAATCAAGAATAGTACTATTTGTAGCCTCACTTTGTCCATTACTTTCAGGATGAAATGCAGAGCTAAAATCTATTTTAGAACCAAAATGTTGAAATAAGGCAACCCAAAAATGATTGCAAAACCTAACATCACGATCAGATAACATTACTTTAGGAAATCCATGATGTGGAAAAAATGCATTTAATGAATAATTTTGCAGCTTGAGGTGCAGTCAAAGTTTTTCTACATGGAATGAAATATGCATATTTACTAAACCTATCAACTATTGTCCAAATCATATCATTATGTGATGAAGTGATAGGAAGACCTGTGATAAAATCCATAGAGATTTGTTCCCATGGTTCATTTGGAATAGGAAGGGGCATTAATAATCCAAATGGTTTACCATGATGACGTTTGACACGCTGACAGACAATGCATTGAGAAACATAATGTGCAATGTCTTTTTCCATGTGTGGCCAAAAGAAGAAATCTTTGCAAGCAGAAATGGTGCTTTGTATGCCTCTATGACCCATGTAAGATGGTTCATGCATTTCTTTAATGACAAAATCTTTAAAAGCTTGGGTTATGCACAATCTATGTTGAAAATAGAGAAAACCATTATGAAATGTATAATGTTCATCAGATAAAGATGCAGCATTGTTGAAGTCATGCCATGCATGTGAAAAATACAAATCAGATGCATAAGTGGAAACCATGTCTTGAAAAGAATGGATTTGAATGGCAGAAATATTATTCAAAACAACGGAATTCGAAGGAAAACGGCTAAGAGCATCAGCTAGGTTGATATTGTATCATGGGTTGGAAATTTTGAATGAATGATGCCCATTTAAGATGTCTATCAAAGATTAAGGGCTGACTTAATAAATGCTTAATAGCCTGTTGATCGGTTTTGATTAATACTTCAGAGCCCATAAGATAGTGTTTCCAAATTTGCAAAGCATGCACAACTGCTAACAGTTCTTTATCATACGTACTATAATTCTGTTCTGAGGGTTTAAGCTTTCTACTCTCAAATGCAATGGGATGGTCATTTTGCATCAGAACAGCACCTATTTCTGAACCGCTAGCATCAGTAACAACATGAAAGGGTTGTGAGAAATCAGGTAATTGTAAAACAGGTGCATGTGAAAGTGCATGTTTAAGTTTGTCAAAGGACTGTTGTTGGGTAAATCCCCATGCAAATTTTATTTTCTTTTTCAACAACAAAGTAAGAGGCAATGCTAAATAAGAAAAATTTCGAACAAACTTCCTATAGAAACTAGCCAACCCAAGAAAAGAACGAACATCATTGACTGATTGTGGTGTAGGCCATTCTATGATAACTCTAATCTTTTTCGGATCCACATGCACACCTTCACTTGAAATAATATGTCCTAAATATTCTAGCTTACGCTGAAAGAAATAACTCTTTTCAGGATTAGCATAAAGTGTGTTTTCTCGTAACAAATGAAAAACTATTTCAAGATGCTTTTCATGTTCACTATCATTCTTACTGTAAACAAGTATGTCATCAAAGAATACAAGAACAAAAGCTTGGTAATCAAGAAAAATATTATTCATCATTCACACAAATGTAGCAGGGGCATTAGTAAGTCCAAAGGGCATTACCATAAATTCATAATGGCCATTTTGAGTTCTAAATGCAGTCTTAAAAATATCACTTTGTGTCATACGAATCTGATGGTAACCCGATTTAAGATCAATTTTACTAAAGACACGAGCTCCTCGTAACTTATCTAAGAGATCATCTATTCGAGGAATAGGGTATCTATTCTTGATCGTGATCTTGTTAAGGGCTCTATAATCAATGCACATTCGATAAGTTTTATTCTTCTTCTCTACTAAGAGAACGGGTGCTCCAAATGGGGAAGAACTAGGCCTTATAAGTCCTTTTTGTAGTAGGTCTTTTACTTGATTTTTTATTTCCTTTTGATGTAATGGGCCATGTCTATAAGGTGCTTTATGAGGAGGAGAACTACCAGGGACTAAGTCTATGCTATGGTCAAAGGATCCTCGAGATGGTGGTAGTTCAGAGGGATATTCAGACATAAAACAATCCTTATAAGTACTTATGAAAGGTTTATATGCATTTGAAAGTGTATGCGTATAATCATTGATGACATTAACAAAAAAAATGCATGAGTTAAATCCTTTCCTAAATGCACGCTTTGCTTGAGTGTGACTAATCAATGGAAATGGCTGGAAATCATGCCGTGCAGACAAAGTAATGATTTGACCTTTGAAAACAAACTTAAAGGTATGAGTATGGTAGTCAATACGTGGGTTATAATGGTGAGGAAAAGGCATACCTAGTATAACATCATAAGATTGCAAAGGTGCAATTAAAAATGTTCGTGAGTCAACATAAGGGCCTATGCTAATCGTAACATCTTGCACTTCTCGTGTTACATTATAACAACTACCTTGAAATGCAGCTTTCACTTTATACAAAGAAGGAAACGTTTGTAATTTAAGTTCTTGTACTAATAAATGTGAAATGAAGTCATGTGAACTACCATCGTCATGTAGAATTTTAACTAGTTTGTTATTTATTGTACCCTGCATGCAAAGAAGAGAGTGTAGAGAGATATTGTTACCCAAGGTACTTAAGTCCTTCTCCAGTGATTCCTCTATCCAAACAGGAGGAATTTCTTCATTATAGACCTCCATGTTATGCAATCGAGCTGTAGCCTGTTTCATATGAAGAGGTGGCAATCTGCACCTTATTTTTGTATGTCTAGGTTTACCACAATTCCAACAGGTGATTCGTGGTCGCTTCTGTTGGGCATTCATTGCTGAAGTTTGAAAGGTAGGTGGTTTGGTTGGTTGGAGAGATGAAGCAACGGGTGAAGTTGAGTAATTGGATTGTAGAGGTCGAGGAAAGCTAGGGTAAGATGGGGCATTAAAATTACGCTTCATAGGAAATGAAGGTTTAACAGGAAATGGTCGGGGACGTGGTTGTTGTAGAGGGAGTGACTTGGTTATGGACTGGAATTCTTTTTCTGCATCATAAGCAAAAGATATAGCCTCGTTGAGGGTTGTAGGTCATAGGGTGTGAAGCTTGGCTTGGATACCCACTTCCAAACCATCTTCGTATTTCTGCTGCAAGATATCCTCGGATACATCTTCAAGCATTCGTACAAGTAGTAAATTTTGCCAGAACCGCTCTGTGTAGGTAGTAACCGTATCACCCTCCTTCCATGTAAGGGTCGTCCATGCACGTCGAACATGCGAATGGTATTGAGGAGGAAGAAATGAATCCTTCACGTTTTCTTGAAAAGCCTTCCAAGTTGTTGGACGCTCCATACTGTGCCGCAGGACATTCCACCAGAGTTGTGCTTTACCTACTAAATAGTTAGTGGCAAATTTAACTTTTTCACTTTCAGCATACATTTCATCGGTATAAAAATCATCAAACTGCGACAACCAAGAAAGTACTAAAGGCCCATCCTTTCGGCCATCAAATCGTAGAAACTGGTAGTTTCTATTACCAATCTTTGAATGAGTAACATCAGATTGGGCAGACACAATAGCTTTTACTACTCTCGTAAGGTTGTCTTCCTCAGCTTGCATCTTTTGGAGGATTTCATCACGTTGTTGGATCTCGTTCTGAGCTCCTTGAAGCTCATGCCGCAAGAGCTCTAGTTGCTGTTCAAGTGTTGCCGCAGGTAGAGGTGAATTACTGTAATCCTCCACGGTGCTCTTGGACCCTTGCTCTCAACCTTGGTGTATTGAACCTTCTCGTTTGCAACCTTGGTGTCTCGATCCCGTGTTCTCAACCTTGCTTGGTATCTTGAACACTCAATCAAGTGCCACCAAAATATGACCAAGGATTTCACCCTTGCAAGGTAGCTCATTGGAAAGTTCGTTCTGAGAGCTTTCCAACAGTATATTACACGCCTCAATCCGACCTACGGATTGAAAGTTACACTTGATTCTTTGTTGGGTCCATCTTGGAAATTGCCGCGAGCGCCTTGCACAAGTACCAAAGAAAGAGAGAGAGAGACTTGAGTACAACTCCAAGAGATGGTGGAGTGGTCAAAGTACTTCCCTTGAAAGTAGGAGGTTGTGGGTTCAAATCCTCCTACCTTAGGGACTCTAAACCTCTCTATTACCACTCAAAAATTAAAATTGTCTCGCGCGTAGCCAACGGCTGCCAACGGTCGCCAAGGGAGCCTTGGGTGCCAATGTTGCCAATGTATTGCCTAAGCTCTTTGCCTTAGTCGACGCTTTGGAGTAAGCCGAAGGAGAAGATGTAGGTTCTGGTTCTGGAACAGAAACAGAAACCGAAGCCGAAGCAGAAACCGAAATCAAAACAGGAACAGGAAACGGAAACGGAAACGAAATCGGAATCGCGAACAGAGAATAGAGAACAGAACCCTTTGTATTGACGCGTGCAGAGCTCTGATATCACTGTTGCCAGGATCTTACTCATGCGCATACAGAGATTACGGACACAGAAAACACACAGAGAATAGATGCAACAAGAGACGAGACACAACACAGTATTGGGTGCAATCTCCCCCCCACGCACTCTGTTTCGACAGTCCACAGAGTGCATGTATTTATAGGACTTTGATTACGTCGAAAATAGTGGTTACATGAGGGCGGCTTCGAAAAGCAGGCGTGAAACTAAAAGTTGGTAACTTTTACAGAAAGCCATTACTTTAAATAATAGAAACTGCGGTCTATAACGACCCTTATTCTAACCATTACTTTTCTAACAATAGAACCTTCTACGCAGGTTTATTTACAAAATAAATAATAATTATTCGGATTATTGATGTCCGCCCTTTCACGCCTTGCACTTTAACATTTTAACAATGCCTTGTTCAATAATATACAACATTATTACTCAGTGGTTCATCAATGGCTTGACTCCACAACTTAAAGAGATTATGATTATACGTTGTGTAGGGGCTATGACGCTAGATGTAGTAATCGCAATGGCTCTGCAGCTGGAAAACAAGGTTGGAGGATTTACAGAAGACCTGGAGTGGTTAGAAACAAACAGAAATGTAGCTGAAGATATGACCAGACAAGTATACTACATCACATGCAAGAATTAAGGCCATACTAGTGCCACTTGTGCACTTAATCAGATATTCTGTGCTATCTGCAACACTATCGGACACACCACCGAAAACTGCGCATACAATGCAAAAGTGCAAGGAACAGCGACTGTCAATGCAATTATACAGGAACCAGGACAGCCAGCCAATCATTATGTGCCTCCGCAAATGAGGAATAATCAGCAACAAGGATATCAAAATTACAGAGGACAGAGGAATAACAACTATAATGCAAACCGCTGGCAGACCGGACCACCACCGGAAAATCCTAATCTACCACCACCGCGCTATCATTTTTGTGGTGAATTTGGTCATATTAGGAGATTTTGTAAGGATACAGCTGAGTATGATCAGAGGAAGAAGGAACGTCAGAATCCAATGGCTAACATGGTACAAATCACACCTGTGGAAACACAAGCCGCTGTAGTTCAGACCCGTTCCGACAACAGCTGTAGCCAGCAGCAGAAATATTTGAACCAGGAATACGCGAATAACAAAGAATGTACAACAAGGCTAGTCAATGGACCACAGCAGAACCACCAGTCTTCCCAGATCCTATTCCGGTAACTCAGACCTCGTTAACCAAAGAAGGAACACAACAACAGGTTCCAGCAGCAGGAACATCATTAGCAGCAAGCACATTACCAACAGTAGACGCTTCATCATCAAGAGAAGCATCAACTTCAACACCGGTGGAGCATGTCAACCAATCTCAACAGGCTTGGGAAATTTTATCGAAGGCATCTATCACCCTGCCTCTGGGCCAACTACTCGCATTGGTATCCGGAATTCGACAACAATTCCAACAGTAGTTTAGCCCGGTGCCTTCTTGTATTCCAGCGACAGCAACAGTACAACCGGAACCCGAATCTATGGTCGATCATTCAGTTCCTTTAATTACAGTATGGTATAAGAATCATAAAATCACACAGGTACTAATTGATGGAGGATCTGGAGTCAACATTGCTACTGCTGCACTATGCAAAAGGTTAGGATGGACCAAAATTGAACCAGTTCAATTCTTTGTCAGAATGGCCGATCAATCAAGAGTCCATCCCATGGGACTCGTACGAAATGTACCAATCACTTTACAAGGTACGACATTCAAGATGACCTTTATCATACTAGATTTACCGGAATCCACTCTTGATTACAACCTTCTTTTCGGCCGACCTTGGCTGAAGCATGCGAAGGTAATACAGGACTGGTCTGCACAAGAGCTCACTTTTAAGGATGCAAATCGTAAATATGTGGTAAAACTAGATGCTATACAACCTTGCGAGTTACACGCTAGACCGTATTTCGCTGAACCAGTCCATATGCTAGATGGATTATCAGATGATGAAGAAGAAGAGTTTCTGAAAAATAACATTGACTTGATCTCCTTAGGAACTGTTGATCTACAATCTGTTGTAGATAACTGGAACCCTGCAGTTTGCACGGTAATGACTGTAACAGAAGAAGATAAGAAGGGAGATACTGCTGATATAGATGATGCTCAACTGCAACAACCTTTTAAGCCAGCAGACAACACAGAGAAGCCTCGACAATTTTATGTCCCAGAAGATCAGTTGATCACTTATAATTTAGGCGATCAAGATCATCCGCGTCCTGTGAAAATAAAGCAAAACTTATCGAAAACATTTCAGGCAGGCTTAATCCAGCTACTCCAAGAATTCTCCGACGTCTTTGCATGGGATTACAAAGATATGAAAGGATTGGACCCGCGCATCTATCAACACAGAGTCATGCTGAAACCGGAAGCGAAACCGATCAAGCAACCCAGCTACCGGATGAATCCAAATTATGCATCACAGGTAAAAGCAGAACTTGATAGGCTACTTAAAGTCGGATTCATCGTACCAGTAGAGCATGCTGAATGGATCTCACCAATTGTTATTGTCCCTAAGAAGAATAAGCAATTACGAATATGTGTAGATTACCGGAAACTTAACGCAGCTACAGTGCCTGATCCTTTTCCGATCCCTTTTCTTGACACAATGCTTGATAGAGTAGCAGGACATGAAATGTATTCATTCCTAGATGGGTACAGCGGATACAATCAAGTTAGAATGGCTGAAGAAGATATACCGAAAACTGCATTCATTACCAACTAGGGTGTATTTGCTTGTACGGTAATGTGGTTTGGATTGAGAAACACACCAAGTACATTTCAAAGATGTATGCATGAGATATTTTCTCCTTATCTCACTTCGTTTATGCAAGTGTATCTTGACGATTTTTCAATTTTTGGTAAAATGATGGCACATTTGTTACATTTATGGTTCTGTTTTCAGAAGTACAGAGAATACAGACTCTGCTTAAACCCAAACAAATCCGTGTTTGCGGTTTCATGTGGCAAGTTACTTGGCCACATCGTATCTGCACAAGGTATTCGAGTAGATCCAGACAAAATCACGGCAGTATTAGAAACTCCAATGCCCACGACCCCGAAAGAAGTAATGCGCTTTATGGGCCAAGTAAGATGGCATGGACGACACTTACGGTGGCTTGCTCATTTGGCAATACCACTAAACAAGCTAATGATCAAAACCCCTCGATAATTTCAATGGACCCAGGAATGCCAGATAGCATTTGATCGTTTAAAGAATTTATTAACACAAGTTCCCATCTTACAACCTCCGGACTGGGATAACCCGTTTCATGTTTTCGTCGACGCTTCAGATATTGCCATTGGCAGTATTCTGATGCAACAAACAGATAAGTGGTTCCGACCTGTTTATTATGCTAGCAGGAGACTTGCGCCTGCAGAGAAGAATTACTCTGTGACAGAAAGAGAATGTCTAGGGCTAGTATATTCTGTCAAGAAATTCAGACATTACTTGTTGGGCCGTAAATTCACATTTCATGTAGATCATGCTACACTTGTTTATCTGGTTCGGCAACAGCATCTAGGTGGTCGATTAGCACGATGGGTTCTACTTTTATAGGAATTTGACTATGAAGCCATTCATCAGCCAGGTAGTTCACATGCCTTAGCAGATTTCCTATCTCGCTTAGATTCCGGTGAAGCTCCGATAGGTATAGATGACACGACTCCAGCGATTTATAGCTCAAAACCAACGAATGATGAAATTACAGACCCACCTATACCATCTACGTATTATGATCAGATCCTGACCTTTCTCACTGATGGCTGCCTTCCATCTAAGACTTCTACGGTAGTACGCAGGAAAATTGCAGTTTTCAGCCACCGATTTCGGTTAATTGCTGGAGAATTATACTATGTGGATCATACCGGAATTTTACTTCGATGTATTCCACCGCATGAAGTTAACTCAGTTATTACTTTGGCTCACTCAATTCCTTCCGGTGGCCATTTTGCAGCAGACTTAACACACCGAAAAATCCTGCAGAGTGGTCTCTGGTGGCCAACTATGTACAGAGATGTATCATAGTTTGTCAAACAATGTGATACCTGTCAAAGATCTGGACAGCCCCTGCAACGTCATCTTTTTCCTCTGCAACCCATCTTACCATTTGAACCTTTCCAGAAGTGGGGTCTTGATTTTATCGATCCAATTACACCTCTAGCAGTCTTCAGTAACAACCGTTACATACTAACTTGTATAGACTATGCAACCAGATGGGCAGAAGCCTGGGCTTTACGGTCTGCTATAGCAGTTGTGGTAGAAAAATGTCTGCTAACTGATGTCTTTCAACGATTTGGTTTACCACTGGAAATTGTTTCAGACCAAGGCACCCATTTTATGAACAACTTGATTAAAGCACTGACACAGTCATTCCAGATCACCCATAAATTTAGTTCACCATATTACCCTCGTGCAAATGGATTGGCCGAAAGTACAAACAAATCTCTGTTGAATATGCTTCGGAAATTGATCATGGAAACACCGGAAAGATGGGATCAAATGTTACCTGCAGTGTTATGGGCATATCGTACCACATACAAGGTTGCAACAGGCTTAACCCCTTTCAAATTAGCTTATGGTATAGAAGCAATCGCACCTATGGAAATAGTTATACCAAGTTTACGTGTAGCCATCACTCAGAAACTGCTACCGAAAGACTCATTGTCGTTTCGGTTGGATTCACTCAGGAAATTGGACGAACAGAGATGGCAGAGTTTTTTAACTATGCAAGAAATACAGTTAAGATAGACTCGTACGCATGATCGACACTTGAAAACTCCAGTTTTTTCGGTGGGACAGCTTATCCTTTTTTAAATGCAAAGTCGAATAGGTCTGCAGGAAAATTCAAATTACGCTGGTTCGGCCCTTACCAGATTTCAAGACAAATTGGTCCAGCAACTTTTCGGTTGACTACGTTGACCAGAAATCCACTTCCAAAAGTAATCAACGGTTCGAAGCTGCGACCGTATCAACACACTTCTAGCCCGCACTAACACATTTGGCGGTGGGCCGCGTTTTTTTGGGTTTTACTTTACTTTCCGTTACTCTTCCTTTCTTTTTAGATTTATAAGTACTGTAAATATCCGCGTTTTAAACAATATTTATGAATAAAGCCGCCCTGCCCCTTCGAGCTCTTTATTGTTGCATTACGAAGTTAAGAATTATCACTCCCCCTGCCTCGTGATTATTACTGCTTTGATTACTCTCTGCTAAAGCACCACTACATAACCTTCTCCAGTTCACCGAAAAAAACGCTATTATGTTTCTGTGATTGTGCTTTTTGTTTTTTTGTGTTCTGTGTATCTGTGTTGTGTGCTCTATCTTCGTGCGCGTTATGGAAGCATTAGCGAACTATGCTGCTTTCTGTGACGGACTCCCTACTGACGTAGGAGAGTTCTTGCGCACCCGTGGGCTTGCCAACTTCGCTGAATTGCCTTGGCATTCAGTGGAAGCCCACCCCTTCTTCGCGCAGATTATACCTGCCATCGCTCAATCACCAACCACCGAGCGAAGATGGGTCTTCCCATCGTTGTCCTCTCGAACCGTAATTACATTCCAAGCCTTTGCTGAGTCGTTCCGACTCACACCCCAAGGCCGCGAGAATGGCCCAAGCATACCATTAGCCCGCATGATAGAGCTTTTTCCCCGATACTCATCCAACAAGTATGCCATTCTATGCCGCCCTGACCCCGAAAGAACCGCACTCCAGTTCTTAGTCGCCATCCTAAACCTGCAAAAACGCACTTACGGCATATCCCGCCCCTTTTACTCCGCCATCGATCTAGCCGCCCGTGAACCCGTAAACTTCGCCTCTTACTTCTTCCAACGAATCCACAAAGAATGTGTAGCCATAGTTAAACAGGTGAACAAGGGAGCCACTCCTAGGTCTAGATTGCCGCATATCATTTCCTTTCTCTTTCCGGCAATTCTGGCAGCACAACCACCACTTAGAGGTCCCATTCTGCAACACGAAGAATCTGTGCAACCATTAGAAGACGACGAAGAGGAGACCAACCAGCTTTTCCGAAGAAAATGAATCAGAATCAGCTCTTCCAAAAGTGAAGCACAGAAGTCAGTCGGACAAGATAAAGAAGCCGAAGGGCAAGAAGAAGACACCTTCCACGACACTGCCACATCCATACAACATGATTCAGCGGCGCAGTCTTCCTCATCTGAGCAACAAGAAAAGGAAAAACAGACTGAAACATAAACAATCTCGACCGAAGAAGAATCACAGCAACAGTCTCAAGAAGGACAACAAACAGAGGACAAACAAGCTGCTAAAGACGCTATGGACAGACTAATTAAGGCAGTAGAATGTGCATTCTCGGAGCCGGAACAACAAAATACTGTTGGTGCAGATCAATCACCAATTGAATGTTTGAAGACTAAAGAATGAAGGATGAGATCAATTCTTGAAGCTTGGAAGAAGGATACATTCAGAATATATGAGGAATGTACACATATGTACATAGTTCACTTAGAGCTTTGATTAGTCATAGACTTGTACAAATTTATCTATAAATACCTTGAAAATGTCGAGGCGTGGAATGAGAGCATATGTAAGAATAGATAGAATTCAAGAAAGAGGAAGAGAGATGTCATGAGACATGAAAAATTTAGTTGAGTTTTCTCTCATCACTCAACTGTAACTTTCTGAGTAAATGAAGAAATATTGCGCCCGATCTTTTCGTGTCTGCTCCGTCTGTGTTTGATCAATTGTAAAATCCTTTTTGAGGATATCTAAGTTGGTAGTTAATGAGTCTGTGACCTGAGTTTCATAGTCCAATTGCAAACAGGCTAGGAGAATTGTTAGTAGGAACATTCATATGTGTTGAGTGTTCACAGTTCTCTGAAACAGGCGCAAATTTTGATCTTAATCTTTTGGTTAGTTCTCACTCCATAGTTTAAAGTTTTGTGCAAGCAAGCACTTAATCTTTAAGTTGGAAGGTAATCTACTCGTGGCTAGAAGCATTTGCTTAAACGAGTTTTTTACTGAGAGAATTGAAGTTAAGAAGTTAGGGGTGTCTAAATCGACTTCTCAGAAGTGCAGATTCAGACATAGGTAACTTGTGAAGTTGATTTCTCAAGTTATACTAAACCTTTTGAAGAACTTTAACTTGGAGGAGGTGCACAATCTCTAGGCGACACTCCATACAAAATTTCATAGAAAACTTTACATGTTTGATAGGTCAATGAGAAGAAATTGTGCAGTAGACTTTCTGTGTTTTACCTTCTTCACAGAATTTCTTAACTTTTGATAATTTGGAGATTGGACCTCTAATTTGGTGAAGGTTTTGACTTACTCTTGATATAGAGGTGTTCTAAATTCAAGAGTAGGTTGTTCTTTTGGAGATTAACACTCTCCATCAGTGGTATCAGAGCAGGAGACATCAAATCAAGGAAAGGAGGGTCCCGACTGCTGCAGATTTAAGAAATCAACAATTGAAGAACTAAAAGGTGAAAGTTTGAAGGCAAAGCTTGAGGAGGAGACCATACGACATCAAGAAGGACAAAAGGAGTCTAATTCGAAGTAAAGGTACATATATTGTTTATAAAGCTTGAAGATTTCAATACATAGGTGGACACAAGATGGGAGATTCTCTACAGATAGAGAAATTGGATAGGGAAAACTATCCTGCATGGTCAATGAGGATGGAAGCTCATCTTATGAGCAAAGATTTAATAGCCTACATCACAGGAGAAGAAGAAAAGCCACAGTTCAGAGATCCTAGTGTTCCAACTAGGGAAGAGTTAGCAGATTTGAAAAATTGGATGAAGAAAGATGCTCAAGCTAGGAGCATTATCTATATGGGAGTCAATGATTACTTGTTACCTCATATTCGAGGTCTTGAAAGTGCAACTGATATTTGGAATGCTTTGGAGGAGCATTTCCAGAATACTACAAAGTCAAGGAAGGCATCCTTATGGGCAGAGTTTACAACCTTCAAGAAGAAGGCTTCTCAATCTATTTCAGACTATGTGACAAGGATGAAAGACATTGCAGATGCATTAGGAGCTGTTGATGAAGACATTGAGGAGGATAAATTGGTAAGGCAAATTCTTACAGGTTTGAGAGGTAATGACAAATGGAAGCCATTCATTTTGTCTACAGAGTTATCACTTGATCATTTCACTCCTGATTTAAATCAGTTGCTAGGTCATATGCTAACATTTGAGCAGGATGTTAAAGGAGATGGTGACAAGAGTGCAGGTCATGCAATGTACTCAAAGGACAAGAAGAAGAATAGCAAAGGAAAGCAACAAGCAGGTGAAGATGAAGGTACAACTAGTCAAGTCAACTTCCTAAGAGGAAGAGGAGGTGGCAAAGGTACAGGAAGAGGCAGGAATAACAAAGATGGAGGCAAAGCCTGCTGGATTTGTGGTACGACAAATCACTTAGCTAATGATTGTTGGCATAATAATCAGAGTAATGGTGGATACAATCAAAATTATAACTCAAGAGGAAGAGGTGGCAGAAGTCAAAGAGGTAATTTCAGAGGCAGAGGTGGTAGGAGTTACTTTGGAAGAAATGCAGGTAGAGGATTCCAAAGTCAACAATATAACAACACCTACTACAATTATGCTTCAGATCAAAAGGAGGATTCAACATTGATAATGAATGCAACTTGTGAAAGGCAAAGTGAAGATCAAAGAGTTTTCTACATTGACTCAGGGTGTAGCAATCACCTGAGTGGTAATATATCTTTGATGACTGATTTGGAGAATAAGGTTTTTAATCATGTTGTTCAAACAGGTGACAACACAAAGCACAATGTGAAGTCAATTGGATCAGTGAAGGCCAAGGATGGTAGCACCTTATTGAGTAAGGTTTTGTATGTTCCTACAATTCCTAAGAATTTGATAAGTGTAGGACAAATTGTTGAAAAGGGATATGAAGTAAGGTTCACTAATGATGGAGTATATGTGGAAGACCCTAGCCAAGGGTATAAACAGATTGTTTCAAGGAAAAAGGAAGAAAGATTATTTACATTGAAGATTCAAGGCAATATTGGTCATGCTATGTTCACATATGGAGGACATAAGATCTCTGAGTTAGATCTTTGGCACAAGAGGCTTGGACATTTCAATGAAAGAGGTATTAAAGATATGATTAACAATGGTTCAGTGCTTGGATTGCCTAATGTTGCAGGTCAACATATGACATACAAATGTGAGGCATGTCAATTAGGTAAGGCTCATAAGTATTCTTACTCCAAGCATGGTTTTATGTACTCAGAGAAGCTTGAATTGGTACACACAGATGTGTGGGGACCATCAAAGGATTTCAGTATAAATGGGTCAAGGTATTATGTGATTTATGTTGATGATGCTACTAGATGGATCACTATCTATGTGATCAAAGATAAGTCAGAAGTGTTTAATACATTCAAACACTATCATGCATATGCAGAAAGAATTACAGGTCATAAGTTGAAGAGATTAAGGTCAGATGGAGGGGGAGCGTATTTCTCTAATGAGTTCAGTGATTACTTATGGAATGCAGGTATAAAAAGGGAAGTTACTTGCAGGTACTCTCCTCAACAAAATGGTGTAGCAGAAAGGAGAAATAGAACACTTGTTGAGTTTGCAAGATCCATGATGAAGGAGAAAAATTGCCCTAATTATTTGTGGGCTGAGGCTGTAAATACAGCCACTTATTTGGTCAATAGGTTACCATGTAAAGCCTTGCAGGGTATGACACCATATGAGGCCTGGTGGGGTAAGAGACCTACCTTGGATCATTGCAGAGTTTTTGGATGTGTGGCATATGCATATGTGCCATCACAATTAAGGCACAAGTTGGAGCCTAAAGCTGAAAAATATGTTTTCATTGGTTATGATGATAAGCAGATGGGCTATAGATTGTGGAGTCCATCTACAAAACAATTTATGGTTTCTAAAGATGTTACATTTGATGAGCAAAGCACTTGGTATGCAGGTACAATCAATATCAATACAGGAGATGAAGAAGAAGTGAATCAAAGGAAAGGTAAATCAAAGGTTCAAATATTTGATGAACAAGAGAATAATGAAGTGCAGGTTGAAGTGGAAGAAACCCCAAGATTTGATCCTGAATATGAAGAACCAGAAACCTCAAGAAGTGGAGAGCTTAGGAGGTCTACAAGGAATAAATGGCAACCTACTAGGTATAGCTATGATACTTCATTTTTGGCCACAAAAGACTATGCTTATATGATGAAAACAGATGAAGACCCTTCTACATATGAAGAGGCAAAAGGTAAGGAAAATTGGGAGAAAGCTATGCAGGAAGAATATGATGCACTATTGGAGAATCAAACATGGGATTTGGTTCCAAAACCAAATAGTCAGAAAATCATTGGATGCAAATGGGTTTACAAGACCAAGAGGTTTGCAGATGGAAGTGTGTCTAGATACAAAGCTAGACTTGTTGTCAAAGGGTTTGCTCAGACTTATGGTGTTGACTATGATGAGACTTATAGTCGTGTGGCAAAGATGACAACCATCAGGACACTTATAGCTATTGCTGCATGTAAAGGTTGGAAGTTATGTCAACTTGATGTGAAAAATGCTTTTTTGAATGGTTATATTTCAGATGATGTGTTCATGGAGCAACCTCAAGGGTTTAGAGATAAAAAGTATCCAGATCATGTGTGCAAGCTCAAGAGAGCTTTGTATGGCTTGAAGCAGGCCCCAAGGGCATGGAACTATAGACTTGTAAAGTTCTTGAAAGAACTTGGATTTCAGGTGTCTAAAGCAGATAGTAGCTTGCTTGTCAAAGCAAGTGATAATGGTTTCATATACATGTGCATATATGTTGATGATATAATCCTTACAGGTACAGATGAAGAAGGAATACAAAGACTCAAGAAGCAAATGGAAAAGGAGTTCAAGATAAGTGACTTGGGAGACTTGTCATACTTCTTGGGCATGGAGATTACATATACTCAACATGGAGTATTTGTGACCCAAGAAAGGTATTTGAAGAACTTGTTAATCAAGTTTAAAATGGATGATTGCAGGGTAGCACCTACACCAATGGAGGTGAATCACAAATTGAGTAAGTTTGGAGGTGAAGAATTCAAGGACATGAGACAATATCAGAGTTTAGTTGGTAGTCTTATCTATGCTACTTTAACTAGACCTGATTTATCATATGCAGTAGGGGTTTTGTCTCAATTCATGCATTGCCCAAGGAAAGAACATTGGATTGCAGGTCAAAGAGTGTTGAGGTACATTAAGGGTACACTCAATGAAGGTTTGTATTATGGGTTTACCTCAGATACAAATATCAAAATTTATAGTGATGTAGATTGGGCAGGTAATCCAGATGATAGAAGGTCAACTTTTGGATATATGTGTTATGTGGGAGATAAACTTATCTCATGGTGTTCCAAGAAGCAACATACAATTGCTTTGTCTTCTACAGAAGCAGAGTACAAAGGCATGGTTGAAGCTGCAAAGGAAGTGATTTGGCTCAAGACTTTGATAAAAAGTTTTGACATTGTGCATGGGGTACCAATTATATATGGAGATAACATGAGTTCATTGTATTTAGCTGCTAATCCTGTTTTTCATGCCAGGACCAAACACATTGAGATTCAGTATCACTTTCTAAGAGAGAAAGTGATGGATAAGGAGATTGAAGTCATACATACTTCAACAAAGGATCAGATAGCTGATATGCTTACAAAGAGCTTGGATGGACCAAAGCTACATAAGTTTAAAGACATGGCAGGTATAAAGAAGAAAGGAGAAACCTCAATTGATGATTGAGGGGGAGCTGTTGGTGCAGATCAATCACCAATTGAATGTTTGAAGACTAAAGAATGAAGGATGAGATCAATTCTTGAAGCTTGGAAGAAGGATACATTCAGAATATATGAGGAATGTACACATATGTACATAGTTCACTTAGATCTTTGATTAGTCATAGACTTGTACAAATTTATCTATAAATACCTTGAAAATGTCGAGGCGTGGAATGAGAGCATATGTAAGAATAGATAGAATTCAAGAAAGAGGAAGAGAGATGTCATGAGACATGAAAAAGTTAGTTGAGTTTTCTCTCATCACTCAACTGTAACTTTCTGAGTAAATGAAGAAATATTGCGCCCGATCTTTTCGTGTCTGCTCCGTCTGTGTTTGATCAATTGTAAAATCCTTTTGAGGATATCTAAGTTGGTAGTTAATGAGTCTGTGACCTGAGTTTCATAGTCCAATTGCAAACAGGCTAGAAGAATTGTTAGTAGGAACATTCATATGTGTTGAGTGTTCACAGTTCTCTGAAACAGGCGCAAATTTCGATCTTAATCTTTTGGTTAGTTCTCACTCCATAGTTTAAATTTTTGTGCAAGCAAGCACTTAGTCTTTAAGTTGGAAGGTAATCTACTCGTGGCTAGAAGCATTTGCTTAAACGGGTTTTGTACTGAGAGAATTGAAGTTAAGAAGTTAGGGGTGTCTAAATCGACTTCTCAGAAGTGCAGATTCAGACATAAGTAACTTGTGAAGCTGATTTCTCAAGTTATACTAAACCTTTTGAAGAAATTTAACTTGGAGGAGGTGCGCAATCTCTAGGCGACACTCCATACAAAATTTCATAGAAAACTTTACATGTTTGATAGGTCAATGAGAAGAAATTGTGCAGCAGACTTTCTGTGTTTTACCTTCTTCACATAATTTCTTAACTTTTGATAATTTGGAGATTGGACCTCTAATTTGGTGAAGGTTTTGACTTACTCTTGATATAGAGGTGTTCTAAATTCAAGAGTAGGTTGTTCTTTTGGAGATTAACACTCTCCATCAAATACAAACCAGGTAACAATTCAAACTGTAACTCCCACTCCACCACCGGAACCTCCACTAAACCCAATCCTTCCAATCCCACTCATCGCACCCGTCGAGCCCACAGCCTCTTCCGCCTCATCACCCAATTACTCTCCACCGACCTCCCAACAACTCCACACCACATCCTCTTCACAACCTCGACCCCCTCTTCTACTCCCCTCAATTCCAATCTTCTCTGAGCTTGCTTCAATGGGGCAACTGCTCATTGATCTCTCCCAGCACCAGTCCAGATAAGAGAAGTCACGGACAATATTCGCAACGAGCTGCAACATAAGGTAGATGTCCTAGAAGTGGATATTACACCATTACAGGAGGAGGTTGACGCAGTCAAGGCCGAAAACCACCAGCTCCAGGCACAAATTCTCCAATTTCAAGCTCAGCTAGCAGAACAGCAAACACTTGTCAAACAAAGAGATACAGCACTGGAACAGCTCGCCACAAAGGACCAATTATTAAACGAAACACAGGCAGAAATCAGGCAATTGAAGTTAGATATGCAGGATAAGGAAGATGCCAGAATTGCACTAGGAAATCTACTATAAGAAACAAGAGTCCAGCTGCAGGAAGCAGTACAGAAGAGCCAAGAGCAGCAGAGGGAAACTAAGCAAGCAGAAGAGCAACTACGTAGAACAAAAGCATCTTTAGACGAAGTCAATAATATACTTAAACACCAATTGAACAGGGAAGCTAAATATCAGAAAGACTTAGCAAATGCTCGAAGAGAAAGAGATGCTTACTACAAAAAAATAGAGTTCCAGAACCAACAGATCGAAAGGATAGATAATCAACTAATCAATCAGAAAGAAAGAGTAAGTGACATGCAGAAACAATTGGGCGAGATGAAGGTTTCAAGGGATGCAGCCCTATCAAATGAATTTTATTTGCAGGAGGCCTTTTTGCAAACACAAGCCGAAATTTTTCTTACCGAAGCAATCGCCTTAAGCTCGGTTAGGACAGATGCACAGTTAGTAGAGCCATCGATTTTAGTAGAGATGTTAGAAACACTCAAAAAGAAAATTACCCGAACTTTTAGGCTAGCCCGAAATATGTACTTAGAAGGCATAGTAGCCGAACAGTAAAGTTCTGACATGCGGGTTCGAAGTCCACCGTGCGTGCTAGTGTTAGTTGGCCACCGGATTGGCAAATGTAAAACAAAAACGTGTAATCACACACGCGAAAAGCGGTTACGCTTCATTTGTAAAATTTCTATTTAAAGCAATGAAAAGATACGCGAAGAGAGCACGAGCGCGATTCTCAAAATCACCAAACTGTCTGTCTGGGTGTGCCCGATCTCACTGTGTTTGTTGTTCGTTGATATCTGAGTAGTTATTACTGTGTTACTGTTGTTTCTCCAGTATTTGAGTAGTTATCTGAGTAGTTATTTCTGTATCCAATATCTGAGCAGGATCTTGCGTTTTGTATCCATCTGCACTTGATGTGCGTGTCCGTAGTCACGTTAACTTGGTAATTCATCTGTATGACCGTCTTGCGTTGTTACTGTATATGATCAGAGCAACTGATTCGCCCTATGGTTCGTTCTTGCTACTGATGTGATTTGTTCGTTCACACTGTTCAGTGTCCAGTGCAGAGTACTTGGTGAAAGGCTACAGGCCTGGAATTGCTAGTAATGTGTCGAGTTGTCATGTGTGAAATTTGGTGAATAAATCTGTGCAGCGATATAGTGTATTGAGATTGAATCGTGTTTGGATTGTCGCAATACTGTGGATTAGGAGTATATACATATATACGGTAAAGTTGAAGTAATCTATTGTTCCGAGTAGTACCACAAGGTAGCGTGTAACAGTAGAATACCTGAGTATGTGCGGTACCTGAGTAATTGAGCTAAGAGGTGACATTACGTGTCTCTGACGTGGCTAAGATTTGGGAACTAAGTACAGGGCCTCTGTCTAACAGACCCCTACCACTCCCAAGAACCCACTGAGACTGGTTAAATGCCATTCTGATAGTTAGAACCAAGCGTTTAACAATTGAGCATTTTAACTTTGCTAGTTAGCACTAGTTAACACTGTCACAACTGTAGGTACTGAAGCTAATGCAGAAGGTGTCGAAGATGGTGATATTCTGCATATTCCTGTTCGTGCTGCGGTTTCTATTGCACCTACTATAGAGCAGATTTGCTGGGATGGCAGAGATGCCCAGGCACCTGCATTGATAGCTTTGTTTGTCAAACGTGCCATTATTCCTCACATTTGCTCTTGCAGAATAGCTAAGGATGCTTGGGATACACTTATTACACTGTACCAAGCTAGGAATGAGGCTCGTGTTGCTTACCTCCGAAAACAGTTGGAGAGTGAGCACATGAATGAAGGTGATTCTATGGACAATTTCCTAACGAAGATCAAAGACTTGACGGAACAGTTGATTTCTGTTGATGAAGTTATACCAAATAGCTCACTTGTGCATATCGTTCTGAATGGTCTTCTTGATTCATATTAGAGTTTTGTTTCTACTCTTCCATTGATGATGAAAGGCAATTAAAATGCCTTATCATTTGAGGAGTTAGTCTCTATTCTGTTGCAGGACGATGAGTCCAGGCAGAACAGGTCCATTATGCAAGTTGCAGATCAAGCTTTCCTAGCTAGTCAGAAGGGCACAGGAAAATGGAGCTCTTCAACTAGTAAGCAAAAATCTACTAATTCTGCATATTCGAAGAAGGAAGATAAAAATGAGAAGAAATCAAAAAAGCAGAAATTGTTTTGTAAGTACTATAAAGGGAATGATCATATCATAAAGAACTGTCCAAAACTGGCTGCTAAAGAGGCAAAGAAGAAAGAGGCTGGAATGGTTGTTGCAGAGGCCTCTACACCAAAAATAGAGTCTACTAATCTTGTGCAAGAAGAAGAATGGGCGTTTACTACTGTCTGCAGTTTTGACCCATCTTCTCATGAGCAGTGAATGTCTACAGTAGAATTAGTTGTCTGATATTTTGACAGTGGGGCGACCAAACATATTACCTCACAGCACAGTTTCCTCTCTTCACTCGAGCCTGCCCCTACAGTTTGCTCATCTACGTGTTTTTGGTTCTTTTGCATATGCATTAGTGCCTGAACAATATCGCAGAAAATTGGATGATAAAATAGTAAAATGTATTTTTGTTGGGTACAAGTTTGAAAGTAAAGGCTACCGTCTGTATCATCCATAGACTAAATGCATTCTGGTTAGCCGTGATGTTGTTTTTGTGGAAGATGCTATTCAGCCATTGCTTTCATGTACTAAGGAGACATCTGTTAGCTCCAAAGACATGTATGATACTTTGCTGCCTCTATTCACAGGTGGACATTCTAGTGCTGGTCCTAATGAGGCAACTTCTCAGCCTTTGCAAGTTTAATGTGATGATGTAGATCATTCCATTTCAGATGCAGATTTACATAATGCACTTATTGATGAGAGAGCTCATATTGAGCATGCAAGAACTATGCCAAAATGGCTGGTGCAGACCTTGCGTGACAGCAAATTAGATGCACCTCTGTCATATCGTACTTGATCAGGCTCTCATAGTGCCTCTTTTGCATCAGATTGCTATGCTATGGCTGCATCTAGTCTCTATGATGAGACTGAGCCTGTTTCCTTTGAAGCACAAAATTCAAAAAATTGGATGGTTGCTATGCAATCTGAATATGATGCAATAATGAAGAATGGTACTTGGTCTTTACGTGACTTGCCTCCTAGCAAGAAGGCCATTGGCACTAAGTGGGTATACAAGCTCAAGCGTAAACTTGATGGTACAGTTGACAGGTATAAGGCTAGCCTTGTTGATAGGTATACGGCTAGCCTTATTGCAAAGGAGACATCTGTTAGCTCCAAAGACATGTATGATACTTTGCTACCTCTATTCACAGGTGGACACTCTAGTGCTGGTCCTAATGAGGCAACTTCTCAGCCTTTGCATGTTTAATGTGATGATAGAGATCATTCCATTTCTGATGCAGATTTACATGATGCACTTATTGATGAGAGAGCTCATATTGAGCAGGCAAGAACTATGCCAAAATGGTTGGTACAGACCTTGTGTGACAGCAAATTAGATGCACCTCTATCATATCGTACTCGATCAGGCTCTAATAGTGCCTCTTTTGCATTAGATTGCTATGCTATGGCTTCATCTAGTCTCTCTGATGAGACTGAGCCTGTTTCATTTGATGAAACACAAAATTTAGAAAATTGGATGGTTGCTATGCAATCTGAATATGATGCAATAATGAAGAATGGTACTTGGTCTTTATGTGACTTGCCTCCTAGCAAGAAGGCAAGGTACAGTTGAAGCGTAAACCTGATGGTACAGTTGACAGGTATAAGGCTACCCTTGTTGCAAAGGGTTATGCACAAGAAAGAGGCATTGATTTTGATGAGACCTTTGCACCTACATGCCGTATGACTACTGTTCGGAGCATCTGTGCACTTGCATCCCATCATGGTTGGAATGTACATCAGTTGGACATTGAAACTGCATTGCTGAATGGTGACTTGCATGAGGAAGTGTATGTTTTTCAGCCCTATGTCTTTGTGCAGAAAGGGCATGAGAACCAGGTGTGCAGGTTAAAGAAGGAATTATATCGTTTAAAGCAAGCACCACGTGCTTGGTATGAGAAGATACATGCCTATCTGATTGCACATGGTTTTGAGAACAATCCAACTAAAAGCACCTTATATGTTAAGCTTGCTAATGATGTGCTTCTGATCATTGTTTTCTATGTTGACGACATGCTCCTGACTAGTCCTATTGAGAAGCATATTGCTGATTTTAAGGCTGATTTGCATGCCTCATTTGAGATGTCTGATTTGGGGCATTTGCATCACTATTTGGGCATTCACTTTATGCAAGTTGATGGTGGAATGGCTTTGTGTGAAACGAAATATATTGACACATTATTGCAGCGCTTTGGCCTTGAAGACTGTAAGCCTATTGCCACTCCTATGGAGAGAGGTTTACGATTGAGTCTTCATGATGCTAAAGATGCATTTGATGCTATCCTCTATTAGCAGGATGTTGGGTGCTTGATTTACTTATGCATTACTAGGCCAGATATTCAATTTGTTGTCTCATAGATGAGCAGGTTTATGCATTGCCCAAGTGTCAAGCATTGGCAGGCAGTTAAGCGCATCTTTCGCTACTTGAGTGGTACTTGGATACTTGGGTTGTTTTATCCCAAGGGGGGATCACTACTACCAGATTTGCATGCTTTTTTTGACTCAGACTGAGCTGGTTGCTATGACACTCGTGTGTCCACTATTGGCTTTTGCTTCATGCTTGGTAGCTCATGTATATCTTGGTTGAGCAAGAAGCAGCCTACTGTGGCCACTTCCAGTTGTGAGGCTGAGTATAGGGAAGCTTTCACAGCTATTGTTGAGTGTGTGTGGCTCAGACGCCTTATGGCTGATTTGGGTGTTGTTCAGACTTCTGCCACCACCATCTTCACTGAAAGTCAAAGTGCATTGGCAGTTGCAAGGAACCCTCTGTTCCATGCTAGCACTAAGCACATTGAGGTGCATTATCATTATGTCAGGGAGAGGTTCTCTACTCGGGAGATCAGCTTGGCATATGTGCCCACGCAGGAGAACATTGCAGACCTTTTCATGAAGGCTCTGCCCAGGGAGAAGTTTGAAGCTTTCCGCAAAACTTTGGGCTTACTTCCTTTTGTGGAGTGATTCCACATAACTTGGCACTTCCTTATACATTAGTGCCAACTACTTGTTCACCGCATCACTCCCAGGGGGGATTTGTTGATATATTTAGGTAGTGATGTCTGTGAACACTCTAGGACTGCCGGGGTATTTTTTTCCCTCTTTAGGAGGTTTTTTTCCCTCGGCTTGTATATATGCCTATTGCCCTAATGAGCTACTTATCTTTGTACATTCTCTAGTAATACATTCAGTATTGTGTGTTGTGCTCCAAGCCTCTTCTTCTTCCTTGTGCTTTTCACGTGCTTCCACAGATGTCTAACTCCAACATGATCATAGTCTCAGAATTGCACAAAATTTGGTGAGCATACTCAAGGTGATTAGGAGATAAAAACAACTTCGGTATATTTGTCAAAATCACGATCTGAGCTTGTTTCGGCCTCTGAATGCACTATGGCATTGCTTTTGTAGGCTATTTCATCCTTTTGTACCAAAGATATATCCAAGTTTTAGTTCACTAGTATAAGTATCTCGAAGTCTATTATAGGTTTAAGAAAAATCGTGAGGGTACTTCTGTTCAACTTTTTCTAATAAAGTCATTTTTTTGTATCAAGGTATTTTTGTCAGTAGCCATGGCTGAAAGTATTGATGTATTTCATATGTTGGTTGTTGAGGATAAGTTGGATGGTACAAATTACGCATTGCAGGCTTATATGATGCGTCATCTACTGTTCATAAAAGGACTATGCAAAATTGTGTAGGGTCTTGAAAAACGTCCTATTACACCTATAAATATAGGTGCTAAAGCTGATGCATATTGCATTGAAGATGGTGATATTTTGCAAATTCCTATTTGTTCTACGGTTTCTGCTATACCTACTATAGAGAAAATTTGTTGGGATGGCAAAGATGCTTAAGCACAAACATTGATATCCTTATCTGCCAAACGTACCAGTATCCCTCACATTCACTCTTGCAAAATAGCTAACGATGCTTGGGATACACTTACCACATTGTACCAGGCTAGGAATGAGGCTCGTGTTGCTTACCTCCGAAAATAGTTGGCGAGTGAGCATATGAATGAAGGTGATTCTATGGATGGTTCTAACAAAGATCAAGATTTGAAGGAACAATTAATTTCTGTTGATGAAGACTTTCCTGACAGTTCACTTGTGCAAACTATTATGAATTGTCTTCTTGATTCATACTAGAGTTTTTCTTCTACTCTTTGTTTAATGATGAAAAGCAATCCAAATGCCTTACCATTTGAGGACTTAGTCTCTGTTCTGTTGCAAGAAGACCAGTCTAGGTAGAACATGTCCATTATGCATGTTGTAGATCAAGCTTTCTTGGCTAGTTAGAAGGGCAAAAGTAAATGAAGCTCTTTTATTAGTAAGCAAAAATTTGCTAATTCTACACAATCAAAGAAGGATGACAGAGACAACAAGAAAATAGAAAAGCAAAAATTGTTTTGAAAGTACTGTAAAGCAAATGATCATATCATAAAAAAATATCCAAAACTAGCTGCAAAAGAGGCAAAGAAAAAAGAGGCTAGAATGGTTGTTGTAGAGGCCTCTAGACTAAAAATAGAGTCTACTAATCTAGTGCAGAATGAAGAATGGGTGCTTACTATTGTTTGTTGATATATTTAGGTAGTGATGTGTGTGAACACACTAGGACTACCGGGGCACTTTTTCTCCTCTTTAGAAGATTTTTACCTTGAGGTTGTATAAATGCCTATAGCCCTAACGTATTACTTAATCTTTGTACATTCAAGTGGTAATACATTCAGTATTGTGTGTTGTGCTCCAAGTTCCTTGTACTTTCTTGTGTTGTTCGCATGCTTCCCTAGACGTCTAACTCCAACAATTGGTATCAGAGCAGGTTGTCCCTTCATTTAGGGTGTCATCACCACCTCTCTGGTCGTAGTCTCATAATCGCATGAAATTCGGTGAGCATGCTCAAGGAGTTTCAAAGATCAAAACAGCTTTGCATTATGGTGCCGAAATCGTGATCTGAGCTCGTTTTGGCCTCCAAATGCATTATTGCACTACTTGTGTAGGATATTTTGCCTTTTTTTGCCAAAGCTATATACCTTTTTTGGTTCGCCAATATAAACGTCTCAAAGTCTGCTATAGGTTTAGGAGAATTCCTCTGGGAAATTCTGTTTAACTTTTTAAGATAGAGTCAATTCTTTGCATCACGGTATCTTAGTCATCGACCATGGCTGAAAGTAGTGATGTATTTCGCATCTTGGCTGTTGAGGATAAGTTGGATCGTACAAACCACTCGTTATGGGCTTATGTGATGCAAAATGTATTGGTTATGAAAGGACTGTGGAAGACTGTACAAGATGTTGAAAAACGTCTGTAGCTCAAGCGTAAGCACCACCTCCTTTACTTGTCAATCCGCGGAGACGTGAGGACCGGTATGAAGACCACGAGCAAGTGAAGGCACAAGTGCGTGAGTGAAAGCACACAAACATGCACACACATACACACACACGCGCACAAAGTAAGATCAAAGAGAGGAACAATGGAAAGCTTCGATTGCAAAAGAGTTCTCTTACAAAAGCTCTATTCTCTATCAAGCTAACCTCAAAAATGAGCTCTCTAGCTTTTTTTATAGTTTTTTTACTAGTTTTGGCCCTGTCCAGACCTAGTGTCTGGCCTAGTTAAAAATTAGGTTCCAGGGCTTATTTGAGGGCTCAAACGGAGTCTAAAAATTATGAAAATTGGTAGGACGATAGTTCTAATACTCCTCAAGCTCAAGGACTCCTTGGCTTGAACAAAATGGAGTTAGAAAAATAGAAAATGGTATTTACAATGGTTTTTAGTGATGAAAATCACTATTTTTGTAGGGAATTCTTGTGAAAATTTGACATACACTTCTTGGAGCTCCCTACTTGCTCCCTTTCCTTGTGTGTCCACCTTTTGATGTGCTTCCATGCTTTGTCCTTGACTTTGAGCTTCAACACTCCCCCCCTCTCGAGTTTGTCGTCCCTGACAGACCTTTGTTGTAGTGGTTGTTCCAAGTAGTGCCTTGAGAGGGAGTGTCCCTTCTGTATGAACAAAAGTCGTTTGACTTCCAGATGTGTCTGGTTCTTCATCTATCACTGCGAGTCTTTGCAAGTTGTATTCTCTTGGTATGTGCTTCTTCCTTGGATTCCAGCATGACTGTGTCATTGTGAGTCTCCGTTGATGTTTTCTAGATCTTCCACAATTGATGTTCATAGTAGTCATGCCAAGTACTCATAATCCATATTGAGTGATGGGTAAGTGTGTTCGTGCATGGGTTGAGGAAAATATGTGCCTTGTGCACGGCCTTGTAATGTAGCCCTATGAATGCTTACTTGGAAAATGCATTGGAAGAAGTATGGTGCAAAAATTGGGGGTCTTGAGCTAAGTGCTCAAGGGTATGCCGACGAAGAGGTTTCCTAAGCTATCATGGTTATGATGTTTCGAAGGTAAAGATACTTACCATGGAGAAGGTCGATCGATGTTCATCTCTTCGTGTTGTACACTCGGCCTTTGGGATGGAACATTGTTGATGAAAGTCCATGTTGATGGTCCACTTATGAGATCTTTTGAGTGGTTGATCCTGTCTCCTCTTTCCAAAGCATCATTTGTCAAATACAGAGAATTGAATTTCTTTATATTCCTTGACAAACAACATTCGAGAACTACACCAAGCTTAGTTTCACATATTCTCTCTAGCTCACCATAAGCAGGAGTCTTCTCATCCAGTATACATACAAAGATTTGTAGGGTACCAGAGCTACCCCGTGCAGATATCTCCCTGGATGCTCTCGTACATGCAATAGTTATGCATCATTCAAGTTGCAGACCTTCAAGCTCTTCACTCCTACCATAGTAAGAGGAAACCATAGTTGTGGATGCCATGCTCATGCCAAGTTCTTGACATCTATGAGATAAGGCAGCAATTATATCATCTGCTAGCCAAGACACACTTCTATCCAAACTGATAAATGCCTAGTAATCGATGGTTCAATCTTCAACTAAGCATGACTCATTCATGTTCCATGAGCGAAACCTGGGAACAAGTTCTTTCCCTCTTTTTTTTTTCTTTTTTCTTTTAAAGGAATGTCACGAAACAAGAAGGCAAAGTTTAGTATCAAAAAGTGGTTTACATGTGTCACTGTGCTCTAGTGCATGGGACTCTCAGTTGTGTCTATGCACGGCCGAGTAATGTGGCCCTATATAATGCATACTTTAGAAATGCATGACCTGAATGGTGCAAAAGACAAGGTTGTGCAAGGAGCACATGGTTGTCGCTCGTTCGAGGCTTTTGATGTTATTTGCGGAGGTTGATGCCGACCTTGGTGGAGATATCCATTGAGTCTCGAACTGATGTAATCCTCCTTATTGGAGTCCATTTTAGAACATCATTTGGCACTGTAGAGGTCACTTCAAGCGTCTTCCTCTTTGGATGCTTTCTGAACTGTGGTATCCAGTGTGGTTGGCGCTTTGGTTCGGTGGAGGCTACTTGTACTTTTTGATTCCAAACCCATATCCTTTTTGCATGTCTTCCTACTAATGTTGAAGAGCTGATTTGATCTTCCTTTGGTCTCTGTACGTGGTTCTTACCCTTTTCTCTTTTTGGCTTCTTTGTTGAGACCTTTCGCATGTGGGAGAACATAGGTTGTTGTGGATGTAGGAGCTTCTTAGGTACCCACATCTGTAATTGCCCTTGTTGAGCTACAGCTAACTTCTTAGGCACCCAAACTTGTTGGATACCTTGTGATTGAGCTTGTCCGAGCTACTTCCTTCGTCTTCTGGCCTGTTTGGCTTGCCTGGATGGAATTTGTGGGGGCAAGGCAGGTGGTTGCTCTCCTTTGCGTACCCATATCTGCTTCATGCTTGGAACTGCTTTCTTATCGAATGGTGTCTTTCTATTTGATGTAGCAGTTGTCGTGAACGGTTGTGTTTGATTGTGTGGTGGACTCATTACTGTGGCTACTTGATTCTTTGGAGAAGAAGAAAGATCCACCCGCCTTCGAACTTGATCTTCCACGATTGACTCCTTCTGCATCATAGAGCTTTTGACACATACAACATCTTCTTTCATATGATTAGTCTTGGAAGAACTAAGAGAGTGTGTGGTGCCATGATCTAGGAGCATGCAGTTCTCTAATTCTAATGTAATGCATTGTTCATGTACCCAAACTTGAAGAATTTGACTTCTTAGGTTTAAGTTAACTGCATGGTCATAGATCCAATCTTGACCCAAGACAAGTGGTTCTGTAAGGTTCTCATCTTGACATACTAGCGCTTTGACTTTCATTGGAACATCTTGAAGGTAGATGGGAAGTTCCACCTCGCCCAAACAAGGGGTTTCCACACCTCCCAATCCTATGAGATAAGCTTCTATGGGATTGATGTTCAACTGCAAGTCTTGGCAGTAGGAAAGTCTAACTGCACTACTTGATGCACCTGAGTCAATCAATGCCTTTACCGTTCTTGCACCCTTCCCTTGTCCTATATCTATGGTCACAAAGGGTCTTCGGTCAATGACTTGAGAAGTCGCTATGCCTGAAATTTTGGCACATATCCATGTGATATTTTGGGGCTTTTGAGTTGACATCTAGGCCTAATCGCCTTAACTTATTTCGCCTAATACGCTCTCTGGCCTCTGCCTGTGCTTCTTCTCTCACTCTTAACTCTTCTTCTTTTCGTTTCTTAGCAGTGTTGAGTCTCATTAGCATGTCCTCGGTAAGAGGTTCTTGATATAACTTGACTCTAAAACCACTAATATAGTTTGGCAAGATACCACCTTCTAAAGTAGCCAATTGAACCGCGCCGCTAGTGGAAATTCTATTAATGATCATGGGTCCATATCCTCGTTTTTCCAACTTACGGGCATGTTGTTTTAGTGTGTAAACCAACACTAGATCTCCCTCTTTCAGTCCCTTATCCTTAATCTGTGCATCGAAGTATGCCTTTTGCCTTTTCTTTGCAGCGTAGATGCCTGCAGCCGCTCGTAGCCTTGTCTCACCTAAGCGTTCTAGATCAAAGATCCTAGATGACAATTCATGTCCATGCCACTCATGCTCTTGTGCTACTTTTAAAGCAGGGATTAAGAAATCCAGTGGTAGCACCGCATTCTGTCCAAAGACCATCTGAAATGGGGTGGCATTGAGTACCGTTTTGTAGGCAACTCGGTAAGCCCAAACAGCATGATGAAGTTGTTTGTCCCAATCAGAGCGTTTATTATTTACCAATTTTGTCAATACGTTACAAAGGATCTTATTGGTACTCTCGGCTTGTTCGTTAGCTTGTGGGTGATAGGGGGCAGACTTCTTATGTATCACCAAGAATTCTTGGAGAAGGTTTTCAATGACTTCATTCAAGAAGTGTGTGCCTCTATCGCTCACCAAATCTATTGGTAGTCCATATCTCGTGAACACATTCTCGAATAAGAACTTAGCCGTAGTCTGAGCATCATTCTTTGTTGTGGCTTTCACTTCTACCCACTTTGTAAGGTAATCTGTGGCTACAATAATATATTATGCATGGGAGTTTCTAGCTGGGGGGTTAATAGGACCTATGAAGTCTATGCCCCACTTCGAAAATGCACGCCCTCCCATCATTGGCCTCAAAGGCATCTCGTCTTTTCTAGCTGGATATTGTGCACGTTGGCATGTGTCACATTTCTTCACATAGGTATGTGCATCCATATGAAGAGTGGGCCACCAAAGTCCTGAGAATAGAATGGTCTTGATCACTCGGTCAGGACCAAAATGTCCACCTGCAACACCACTATGTGTAGTCTCTAAGACCTTTAAGTAGTCTAATTCATGAACGCACAGTCTTAAGTAACCATCTTTGCCTCTTCGGTATAGGTTCTCTCCTACTAAGGCATAGCCTTGAGCCTCTTGCTCCATGCTTCGTCTTCTTGCTAGATTGGCCTCTTTGGGTAATCTTCCCGATCTCATAAACTCTACCAATGGAGCACTCCAATCTGGAATTAATGATACTTGATAAAGGGTCGCATGCTCCACTGGTGTTCTCTCTCTGCACATTGGACAATTCTTGATCCACTCATGTATTGCTTTGTCCATGCTAGGCCAATACACTCCTAAACGTTTCAAATTCTGCAATGTTCATTGTTTAGAATAGTGATTTCCTAGCATTCCTTCATGGGCTTGTTGCAACCAACTACTATGTTCGTCGTCCTCAACACAGCAAGCTAATACACCCTCAGTATCTTGTTTGTACATGCTTCCTGCTAATATGTGATATTTTTGTGATTTTACAATTTCTTCTTGTGATGTTTTCACATTCTTATTTGCAGGGCCAAAGGTTAGAACTGGTACCAACTTATTTGCCCATTTAGGAACAACTTCTAAATTGAAGAGATAAGCATCGGGTAATTCGTCAGACACTCCTTGCGGTGACTCTCCTGAAGTGATGCGAGAAAGGTGATCTGCCCGAAGGTGGGTTCTACCTTTCCTGACAACAACTTCAAAGTCATACTCCATTAGTAAGAGGAACCATCTTACTAAGCATCCCGTATTGCAAGGTTTATTGACCAAATATAACAAAGCTTGATGATCAGTGAAAAACTTGAACTTGTTGGCCAATAAATAGTGTCTAAACTTATTCACAGCATATACCATGCCTAACCCTTCTCGCTCGATTGTGGTATAATTTCTTTCGACTGGGTTTAGTTGTCTACTAGCATATGCTATGGGTAAATCTAAATTTCCTTCACCGGTGGGTTGTGCTAGCACACACCCTATGGCATGATTGGATGCATCCACATGGACATGGAATGGTTTATTCCAATCAGGAGTGGTCAATATTGGTGCTCTGCACAAACGTTTCTTCAGTTCATTGAAAGAATTCTCGCATTCGTCGTTCCACTCAAAATTAGACAACAAGGCATAAAGGGGTCTAGCTATGATCGCGTACATGTGGATAAACCTACGGTAATATCCACAATGGCCCATAAAGGCTTGTACCTCTTTAACATTCCTTGGCCTTGGTAGCTCCGCTATGGCTCGTACCTTATCTTCATCTGTTGAGATTCCATTCTTAGAAACAATATGACCTAAGATTTTACCTTGACGCACCATGAACACACACTTTTCTGGGTTCAGACACACTCGATATTCTCTACACTTGTTGAAGATTTGTCTGAGCTCAGGGATGTGAAACCTTCTTTCTTGGGAATGAGCACATAAGTCATCCACATACACTTCTAAGCTCTTTCGCAAGAACTCTTTGAAGACATGACACATGAGCCTTTGGAATGTTGCAGGTGCATTGGTGAGCCCAAATGGCATCACACAAAATGCAAAGATTCCCCACTCTGTAGCAAAAGTTGTTTTGTGTTGATCTTCTGGGGCAATGGCTACTTGATTGTAACCTGAAAACCCATCAAGGAAGCTATAAACTTCCTTGCCTACAACACGCTCCAATAGGTGTTCTGTGATTGGAAGTGGATAACTATCTCTGATCGTAGCGGCATTAACTTTTTTAAGGTTAATACACACTCGCAACTTCCCGTTCTTCTTGGGTACCACTACAATGGGGGACACCCATTTAGTATGCTCAATCTCATAGATGAATCCAGCCTCAATCAGCCTATCAATTTCTTCTTTTATCTTGGCTGCATAGGTATCATTATATGTGTAGGGCTTCTGTTTGGTGGGCTTGGCATCAGCAGTCATGGGGATAGTATGAGAGCAAATTCTTGGATCTACCCCTTTCAAGTCTCTATAGTGCCATGCAAACACATCCCTATATTCCCTTAATAGAGCTACAAGCTCCATTTCTTCTCTTGCACTTACGTCATCTCCTATATATGTGCATCTCTCTTCGTTCTCTTTGATGGTCACTACAATCTTCTTCGTCTTTTCTTTATTATCATATGATTCTCCTATGATGGCCTCTCTCTTAGGCATTCGTACCAAAATTTTGCGGTCGTCAACTTCATATTTCTTGAAGTTTTTTGGTACTTCAAACAATGATTCCTCCTCTTCTTGTTTCACTGCTTTTCTTTTCTTTTTCTTTTGACTGTTCTCACTTCCATCCTTCGAATTTACCATTTTAATACTTGTGAGAGGTTCTTCTTCTTTTTGGGTGAACACTCCTATATCTTCTAGATAGTGCTGCTCTGAGTTAAAGCAACTATCCATCACAATGGACTCTATATCATCGTCATTCTCTTCTTCTTCTATGACATCACTAGGATCACATTCTTCTAGCAAGGGCTGACACATGAACACTGAGATATCATAACCCTCCTCATCACAATGAGGTGTCCATTGTTCTTCATTGACAGCAATGTCCATGGTGGCTAAGATTTCTGGCCAGCCATGAGGCTCAAATTCCTCATCTAGAAAGATCATCGGTGTATAGGCTGGGTCTTTAATTGGTCTATCTCCTGGCGAAGTCCCTTCTTCTCTTGCCTTTAAACGTTTTTCCTCTTCCTCTGCGACCTTGCACATCCACAAATGAGTATCTTCATGCAACCATGATGGATCAGGTGAACTTTCAGAATGCATAGAGATGGAATCTTCTTTCACTTTGTGGATAGAATTCCACTGTAGGGGTGCTACATCTCTGAAGGTGTAATCCTTCAAATTGACCTTGGTGGTGACCCCTAAGTGCTGTAAGTACAAGGAGTTAGTTCCCCAATCCTGTACTATTTGCAATTGTCGTAGGAAGGGTCTTCCTAGGATCATCTCATAGACATTATTTTTCTCAAAGTCACATATAGCAAATGTATGTTCAAAATCCACACCACAAGTGGTTAGAGTTATCCCTTCTAGCAATCCTAGAGGTCTTTCAAAATGACCATCAACCATTTGAAGCTTCATTCTAGTTGGTCTTAATGTGGGCTTGCCCCATTGCTTCCACAAGGAGGTGGTCGCAATAGCAACACCAGCACCTGAATCTATGATTGCTTTGGTTGTGTAACCTTGGTAGGTGATTGGAAGATAAGTATTACCTTCTTCACCCTCACACATGTCTCCTATTTTATCGAGAGGTATCTCTGGAATTTTTTGCTTAGAGCCTGTTTTTGGCATATTGGAATCAAGTTCGGGGACCTGATCCTTCACATGATTCCATAACTCAGGTTTTGCTTTGAGCAACTCTTCTACAGTGAGATGACATTGAACCTTAGTGTTCTTCACGACATCAGTGTTTCTTGGGACCACTGAATCTTCATGTCTGACCAGTATTGTGGGAGCTCTAATCTGGAGAGATTCCGATTCAAAATCTAATCTTTCATCTTCTTGTTGTTCTACTTCATCTCTGTAAATAGATGGAATGTCTTGGGGAAATTGGTCCTGAAGATCATCAATCTCAGGAATAGGAGGGGAATTACCCTTCTCCTTGGCCCATTTCTCTTCTTGTATTTCCCGCAAGAACTCTTGAGAGTATTGTTGAATTGAAGGAGGTATTCCAGCATCTGTGGAATTAGGAACATAAGCTCCCATTGGTGGTAAGCTTCCTCTTTCAATAACTGGTTGAGCCTGTGGAGGTAAAGAAACTTGTGGTTTGTTTACCAATTGCTCTAATCTCTTTCTAGTAAGCCTTGGAAATGCAAATCCGATTTGACAGAGTTTGTCTGATTGAACTTTTGACTAGTCTCGAGTATAGCTTGAGCTTGTTCTACCATTTTCATGCACATTTTCATCCGTTCAATCTCTAAATCTGCTCTAGGGTAACTCTTGTCTAGGTTTGCAGCTGTAGGCCCTTCTTGAAGTCGAGCCTGGTAGGCCTTGAACATCATGTCCAAGCCTTCTGGGGTTGGATCTGCAAGAACAGACCCTGGTTGCGGTCTATTTACAATGGGAGGTGGGGTGGGATGAGGTGGAGTGGATGGAGTTTTGGCATGCGAGGGGCTTTGAGATGCAATGTCTTCTATTTTTGTTTTCGCTTCTTTTAACCTTTCTTCTAGTTCCGATAACTTTTTATTCCACTTGCGATTGGCCTTCTCTCTGGTATCCTTCCATGTTCTTGTTTTCCTCTTACTAGGCTCTCCTGATTCACTCGACTCTGATTGTTCTGCTAGTTTATCCTGTTTTAAGGCTTGTGCTCTAGTGACAGCTTGTATAGGAGCCACATTGCTACTACTTGAACTTGAATATGCCACTAAGCCTACCACATTAACGGGTGTAATCTTGGGTGCACCGGAGGGGTTTCTTGGACAATCTCTGGGGAGATGGTCTTTGCCACAATCAGGACAAAAAGCCTGTATTGTGATAGCATGTCCTTGACTCGGAGATGGTGGGTGGGGACAATCACGAATGAAGTGGTCACCTTGACATCTGAAACAAGATCCTCTAGGGGCTTGTGGTCTCTTTTGTCTCAATTAGGGCCTAGGGTTAGGATTTGTGTACATGACATTGGAGTATTCTGGCTCCCAATTTTGCTCCATAGGTGGTGCCTCATATTGATATGAGTAAATCTCACTATGTTCAGGTGACTCTGTGTAATAAGCATGTGGACTACCTTCATGGGAATAGTCTGAACTATGAGCATGAGAGTCATTATCTGGTATCAATGGGGTTAGTGGCACCAATGCTCTATTTGGATTTTCCTCTCCCACAGCATATTTGACTAGAATCACGTTGGCAGGAGCTGGTGGTTGGTTTCCCAAGACTGGTTGTGGCCTATATTGTGTCTGATATTGCTGTTGTGGTTTATAATATGGCTGTTGGTATTGGTTTTGATACCTACCTGGTTGGTAAGGTTGTTGATAATTCTGTCTAACAACCTGCCTATTATAGGGACAATCTTGAGCCGTGTGGTTCGTATATTTTCTCTCAATAGTGCAATATGGAGCATTCCTTTCTCTCATGTTTGGTTGTGCGATGGGCATACATTAGCCATGTGGTCGCCTCCGCAAGTATAACATCGATTCAATGGAGTGACTCTCTGTGTTTGTTTATTTTGGACTCCCAGCTTCTTGGCAACTTGCTCAGCTATCTCATCTATTTCCGTGGAGATTTTTGAACTATGACTAGTCAAACTATCTGAATCCTTATAGAGTTTGGATAATCCTAACTCCTCACCCAAGTTATCTTCTATGTCAATGCATGTCCGCATGCACTCTTCTATGGATCTAGGCTCTTTCAAGTACACGTATGATCTTAACTTAGTGCTTAGTAAGCCATCTAAAAAAAAAGCCACTTGTTTGGCTGGTGTGGGTAGCTCTGGAGCAGGGCATCTTTCTAGGTACTGTCTAAACCTTCTACCTGCTAGTCGCACTATTTCTTGGGGTGTCTGCTTGAAGCTGTGGATCAAAGATGAAGTGTTATGCCTGATACCACTCTTGGAAAATTCTACAATGAATTCGTCTAGCAGTTGACCTATATCGCGATAGTTGCAACTACTCAGAGGTTGAAACCAAGCTAAGGCAGTGCCCTTAAGAGTCAGACCAAATGCCTCGTACTAGGTGAACAAATCCTCAACCTGTTCAGCTCTTAACACTTGTTTGAACTCGGCCACATGATCATAAGGATCTCCTGACCCATCAAAATAATTCTTCATTGCCTTGATCACTTGAGTGGGTCTAAGGGTTCTTGGGTGCTCTCGGGGTCTAGGCAATGGAAAATCCTGTTCATCTCTTTGTTGCCTATGTGCTTGCTGTCTCTCTCTTTCAGGTCTTTCATTTTCAAATCCTGACCTATTCCTGCCCACGGTGTGTGCAAAACTTACCTCAGGTCTCTCTCTAGTTCTTTCTCTCTGGGCTTCATGAGCGTGGGATGATCCTACTCCTTGGAGGCCATGGGAAACATTGGATCTTGGTGGAGGGAAAATCAATTCACTCTTCCAAGTATATGCATGTCTATCATGTTCTGTTACCAAGAAAATTTTCTTTGACGTGTTATCCAGGTAGACAACTTTGCCTAGTATCTCTGGATCCTTGAACTCGTAGATGATGACTATGCCCAATTGGCTAGGTTGATCTGGCTTGAATCTCCAAAAGGCTTCCTCTGTTTCTCTATTCAAAAATAGTTCTATGCTTTTGTTGTCTTGAGGGATCCAGTCTGGAGTGATCACTCTGGTCAAAACTGACTTGCCTCTAGGAGTCTGGGGTCCTTGTCCTACATTTCCTTGTTCTAGGTCTCCTATCTCATTCTCATGAATGATATTTCCAAACTCATCGGTCCTATCTGGTTGGTTGGTAACCACATACATGGTTCCTTCCTTATCAATGTATGAACCCTCTTCGAACTTGACCACCGGGTGTTCAAGTCCAAAGGATTGATCTGGATTTTTGAGTTGGACCACTGATCGCCTCAGGCCATCCTCATAGATGCGAGCACCTAATCGGTTGGTCCGAATATATTCCAACGGTGTCTTATAGGGACCTTCTGGTGTTTGTAGATGGGCAGTCCTTGAGCCACATGCAGGTTTCCCCATGCTAAAAGACATTTCTGAGTCGCTTGTGTCTGAACTTAGTCCCTAAGGATGACCACTTAGTTGTTGTGCCCAAGACTTAGATGTATGGTTGACACTGGACTGAGAAGATCTAATGCTTTGTCTATCCTTGCCTAGGTGTCTACCAGATCTCAAGTTCATAAGGTTTGGCTAAGAGTCCAAAATTTCCCCTTGGTATGGTTCAAAAATCCTTTGGAGTCCCCTTGGGTTCCAGGTCCCACTTGAAGGTCAACTTCAAATTATCCTATCTTAAAATCAACGCGTTATTCTTATAAAAAACAGTTGAGGCCGTGTAGGATTCAAAAGGAGATTTCCAACGAGCTATAGAGCTCAAAAAATGGACTTTGGATGAAAAAGTTATGTGAAATCAGGCTCCTCGGGGTTAAAACACGCAAACAGGACCTTTTGGAAAGAATCGCGATTTTGAGCACAGAATCGTGTTTTTGAAAATCGCGATGTTGAGCATAGAATCGTGTTTTTGAAAATCGCAATTTTGAGCACAGAATCGTGTTCTAGAGAATCGCGATTTGGTCTCAGAGAATCGTGATTCACAAAATAGTGTTTTTCACAAAATCGTGGTTCTCAGAATCGTGTTTTCACAAAATCGTGTTTTCACAAAATCATGTTCTAGAGAATCGCGATTTTGTCTTAGAGAATCGTGATTCACAAAATCGTGTTTTTCACAAAATCGTGGTTCTCAGAATCATGTTTTTTGACATGAAAATCGCGATTTTGTCTCAGAGAATCGTGTTTCATATAATCGTGTTTTTTGACATGAAAATCGCGATTGTCTACAAAGAATCGTGTTTTTACAAAATCGTGTTTTTGGCTAAAAATCGTGATTTGTGAGAATCATGATTTTGAGCACAACCACAGAATCGTGATTCTGAGAATGACCACAGAATCGTGTTCTTTTCCACAAGCTTTTAGGCGGGAAACAGAGAATCGTGATTTTTCAAAAAATTTTGAATTTTCACAGAATCGTGATTTTCATCACAAAATCGCGTTTTTTGGCGGGAACTTTGAATTTTTGAGCGCCGAGCAATGGCGAACTCCGTATGTGTAGAAAATCATGAAAAAACACAGCGCTTGCTCTCCCTTGCACCTCCTAACTCCTTCTCACACAATAATGCATGAAAAATGGTATGGAAATGGTGAAAATGCACTAAAAAACAAGAAATTTCTATGAAGAAGAAGATGGAAGAAGGTGGAGATGATGATGATGATGAAGATGAAGAGGAAAAAAACAGAAAATGAATTGAAATGACAGTTTTTTTTACCTTCCAATGTCACAAATCTACGATCTTACCATCACAACGCTCGTCCTCGAAGCTCTCTCCCCGGCAACGGCGCCAAAATTTGGTGTAGCTCAAGCGTAAGCACCACCTCCTTTACTTGTCAATCCGCGGAGACGTGAGGACCGGTATGAAGACCACGAGCAAGTGAAGGCACAAGTGCGTGAGTGAAAGCACACAAACATGCACACACATACACACACACGCGCACAAAGTAAGATCAAAGAGAGGAACAATGGAAAGCTTCGATTGCAAAAGAGTTCTCTTACAAAAGCTCTATTCTCTATCAAGCTAACCTCAAAAATGAGCTCTCTAGCTCTTTTTATAGTTTTTTGACTAGTTTTGGCCCTGTCTAGACCTAGTGTCCGGCCTAGTTAAAAATTAGGTTCCAGGGCTTATTTGAGGGCTCAAACGGAGTTTAAAAATTATGAAAATTGGTAGGACGATAGTTCTAATACTCCTCAAGCTCAAGGACTCCTTGGCTTGAACAAAATGGAGTTAGAAAAATAGAAAATGGTATTTACAATGGTTTTTAGTGATGAAAATCACTATTTTTGTAGGGAATTCTTGTGAAAATTTGACATACACTTCTTGGAGCTCCCTACTTGCTCCCTTTCCTTGTGTGTCCACCTTTTGATGTGCTTCCATGCTTTGTCCTTGACTTTGAGCTTCAATAATGTCCTATCACATCTGCGGCTGTTACAACTCCAGGTACTGAAGCTGATGCAAAAGGTGTCGAAGATGATGATATTCTGCATATTCCTATTTGTGTTGTGGTTTCTGTTGCACCTGTTGTAGAGCAAATTTGTTGGGATGGTAGAGATCCCCATGCACATGCATTGATAGCTTTGTCTGTCAAAGTTCCATTATTCCTCACATTCCCTCTTGCAGAACAGCTAAGGATGCTTGGGATACACTTACCACATTGTACGAAGCTAGGAATGAGTCTCGTGTTGCCTACCTCTAAAAATAGTTGGAGAGTGAGCACATGAATGAAGGAGATTCTATGGATAGTTTTTTGATAAAGATCAAGGATTTGAAGGAACGATTGATTTCTACAGATGAAGTCCTTCCTGACAGTTCACTTGTGCAGAGTGTTTTGAATGGTCTTCCCAACTCATATCAGATTTTTGCTTCTACTCTTCATTTGATGATGAAAGGAAATCCAAATGCCTTAACATTTGAAGAGTTAGCTTTTGTTTTGTTGCAAGAAGACCAATCTAGGTAGAACATGTCTATTATGCATGTTGCAGATCAAGCTTTCGTGGCTAGTGAGAAGGGCAAAGGAAAATGGAGCTCTTCTACTAGTAAGAAGAAATCTACAAATGCTGCACATTTGACGAAGGAAGACAAAGATCAGAAGAAATCAGAAAAGCAGAAATTGTTTTTCAAATATTGTAAAATGATCATGTCATTAAGAGCTATCCAAAACTGGTTGCTAAAGAGGCAAAGAAGAAAGAGGCCGGAATGGTTGTTGCAGAGGCCTCTACACCAAAAATAGAGTCTGCTAAGCTTGTGTAGGATGAAGAATGGTCCTTTAATACTGTTTGCAGTTTTGAACCGTCTTCTCATGAGTAGGGCATGTCTATAGTAGAATCAGATGTTTGGTACTTGATAGATGGGGTGACCAAACATATTACCTCACAGCGTAGTTTCTCCTCTTCACTCGAGCCTGCCCCTATAGGCAATATTGTTACATGTGCCAAAAACTCCTCTTATCCTATTATGGGAGTTGGTAAGATCATTTTGACTATTGTTGATGGTAGTTCTTTCACTTTGTTAAATACTTTGTTTGTGCCAGGGATCAAGAAAAATCTGTTATCAGTTTCTACATTAGCCAAGATTGGCTTTGTTGTGAGATTTGTTGACAACAGATGTACAGTTCATGATCTATCAAATGGTGACATCATTATTGCTTCTGGCATTTTATGTTGTGGGATGTATAATCTCATATACTATGAAAGATTTTTAAATGATTTGGCATGTGGAGTACATGATTCTTTGGATATGTTAGATGCAAAGCTTTGGCATGCACGCTTTGGTCATATGAATTTTGCTAGTTTGTTACGCCTAACGAAATCTGAAATGGTGTCCTCTCTGTCCAAAGTTGAACATGTTTGCGAAGGCTATATCTTGGGAAAAATGCAACGTTCCTCCTTCTAAAAAGATGGTTTAGTTTGGGCTACTTAGAAATTGCACCTTGTACATAGTGATGTATGTGGTCCTATGCAGACATCTTCTTTTGGGAACTATCTTTACTTTGTGACTTTCATCGATGATTTTTCCAGGCATGCATGGGTATATCCATTGAAGGCAAAGCCCGAAGTGTTTATGTGCTTTAAACAGTACCTGGTTTTGGTTGAAAAACTAACAGCATGTAAAATGGGCACCCTCCGTTTTGATCGAGGGGGGGAATATATGTCTTCTGACTTTAATGCATTTCTGGCTGAATGTAGGATAAAACATAGGTGTATAGTGCCGTATACACCTCAACAATATGGAGTTTCTGAACGGAAGAATAGGGCACTCATGGAGATGGCGAGTTGTATGGTCAAGAGTCATGCTTTAACACATAGCTTCTAGCTTGAGGTTGTCATGTGTGTAGCATATGTACTGAATAGATATCCCACTATAGCCCTGCAGTCCATCACTCCATATGAGGCTTGACATGTTCGCAAACCATCTGTTGCTCATCTCGGTGTCTTTGGTTGTTTGGCATATGCATTTGTGCCAAAAAAAATAGTAAGAAATTGGATGATAAAGCAATAAAATGTATTTTTGTTGGGTATAGTTCTCAAAGCAAAGGCTATTGTCTATATCATCCACAGACTAAATGCATTCTCGTTAGCCGTGATGTTGTTTTTCTCAAAGATGCTATTCAAACCTTACTTTCATGTACTAAGGAGATATTTGTTAGCTCCAAAGACATGTATGATACTTTGCTGCCTCTTTTTATAGGTGGATAATCTAGTGCTGGTCCTAATGAGGCAACTTCTCAACCTTTGCAAGTTTCATGTGATGATGAAGATCATTCCATTTCTGATGCAGGTTTACATGATGCACTTGTTGATGAGAGAGCTGATACTAAGCATGCAAAAACTATGCCTAAATGGCTAGTGCAAACTTTGCATGACACCAAATTAGATGCTACTCGTTTAGGCTCTCATAGTGTCACTTTTGCATCAGATTGCTATGCTATTTCTGTCTCCACTCTCTATGATGACATTGAACCTATTCTGTTTGATGAAGCACAAAATTCTAAACATTGAACACTGAGTCACAACAAAGGAGAACAAAGACATGTTCTCTTTTTCTTTTTACCTAAATACCATTATATGAAGCAAAAAAGTGGGCATTTTACAATATCTAGAAAGCATCACGAGTCTTGCTTGTAAATATTGTCTTTAGAAGCTTGATCTCATATCCCAAGTAGTCAAGATAGATATACTAAAATTCTTGCTGCCATGAAAACTAGTTGTTGAGCATGACCAAGAATCCCACATCATGATCTTGGACAATAGATTAGAGTTGAAAAGGTACATGTAAGAATTCGCGAAGCTCCTTCATTACATCTATAACCTCAACAAGCACTGAAGATAGCTAATTAAGAGTTACTTGAAAATTAGAGTACATGTGTTGTAAAAATCAGAGCATTTTAACAAGGCAATTAAGATCATCCCCTTTGTATGGTTAAGATCCCCATTGAATGCCTGGCCATATTAACAGAATATGAAATACACTTCACAAAAGCATTCCCAAGAGAAGATAATATTCAACAAAATTATACTAAGAAACATTCACACATGATCAGAGAAATGCTCAAGATAAATCAAGCTGAACACCAAGTGGAAGCAGAACTCCAAATTATATTTCCATTAAAATGATCTTTTACATTTCATGTGTTTTACAAGAGTTATGTGAATCTACAATAGAAGCTGATCATAGCTTTCCTCAGGCTCAAGGGTATTGGTATCCTCTGGCATATTAGAACACCTATCTTGCCTCTCTTGCTCCAAGATTGGCTCTTCAAGGTCAGCCATGTCCCCAGGTTCATCTGCAAGTGGGGGAACAGGCTCCCTTGAAGCTGCTTGGAATCTCTCCGTATCTGCAATGTGCTTCCTTCCAACCTCTTGGTCTTCATCTGGGCATTCATTCAGCCCATTGATTCTCATTCTAATGAAGCTCACTTGAGCATCATCCTTCTCCACAGCTATGCAGTGCCTGAACATCTTTAAGGAGCGAGCCAGAGTCGTTCCTGAAACAGCAGAAAACCTCTTAGAGGCTTCAATCAACAATGACTAATGAAAATTGTGAAAATTGAAATTACTTGTGCCCGAAAAAAGGTCTAGGACCCAGTCATCATCATTGGAAAATAGCTGAAGCAATCTCATTATGAGTTTTTGTGGCTTCTGATAAGGGTTAACCAATGTCATGTCCCCAGCTACATGACGAAGTTTCTTGGTAACGGCTGGGAACATGAGCACATTTGAGATCCCATTCTCATTGCAATGCTCCCTGACTCTCCTTTTGCTTACTTCATCATAATAGCCCACTGTAATGCATTCAGTGGCACTCACAAACCGATGCAAAGGAGTGTGATTTACGTTTGTCTTCACCCTGCAAAAAAGAACTATGAGTCACATAGGGCATCATTAAAGCCATGGAGATAGAAAGAAGATTACTTACCAAGTGAGGCACTCCACAACATGACATCTTGCCTTCAGAGCAGTTGAAACAAGGAAAGACTGGTCTCTGCTATGGAAAATTACTATCCTCCAAAGAGGAGACATAGTCAACTCTGCAAAATCAGTGACCATCTTCCGAATCTGAGGGTGTTTGAAGGGTTCATCATCATTAACTGATCCTAACATCCTAAATCCATAGGGTATGTCCGCTATGAGAAGGGAGAAATGTTTTCTAGGCACAACAGAACAATTATTATTTACATCACTACAGAACACATTGTAATATACAGGCCTAAGGGGGTCTAGGGGATTGGAGAAACATTTAAGATCGGGTTCATCATCAAAATCCATCTCCTTCGCTTTCAGTCTAGATTTCTCATGCCTTGCTCTTTGAATGTGAGCAAGGAATGCAGGGGGGCAATCATCTAGTACCTCTGTAGACTTACTTTTCCTTGGTTTCTGCAGAACAAATTGGAAAAACAATTAGAAGAGCTCTTCAGTACAGCAAACAGAACATAAAGAACGGATGTATGGCATCGATTTCTTGTTGGGGTAGATGCCTGGCATCGACTTTTGCCACGAGGTCGATGCCAGGCATCGACTTTTGTTGCAGGTCGATGCCAGGCATCGACTTATGCTGCAAGTCGATGCCAGGCATCGACTTATGCCCCCAAGTCGATGCCAGGCATCGACTTATGCTGCAAGTCGATGCCAGGCATCGACTTATGCCCCCAAGTCGATGCCAGGCATCGACTTATGCTGCAAGTCAATGCCAGGCATCGACTTATGCCCCCAAGTCGATGCCAGGCATCGACTTATGCCCCCATGTTGATGCCATGCAATGCATCAAATTGTTTAGTATGAAATATTCTGAAAAGAGAATCTACCCAATCACGAAACAGGATGAAATATTCTGATAAGGCTTTGTAGGATGATGTGGTTGGATAGTCTGCTTGGACCTCTGTCCAAGAAAAGCAACCCAGCCTCTTCATCATCACCTCCTGAATCTTCATGTACACTTTATGACTACAAACACATAAATATAAAAGCGACTAGGTTAGACAAGAAGCATGGGAGGAGGGAAAAAGGATCTGAGAATAACATACATACTTATTGAGCTCAGTCACCATCTCCTCGAGGCTTAACTCCTTCGATATTACCCTTGACAAAGTTGATATGATCAATGTATCATCCTTGATTCCTTGAAGGGCCCTCCATGGGGTCAGCTTCATGTCCTCAGGAGCCTCTTCAATTGAAAGGTCAACTTTCCTTCCCTTTCCCCTCAGATCAATTTGTGGGTCTGGCCTCGACTTTCGTTGCTTCTGGCCCTTGACCTCCTTGTGCTCCCACATTGTGAAGATTCTATCCTGAAGATCCCAGATCTCACCTGATCTGAATGCCAGTTGAAACCATGGATCATATTTCCTCAAAGCATCTGACTTTCTATTCTCATCCAATGCAATTCCAACCTCAATAAGGCATTGCTTTCGTAGATTGGGATGTATTCTCCCAGCTTCCTTCACAAGACAATCTTCGTATTCATGGTGGAAGAACCGAATTCTCTCTATGGAGGACATTTTCTGCCTGTAGTCATTGTCGTTGTTGTGATCCCAAGCAAGAAGCTTGGCTTCCTCAGTTGTAAGACCAGCATATATCTTACACTCTGCATACCTAAAGAAAAATGTAGTAGGGTGCTCCTTCACTAACTGTCTACGAGCCTCTGCAGAGTGTGAACCTCCAATCACATAATACGTGTACTCCTCAAACAAACCCTCATTGAAATCCTCCACACAGCTGCACTCATGCGGATCCACCATGACAAGGAATGGCACAACAGTAGCATGAGGATTTATTTTCATTTTCTTCTTAAGATTTTGGACATGCAAATTATGTGGCTCCCTGATCTCAAGGGGCCTCCTCCCTGTGATTGGATCCACTGGTGGCCTGTGGATAATATTAATAGGCAGGTGGAACAACTGCCCCTTCTTCACAACTTTTCTTCTAGCTATGTCCTCCCTCATCTTATTCTGCTCAGTGCCAAGCACACCAGATGCAAGCTCTCCACCAGGTGCAACAATTATGTCCCCAGAGCTAGAGCTTGAGTCAGAAAGTCCTCTTCTGCAATTATCTTCTTTTTCTTTTGGGGCTTTTTCTGCACACTCTGCTTACCCCTTGCCTTTACAGGGGTCGTCTTCTTGTGCTGTGTTGGCATGATATTGCCCTGTATCCATGGCATCAGGTCCTTGATGAAATTCACTGAGTCTCTGCATATCTGAGCTAGCTCTTCTGGAACACAGCACTCTGGGCACAAGAAATCCATCTTGCATATGACATTTCTTAATCCTTTCGATGTCTCCACCAAGAAAAGCAGGTTGTCAGAATCTTCATCTTCATAATCCAATTTGTAAACAAGTCCATACTGAAAACCTTGTGTTGTCGTGATCTTTCCTCTGCCATAGGCCCCTGCGAACACAAGGAGGACTGCATTCTTCTCTTCAACGTACTGAAGGCACCATTCAAGATTTGTCATGTCCCGAAGTGGACGATCTGTCCTCATGACCTCGGTCTCCCTAGACCTTTCCTTCATATTTGGATCCTCCACAGGAATTTTTATGCTACTCTGTCCACCTGAGGATATTCCTAGTGGGTTGCTGGCCTTCTCAGAGGATAATGGTGCAATAATTTTCTTTGGCTTTGCTTGGTGACCACTGCCTTTGTCACGTTGCTGGTCAGCAGAGCCCATGGTGACTCTGAGCTTCTTGATGGGCCTTTCATCCTTGTACTCCGCATCCTTGAAAGCAATTGGAAATATCAGATCAAACGTAATTGTGGTTTCAAAGGCCTAAGTCCATGCAAGGCATGGATTTTGAGCTTCAGGTCGATGCCAGGCATCGATGTTTAAGTGCATGTCGATGCCAGGCATCGACTTTGTGTGCAAGTCGATGCCAGGCATCGACTTGAGGGTGAAAGTCGATGCCAGGCATCGAGTTGGGGGTACAAGAGTCGATGCTTGGCATCCACTTTTGGGCCCAAGTCGATGCCTGGCATCGACTCTTGGGCCAAGTCGATGCCTGGCATCGACTTTTACCCTCAAGTCGATGCCTGGCATTGACTTGCACACAAAGTCGATGCTTGGCATCGACTTGGGCACAAAAGTCGATGCCAAGCATCGACTTGGGCCCAAAAGCCGATGCCAAGCATCGATTTTGCACCCAAAAGTCGATGCCTGGCATCGACTTTTCAGTGAATGTTGATGCCGGCAAGTCGATGCTTGGCATCGTTTTTTGGGCCCAAGTCGATGCCTGGCATCGACTTGGGGCTACAAGTCGATGCCAGGCATCGACTTGGGGCTGCAAGTCGATGCCTGGCATCGACTTGCACCGACAAGTCGATGCCTGGCATCGACTTGCTCCTGCAAGTCGATGCCTGGCATCGACTTGCAATCCTAAGTCGATGCCTGGCATCGACTTACACCTTAAAGTCGATGCCAGGCATCGACCTGTACATGCTTTTGATCCATATTTCTAGAGGTAAGAAAAATTAATGCCTAGAAAGCAGATATTTAGACAGACATACAGAGGGAATCTTTTTGGAATCTTTATTTATGTTATGATTTTGTCTACCTCTTGGTGCTTTTGCCAACATTCTTCTTCTCCATCAGACTTGGCTTGCTGGTATGCTGACCTCTGTGCTCCATGGCTGTCTGTGCTCTGCTGCTCTCTCTTGCTCGTGGATTTTGAAAATGCGAATGATCTCCTCCTCTGGTATTTATAGGCAATTTGGTAACTTGAACCAGAAACTAACTGGATCTAACTGAATGAGTCCACTTGCTAACTAAATCTGTCAACTTATCTAACCAGGGAATAGCACCCACACAAATAGGCTGTTTCAGAGCCACTTTAATGAAATATTCATAGACCCTTGCAACTATTTATATACATTTGCATAGAAATTACATTTCAATGGCAAGAGTATGGTATGTCCATGAGGATGTCTAAACTCATGTAGAGATTTGTTTCTAAGAATCTCTTTATTGGGAGAAAATCAAGTCAAAGTTTTGTTAAATGTGGGAGACTAATGACATCTTTATTGTATTACCCTCCTCACGTTAGTTCATATTCACATTTATCTTGTAACTCACTGTTGAAATGGAAAATCACTATGAATAAACATTCTAGTACAGAACCTTGCAACTATTTATATACATTTGCATGGAAATTAAACTTCAATGGCAACAGTATGGTATGTACATGAGGATTTCTAATCACATGTAGAAGTTTTTTCTTAGAGTCTGTTGCTTGGGAGAAAATTAGGTCTAAGTTGTGAGATTAATGACATCTTTATAGTGTTATCCTCCACACTTTAGTTCATATTCACATTTATCTTGTAACACATTGTTGAAATGGAAAATCAATGTATGAATATGCTTTCTGTGTGCCTCTTTTACACATAATTCTTTTTCAATATACTTTCATCTACCTCTTTGATATCTAGCCTACACCACAATAAAACCTAATCCTTGAAATCTTAACCAAATGTAAAATTTCTTCTTGTATAGTGTTCAATGGCATAGCATATTCCAGTTGGAACTCAACTTGGATATATTCCAGTTGTAAAATTTCTTCTTGTAAAATTTCTCCAAACAATTTTATTATATATTCCTGTTGGAACTCAACTTGGATATATTTTGATTCATTCACAATGCTTAGACTGAATGACTCATATGTAGTTAGAAATCAACTGTGTTTCTCATTTGAATCAAAAGTGAATCAAATCTTTGGTTCCTTGATTAGTGTATATTTGAGTAATTAAGTGATTTGATGTAATTTGATGTTTTATGTTATTTAATGTACTTTAATAAGCTTTTGATTTCATATCTTCTTGATGTGACATTTGATGTGATACCTTCACTTGATCTCGGATTTCTACTTATTTAAAAAGGTCATTCATCTTCAGTCTTCTGTGAACTCAGTGAAGATGAGCTCAATCTTTTCAGTGGATGCTTGGGCATCAGCTTCCTCTGCTCATATTGATTCATTGTTCTCAGTTGAACCTTTCCAGAGAAGTGATGATCCCTATGATTTAGAACGTGCTGATGATTCCATGTTTTCTGTTGAGTCATTTAAGTTATCCAATTCACAGTGCAATGCTGCTCAACCAAATGCACCTCTTGATCTCCCATCTGATCCAACCATTGATCTCCCTTCTGACTCAAGTGCATGTGGAGCAACGAAAAAGCAAAGCAAGCTCAATCTACGATTTAAAAGAAGGTCTCGTGAAGTAAGTCGAAAAAGATTTAAATTTCTTACTTCAGATAGACAGATTGCATTGGATATTGTGAAGCATTGTTGTGGTTTGAAATGCTTGTATAATTTAGGGATGAAGAAACTAAAGCACATAAGAGAAAAATTCCTCCATTTAGATAGTGAAAGGCAAGATATATACCTTGTTTCTTGCATGCAAATGATTGAGGATAACATGTCAGTAACGCGTGTTGGTTTTGAATATTTCTTTACTCAAGGGATGCCATGCTGTAGGGCTGCATTTAAAATTGCAATGGGTGTAGGAAATTTTAGAATACATAGGGTTCAACAAGGGTTTTTGAATGGGGATCTCATTTTGGATACGTTCCATGTTGGGACCAAAGGATCTGTTGGACGTCATGCAATGAATTGGATGATGAACTATTTTAGCTTGCATTGTGAAGTTATGCCTACAACTGGAAGGTTGCACTTGTCAGATAACTTTACTCGTCGAGAGGTATTTCAAATATATAGAGAAGACATGGAAAATAGAAATGAGAAGTATGTGTTGTATCGTCACTTTACTCGATTATGGAAGGAAGAGTTTAACAATGTTTCTATTCCTCGTAAAGTTAGAATGGGTGAATGTTCAGTTTGCGCCACTTTGAAAAACATGGCAAAAGGGGCTACAACACCACAGGAAAAGCATAATTTTAAAAACCTTCTTAACAACCATCGTGAGAGTCAAGCATTAGAGAGAAAGAAAGCAATTCATCATCGAAGTAAGGCACTCAGAAATCCGGAGCGTTATATGTGTTTGTTGATCGATCAGAAAAAAACTTGTTTGCCACATTTTTATCACATCCCTAAGGACATTGGAGATGAAGTCCTTGTGCAAATGCATTTGGTTGGCGCTTTGGTATACAATGGAACTGTAATGTCCAAGGTTTTCTTCACATATCCGAATGTGCATAATGATCCAAACCTTACAGTTACTGTCATTCATCGTGTTTTGCAATCATGGAAGGGTCTTTTGCCACCAACTCTATATTTGCAACTAGATAATACTCCAAGAGAGAATAAAAATTCTACAGTCTTTGGATATTTAAGCATGCTTGTTGAAAAACAGGTATTTCAGAAGGTTAAGGTAAATTTTCTTCTGGTTGGCCACACTCATGATCACATTGATCAAATGTTCAGTACTTTCTCTAAGAAGTTGGCACGTAACAATGCTTTTACTCTTCCGATTTTATCTGAGCTGATTTCAGAAGCATATACTCCAAAACCAGAAGTTCAACACCTCACACAGATTTATGACTTTAAGCACTTTTGCTCAATGGGCCTTGATAACAGTGCTAAGGTTTTGGCTCCATTGCACAATATTAGTTTCAACCATGTATTCTTGATGAGGAGGGTTGATGAAATAACCCTTTTATTTGCAAAGCAGTATTCATCTTCTCTTGGGTGGGAGCCTAAAGAGGGATGCAGTTTCTTATTGCAGGTGCCTAATTTGTCTATTGTAACAGTGTATGGTGCAGAACAATCACCATATGAAGATAAAAACAATACAGAAAGATGTGGAAGTGTGGTTGATCAAAGTAAAAGCTGGATGCATGCACTCATTGAAAAGAGGAGACATATTGAGCGTGCAAAAAAATATGCTGGAGATCAAGATGTATCTTGGTGGGAGGACTTTTTCAATCATCAAGAAGAGATTATACAGTATACAATTGCAGGTCACTGGCCAGTTGATGTTCCATTCACATGGGATTTTTGTACACAAAGATCCGTGAATGTGGCCCAAGCATGTAATGCAGATGCACTTCAAAGTTTTATACATCCACCAGAAAGAAATATTTATGTAGGCCCAAGGATGACAAAACAGGCAGAAGCAAGATGGCAAGGAAATTTAATAGAGATAAATGTTGGAACGCTTATTGCAGTACTTGCTGATGGTGATGAGGCTACCAGACCATTTTGGATTGCAAAGGTTTTAGAGATAACTAAAGATATTGATCAGAGAAGAATAGAGGCTTTGGTGGTGCATTGGTATTACACTAAAAGTAGTAATGCATTCACAGGTAAATATAACTTAGAAATGGTGTGTGATACTAAACGAACAGGTTCAAAAAGGAAAAAGAATATTCGAAGCACATCCACTCTTAAAATGGATGATGTAGATATTCTTGTTTATGATTTTTCCTTGACAAAAACTGGTCACTTGAGGAAAGCAACCATCAACATGATAAAACAAAAGCTTCCAGATGTATGTGGTACAGGAAATCATAGGAAAACAAGAAGAGTTGTGCATGATCCTGTAGAATTTGGTATGTACGTGGATGAAGATAGAGCTCTTGTGGATATAGAAGAAGAAGAAGAGAGCTCTCAACAGTATGAGACTGAATCAAGTGCATCAGATGATGAGGGTGTAGACATAGATCGACAAAGTTGTGAGTTAAATTGAAGCTCTCAGACATTTTTAGTGCTTATGTAAATGCCTCAAAGTAGTTTGGTTAATGAAACCATGTTTTGTAGCAATTTTGAATAACAATCAGATATCCACCCATTAAAGATATGTCTAAAATGTTATTTTTGTGTAAAAACTATTGATTTCTACATTCTTATATATATTTTAGACATGTCAATGTCTTATCATATAGATTTTGGACATGTCAATGTCTTATCATATACATTTTGGGACACGTCAATGCCTAATATAGTGAAATTTTGACTACATTTTGAGCTCATTTTTTTTTGAGAAAATGACAAAAAACGTCAAAAATTACTTGTTTTCACCTCATTTTTGTAATATATGTATACTGGTGTAAAGGAATTCCAAAAATGAGGTGAAAACATGTAATTTTTGACGTAAGTGTTCTCTTTTTACGACATAGTTCTCGTTTGTTACGACTCACTGTTATTGGATGGCTGCAATGCAATCTGAATATGATGCTATCATGAAAAGTGGTACTTGGTCTTTATGTGACTTGCCTCCTAGCAAGAAGACCATTGGTACAAAGTGGCTATACAAGCTGAAGCATGAGCCCAATGGAACAGTTGAAAGGTATAAGGCTAGGCTTGTTGCAATGGGCTATGCATACAAAAGAGGCATTGATTTTGATGAGACCTTTGCACCTACATGCCGTATGACTACTGTTCGGAGCATCTGTGCACTTGCAACTCATCATGGTTAGAATGTACATCACTTGGACATGAAAAAATCATTTTCGAATGGTGACTTGCATGGAGAAGTGTATGTTTTTTAGCCCCATGGCTTTGTGTAGAAAGGGCATGAAAACTAGGTGTGCAGGTTAAGTAAGGCATTATATGGTTTAAAGCAAGCACCACATGCTTGGTATGAAAAGATACATGCCTATCTCATTGCACATGGTTTTGAAAACAGTCCAACTGAAAGCACCTTATATGTTAAGCGTGCTAATGATGTGCTTCTGATCACTATGGTGCATGTTGATGACATGCTGCTCACTGGTCCTCATGACACGCGTATTGCTGATTTTAAGGCTAATTTGCATGGCTCATTTGAGATGTCTGATTTGGGGAGTTCACATCACTATTTGGGCATTCAATTTATATAAGTTGATGGTGGAATGGCTTTGTGTCAAACAAAATATATTCACACATTATTGCAGCATTTTCGCCTTGGAGACTGTAAGCATATTGCCACTCCTATGGAGACAGGTTTACGATTGAATTTTCACGATGCTAGAGATGCATTTGATGTTGTTCTCTATCAGTAGGTTGTTGGATACTTGATTAACTTATGCGTAAATCGGCAAGATATTCAGTTTGTTGTCTCACAGATGAGCAGGCTTATGCATTGCCCAAGTGTCAAGCATTGGCAGGCGGTTAAGCACATCTTTTGCTACTTAAGTGGTACCTGGCTACTTGGATTGTTTTATCCCAAGGGGGGATCACTACCGCCAGATTTGTATGTTGTTTCAAATAGTGATTTGGCTAGTTGCTATGACACTCGTGTGTCCACTAGTGGTTTTTGCTTCATGCTTGGTAGCTCATGCATATCTTGGCTGAGACAGAAGTAGCCTACTATGGCCACTTCTAGTTGTGAGGCTGAGTATAGGGTAACTTTCACAGTAATTGTTGAGTGTGTGTGGCTGAGATGCCTTACGACTGATTTGGGTGTTGGTCAATCTTCTGCCACCACTGTCTTCACTGACAGTCAGAGCACATTGGTAGTTGAGGAACCCTGTGTTCCATGCTCGCTCTAAGCACATTGAGGTGCATTATCATTATGTCAAGGTGAGATTCTCTGCTGGAGAGATTAACTTGGCATATGTGCCCATGCAAGAGAACATTGCAGACCTTTTCACGAAGCCTCTCCCTCGAGAGAAGTTTGAAGCTTTCTGCAAAGCTTTGGGCTTACTTCCTTTTGTGGATTGATTCCACATAGCTTGACACTTTCTTATACATGAGTTCTAGCTCCTTGTTCACTACATCACTCCCAGGGGGGATTTGTTGATATATTTAGGTAGTGATGTGTGTGAACACACTAGGACCACTAGGGAATTTTTTTCCCTCTGTAGGAGGTTTTTTTCCTTGAAATTGTATAAATGCCTATAGCCTAACGGATTACTTAATCTTTGTACATTCTATTGGTAATACATTCAGTATTGTGTGTTGTGCTCCAAGCTTCTTCTACTTCCTTGTGTTGTTTGCGTGCTTCTGCAGATGTCTAACTCCAACATTGTTTGTAGTTTGGACCCATCTTCTGTTGAACAGTATATGTCTATAGTAGACTCAGATGTTTGGTACATTGATAGTGGAGCAACCAAACATATTACCATGAGAGTGCAGCTTCTTCATTTCAATGGAGCTTCTCCTATAGGGAATATTGTCACATGCACCAAAAACTCCTCTTATCCTATCATGGGAGTTGGTAAGATCATTCTGACTACTGTTGATGGTAGTTCTTTTACATTGTTAGATGCTTTATTTGTATTAAGGATCAAGAAGAATCTATTATCAGTTTCAGCAAGATTGGCTTGGTTGTCAAATTTATTGATGACAGATGTACAGTTCATGATCTATCAAATGGGGACATGATTATTGCTTCTCGCATTTTATATCGTGGGTTGTATAAGCTCATAGAATATGAAAAATCTACGAATGATTCTGCATGTGCAGTACATGATTCTCAAGCTATGTCAGATGCAAAGCTTTTGCATGCATGCTTTGGTCATCAGAATTTCGCTAGTTTGTTATGCATGCAAAAATTTGAAATGGTGTCGTTGTTGCCCAAACTTGAGGCACTTGGTAAACATGTCTGTGAAGGTTGTATTTTGGGCAATAGACAAAGCTCTCAATGTATATGCATGTGAATCTTTGACATCCCAATGAAGTTTCTCTACTAGGTGCAACAAGAACCACAGTAGGACTAGAAAATTGAAGATCATCATCTTCAACACCATGTGGATCACCTTAAATGCTAGTATTTGTAGGTGTAGTAGGACATTTTCCAACACCTTGCATAATATTCCACAAGCTTTTTGCTATTATACATGACACATCATGTATGCCCACAATGGGTGATTAGTACAATCTAAATTATCCTCAACAACCAACACATGGAATACATCATTCTTTTTAGCCATGGTCAATGATAAATATCTTGATGGGAAAATTTGATTGTACTCCAAAAGTTTGAACAGAAATACCCTATGGAGATCTACTAGACCTAGAATCGACTTTGATGTGCTTATATTGAAGAACCAAAACATGTATATATGTTTGGCACAAAAGGAAGAAATTACTTTCATAGTCACTATGATACTAGATTCGAAGACCAAAACAAGCTCAAATAAAAATTTCATCACCATAAAATACTATGATAGTATTTGTAGGTGTAGTAGGACATTTTCCAACACCTTGCATAATATTCCACAAGCTTTTTGTTATTAATACATGACACATCATGTATGCCCACAATGGGTGATTAGTACCATCTAAATTATCCTCAACAACCAACATATGGAATACATCATTCTTTTTAGCCATGGCCAATGACAAATACCCTGATGGGAAAATTTGATTGTACAAAAGTTTGAACAGAAATACCCTATGGAGGTCTATTAGACCTAGAATCGACTTTGATGTGCTTATATTGAAGAACCAAAACATGTATATATGTTTGGCACAAAAGGAAGAAATTACTTTCATAGTCACTATGATACTAGGTTCGAAGACCAAAACAAGCTCAAATAAAAATTTCATCACCATAAAGCAAAGCAGATTTGAACTCATAATTTCCTTGAGTATGCTCACAAACTTTTATGTAGTTTTGGGATTGTGACTATACAAGTGTCGATGATTCCCTAGAGAAAGTGATGACTTGCTTTAATACCAATTGTTGCAGTTGGAGGTTTGTGGGAGCACATGAACAACATAAGGAAGAAGAAGAAGAAGCTTGGAGCACAACAAAATACTTAATGTATTACCTAATCAATGTACACCATTATATAGGATGGTGGGAAAAACCTCTTAAAGAGGGGAAAAAGTACCATGATTGTCCTAAGTGTGTTCACAAACATCATTACTAGAATATATCAACAGTTTCAGGTGCTTACTCCATAAGATCATTCCATGATCATATTCTTGACTAATCCTGTGTCTTGGAAACTTCAAAACCTTTTCATAAAATAAATAGCCATCCTTATTTTCTAAGGTCTTAAAAACGAATACCAATTTAGTTCCAAGTTACTTGAATCCATTGTATTCAAGACCTATTGGTTCCTACTTCATCAACTTATCGTGACAAGAGTTTTACTACTTCTTGTCTTTAGAATTTGTTGTGACTAAAGATTCAATTATCTACCCACGAGATTGTTTGATATCATTAAGAAATTTCTTTAAGGATAGGTAAACATATGTTTTACCTTCCACATCTCAATTTCCATAACCATGGTTGTAGACTACACACTTGGAACTGCGAATCTTGTTAACTTTAAAACTTCCTTTTAAAAAAGTGGGAACTTGGGAATGCTTTATCTAACCTTGTAGTTTGCAACCACCCTTAGGGATCCCAATATTCATAGCTATAACATGCCACAGAGTTTCTTTCTAGACAACTTTACTACTTGGATATATATTTATATCTTGGAAGATTTTTTTCCTTTCTCTTTCTAACCCATCAATTACATCAATTTTGATGGGCATGTCTTTTTTTTATAAAACATATATACTTGAGAAAAGTTCTAGGCTATGATCATATGATAGCTTCTATCTTTAACTAGATATCTTTTATAAGAACATCTCCTTGTTATGTCATACTCATGAACTTTTATTTGTTTCAATAATATGCTCATTTGAAACTATGAGCCACATGTGAAGCTTTTGAAAGACTGGTTTAATAACTATTTGAGCACAAATCTAAGAGAATAAATGATAAAAGAATAATGTATTAGAAACATCGTAAACAATATAATTATGCCCCGAATCTCTGTGCAAAAAATATTGAAAATAATGAAAATCATGAAAGAACCTTGTTTTCAAACCATACATTACTCATAACTCTGAACTCAAGTAAATCTGCTAGATTTACTCATTGTAATGAAATGGATTAGAAATTCCTTTATGAACCCAAGATCTTAATCTATCACAAAAAAGATATGGTGATCTGAACTATGGACCAAAATCTCTCATAAAAAGTAAATACCAATCCACTCTATGTAACTAAGTCTATTATACGAAGAAAATACATGCTGAGAAAATACACCAACTAGTGGAACTACTACTACCTTCTCACTATGATGTAATCATTCCAAACTAGGAATAAGATGTCTCTAGTAAACCACTTTTGTAAGATCTATTGGAAATACTCTACACTCCTAGAGATAATGGGAACTCGAAAATTGAGTTTACCAAAAACACTAAAACGTGGTAAAAAGATGTGTGTGCACTCCTAGCCCACTAGGCTAAGAATATATCTCACCTAATAAATAATATGTAAGAAATATGTCCTAATCTTACGCATATCAAATTAACTAGTACATACTCTATGAATTACTTCTTAATGCCATTGCCTATTTAAAAATTCTTATGTGCAAAACTTCCCTTTCTATTTCTTGGTTTCTTGCCTATGGACTTGCCTTGTTTTACATCACATACATAGTAAATGCCTGAGCTGCCTCTCTACCATCTAATAGTGTGAAGACCATATAAATTACCAACAATAATAAATAGTAGAGTCTCAATGACTTATCTCCCATACCTTTTTTCCAAGTTTGATGTCCCATACCACCAAAAGTTATATCTCACATAGATGTGTGTATGAGATTATTCTCAAAAACTTCTCATAGCATGAGAAGAACAAATAGATGATTACTCTAAATCCTCTATAACTCATAGCTATTAGTGGCATGAAATCAATTTGAGTTGAGAAACGGTGTGATAAATCATCTCAAACAGAGTTGTGAAGGATGTTGCTTGCATCAAATATTAACTCACAAGAAATGTGCATTGATAGAACTTGTATGAGTCCATAACATGTGTGCTGAGAACAAATACTTAAGTTCTCCTATTCCATACTTGCATGGCATCATATATAGCTATTGGAATTGAGGTAGAGTCTCCTTTGTCCAACTGAAAATGGTCACCATTAACCAACAATATATGCACCTAGCTAGGGAATGGTTACCCCATAATAATCACACCATATTACATAGTGTCATAAATAGCCTGTGGAAAATCCAATTCTTTCAAGAATCTTCCCTACCTAGAAAAACATCAAACAATAGCAAATTAAAGATTATCTCTAGTAAGCTTACGCTAAATAAAACATTTTCAAATTATTCATCCTCTCAAAGCCACACTCGAGTTTTAATCAGGCTCAACAATCTCTTGATTTGTATATTTCATCAAAGTTTTATAACCAATTCTTTAGAAGGCAAGAACATTAGTGGATCAACTCCAAAAATGTACAATGCCATGTTATTGAAGCCCTTAAACTCTAAACTTCAATTTCTTTGTGTAAGAACCTACATTAACTCTTCTATTTTGTGATCACAAAATTTCAACCTCAAGACTAAATATCATTTTGATAGTTATTATGCCTTATCTTGATATATTTAGCTAATTTTATAAAGTAAAATCATTCAAAGTGGATAAGAATAATAAGATAAGCTATCATCTCTAGGTGGCATGGTCTCTAGGCCATTGAGTCAATTCCATAGTCCACTTCTACGTGTAGAGATCATTTCACCTATCATATGATCTTGTAAATTTATAAAAATAAATGTTCAAAAACGTGAACCTAATAAAATTGCATAGGAATTAGAAATCAATCAATTCGGAATTACCAATTAAAATGCATCTATCACGTTTTTCACGCCTTTGCTAATATTAGCATCAAATCTAGTGCAAAGGTCATTTGAACTTTGTAAAATTACCCAAAATGCTTCAAAATTGGAAAGCTTCAATTAACGTGTGTGAGCTACTTTCTCTCTAAATTTCAATAAATTTTGACCTTCTTTGAAAGAGAAACATCCAAATCTTTATGAGAATGCTACCACTCTAACTATATCCACAATAATCTTTAAAACTTAACAATGGGGAGACATGTTAATCTTTATATTAGACATGTTCATCCACTCTTTTGAATGAACTATGACATAGATATATATCCATGCATTTACCAATCTTCTAAATTGGTCAAAAGCAAGAGTAGTCTAAATCACCTCATCGAAATGGATTCTTTACATACCATCCACATTTCAAATAAAAGTGCACATCCATGGATGTCATTCTAATCATTGTGCTTCTTGCCCATTCGCTAATTCTTACATTAAACAATCACATGTGAGCATGTAATACTTCAACGGATGACAAAAAACAAAGCAAAATCTCGTGAAAACTAGGAACATAATTGTATATCAACTATATATACATATACTTCCATGAAGAGGTATTCATGCACTCACGAGTTACCTTATAAGCATAAATATGATGCATAGAAAAACATTCTTCACATCAATTTCTATGATTTGAGGCTCATATATATCACTTGAAGAGACTCTTGGTTGTTTTGAGGATTCTATCCTCAAACAATCTCTTGTTTTCTTGACATGCTTATATTAATAGATTTGATGATAAAGATCATTTATCTTTATCATCCACTCTCTATATACAATTTATTGTTCTTATGGTTCTTTTACTATATACTTCATTAACTTAGGCATGCTTAAACTAACTTACCTTTTTGATGCAGGGAAAATAACATGATCTTCTTCAAATAGAAAATCCTTTATACATTTTACATTGAAGATATCATGTATGTATGCATGCATTCACTCATGCATCTCTTTAACTAGTGATATTATTCTATAAGCGTCTAATTATGCTACTACCTTAAAAACACACATAAGAATTCCTCTATCAGATAATATGTCTCTCTAGTCCTCCCATGATAAATAATGCCATGTAGCTACAAAAATTTGAGCAGCATTTCCCTAGTAAAATGAAGTTGAAAGAAAAATAATCATGATAATCAAGAGGAGTGAGCCTAGTGGTAGGCAAGGCACACTCTCTTGACTCCATAAACTTGCAAGCAAAAAAAATTACAATATATGATGTTGGGAACTACACGCCCTCATGAAAGTATCCTTCCCCCTTTTTTTTCTCCAACATTGCAAAGGTTCTTAAAATGCAAACGAAAACGTATCCATGCCTTTATTAACAAACATAAGATAATGCAATTGCATGTGTAAACATGTGTTAATGAGTTTGTTAGCCTCCCAAGTGATACTAAATATGATTAAAGACCTCTACATTTCTTAATTGATGACAAATCTCATTCGAAAAGAATCCCTCGCTTGTAAATAACCAACTAAAATCTTTTGCATTGATAATTTGCAAGGCTAAAACATGGATTCTAACCATTTAGAAAATAGCTTCCGAAGTCTAGAATCTATACCAACTTGAATTCATGAATTTGATATCATATGAAAAAGTTATTGAAAAAATAGTGAGCTTAGGTGTATGAGCAGGATCTTCCTTTGTGGATACAAACAACTAACTAAAAGTCCTCAAAAGAATCATTGCACCAATTCAAAAAGATCTTTTAGGCACACATTGAAAGGATCTTGAAATAAAGAATCCATATCAATTCAAATCGTTCGATTTGGAGGAGAACAGAGAAAATTATGGTCTTTTTAGTGAAAAGAGGTACCCAACTATCTTCCGCAAAAAAAAGAAAGTATGAAGGAATCCTAAGTCCTCGAATGAAAGCAAATGAGCGAATGATATTCAAATGTGTTAATCATATATGAATCAATATGTATGCATACACTTATGCATGTATGAATGCGTTTATATGCATGCATGCATGTCATAAATTTATATACATGAAAACACATATGTGAGCATTGAAACATTTATGCATATAATATGGGTGAATATTTCTTGCATAAATGTTTTTATGCAAAAATTTATGCTTATAATATGAGGGAATATTTACTTGCATAACTGTTTTTATGCATAGATGCACAAGTATATGTATATTTGCATGTCTTATATATATATATATATATATATATATATATATATATATATATATATATAAGTTCAGAGATATCCAAACTTATGAACTCAAGATATAGAACACAAACACATACACATTGAAAAAAAGACCCAGCAACAATAACAACAAGAACAAGAGAGTTAAGATCAATATAAGATATAAAAAATACAAACAAAAAAGAAAATCAATACAAACGGAGACACAAAAAAAAATAAATAATTAATGAAAATTGAATAATATAATAATAATAATAATAAAATAAGCTCAAAAAATAATAAATAAAAATCAAATTAAAAAAATATCTAAAAATTAAAATAAATTAAATAAATAATTAATTAATTAAAAAAATAAATTTAGAAAAATAAATAAATATATAAATATATAAACATATATATATATATATATATATATATATATATATATATATATATATATATATATTTATTTATTTATTTGTAATTCTACCCGAATCGTTATGGATCACTCTACCATACAAATATGTGGGATTAGGGGGGCCTACGGGTACTATGCCCATTCACTTGTACAATTATATTTTCAAAGTTAAAGACGAGGGAGTAGGCGCATACCGAACCTCCTTTGAGAAAAAAAGAACCTTTTTTCTTTTGTTTATGCTCCTCACTTCTACACACAACATGAGGAGCATCACTTCTACACACAACATGAGGGGAGAGAAGCATGGACTCCACATACACCAAGAGAGCTCTCCTCCTCGAATTCTACCATGATTCATATAAGGAGAGAATAATTCTGGCAATGAGAAGTTCTTCCACATTCCTCCATGTACATCTTTGACTTCACCATCCTAAAAGTCTAAAAGTCTATTCTAGTTTTTCCTGTTATTTTTTTTTGGAGTACAATGAATTGGAAACATATTCACACACCTCACTTCGTAAGGTAGAGGCAAAGCTAAAATTGAAAATACACACAGACCTGATCTCGTAAAATAGAGTACAATGAATTAAAAACACACTTAGACACCCAACCTACCTCTAAGGTAGAGACATCCATCTTGAGATAATGAAATAGACACCAACCAATTTATTTGAGTATGCGAAGGTGCAACATTGACAATAGCAGTATTATGACGCAAAAAACATTTCTCTCTCTCTCTCTCTCTCTCTCTCTCTCTCTCTCTCTCTCTCTCTCTCTCTCTCTCTCTCTCTCTCTCTCTCTCCCTCTCTCTCTCTCTCTTTGTGCCATAAGCACCACATGCACCCGTGCACGTGCGTGCGGGCACACACACACACACACATATTATGAAATGAAGGCTGATCACTTTTCTTACAGTGTGAGCGGACCTTAGAAGCTGGAATTGGAACATATACTAAATCTTCTTCTTGCAACAAAACATATACTAAATCTTCAAATGTTAAGGCATTTCGATTGACTTTCATCATCAAGTAAAGAGTAGAAGAAAAACTCTAAAGTGAAACTTGAAGACCATTAAGAACATTCTGTGCACAAGTGAACTATCTAGCAATATTTGATCAGTAGAAATCAAGTGCTCCTTCAAATCTTTGATCTTTTTCAACAAATTATCCATTCAATCGCATTCACTCATATGCTCACTCTTCAATTATTTTAATATTTAAGCAACACGATCCTCATTTATTGCGTGGGATAATGTTGTAAGAGTATCACAAGCATCGTTTGATGTCTTGCATGAGTGACTATGATGGATAATGGCACATTTCATAGACAAAGCTCTCAATGTATATGTATGTGAATCTTTGACATCCCAATGAAGTTTCTCTACAATAGATGCAACAAGAACCACAATAGGACTAGAAAATTAAAGATCATCATCTTCAACACCATGTGGATCACCTTGAATGAAAATATTTGTAGGTGTAGTAGGATATTTTCCAACACCTTGAATACTATTCCATAAGCTTTTTGCTATTAATACATGACATGTCATGTATGCCCACAATGGGTGATTAGTACCATCTAACTTATCCTTACCAACCAACATATGGAATACATCATTCTTTTTAGCCATGGCCACTGATAAATACCCTGATGGGAAAATTTGATTGTACTTCAAAAGTTTGAACAGAAATACCCTATGGAGATCTACTAGACCTACAATAGACTTTGATGTGCTTGTATTGAAGAACCAAAACATGTATATATATTTGGCACAAAAGGAAGAAATTGCTTTCATAGTCACTATGATACTGGGTTCGAAGACCAAAACAAACTCAAATAAAAATTCATCACCATAAAGCAAAGCAGTTTTGAACTCATAATTTTCTTGAGTATGCTCACCAATTTTTATGTAGTTTTGGGATTGTGACTATACGAGTGCCGATGATTCCCTAGAGAAAGTGATGACTTTCTCTAATACCAATTGTTGCATTTGGAGGTTTTTCGGAGCACATGAACAACATAAGGAAGAAGAAGAAGAAGCTTGGAGCACAACAAAATAGTAAATGTATTACCTAATCAAATTACACCATCAACGTTATAGACATATATATAGGATGGTGGAAAAAACCTCTTAAAGAGGGGAAAAAGTACCATGGTTGTCATAAGTGTGTTCACAAACATCATTACTAAAATATATCAATAGTTTCAATTGCTTACTCCATAAGATCATTCCATGATCATATGCTTGACTAATACTGTGTCTTGGAAACTTCAAAACCTTTTCATAAAATAAATAGCCATCCTTATTTTCTAAGGTCTTAAAAAAGAAAACAAATCTAGTTCCAAGTTACTTGAATCCCTTGTATTCAAGACCTATTGATTCCTACTTAATCAAGTTATAGTGACAAGAGTTTTATTACTTCTTGTCTTTAGAATTTGTTGTGACTAAAGATTCAATTATCTACCCATGAGATTGTTCGGTGTCATTGAGAAATTTCTTTAAGAATAGGTGAACATATGTTTTACCTTCCACATCTCAATTTCCATAACCATGGTTGCAGACTACACACTTGGAACTACAAATCTTGTTGACTTTCAAACTTCCTTTTAAAGAAGTGGGAACTTGGGAATGCTTTATCTAACCTTGTAGTTTTCAACCACCCTTAGGGATCCCAATTTTCATAGCTATAGCATGTTGTAGAGCTTCTTTCTAGACAATTTTACTACTTGCATGCATATTTATATCTTGGAAGATTTTTTCCTTTCTCTTTCTAACCCATCAATTACATCAATTTTGATGGGCATGTCTTCTTTTTTATAAAGAAGATATACTTGAAAAAAGTTCTAGGCTACGATCATATGATAGCTTCTATCTTTAATTAGATATCTTTTATATGGACATCTCCATTCACTTGTCCTGTCATACTCATGAACTTTTATTTGTTTCTGGAAGAGCTAAATCAATGTCAAATGATATGACTATGAAATAAACAAAATCACTTACTCTACTAGAATAAGGAACAATATTATACTCATTCGAAACTATGAGCCACATGTGAAGCTTCCGAAAAACTAGTTTAGTAACTATTTGAGCATAAATATAAGAGAATAAATGATAAAAGAATAATATATTAGAAACACCCTAAACAATATACTTATGCCCCAAACCTCTATGTGGAAAATATTGAAAATAATGAAAATCATGAAAGAACCTTGTTTTCAAACCATACATTACTGAACTCGAGTAAATCTGCTAGATTTACTCATTGTAATGAAATGGATTAGACATTTCTTTATGAACCCGAGATCTTAATCTATCACAAAAAAGATATGGTGATCCAAACTATGGACCAAAATCTCTCATAAAAAGTAAATCCCAATGACCAGCATAGTTAAAAAATAGGTCCTACATGCTATTTGAAAGGGTAAACGGTGTCTAAAAATGACCAAAATTGGTATGTTCATTCTACCTAAGCTCCTCTGCAAGCTCGAGGGCTCCTCGGCTTGCACAATATGGAGCTATGAATTACAAAAAGGGTTTTTCTATGTTACATATAGTACAAAAGTGATGAAAATCACCGTTGGAGGTTTTGAAAAGTATTTGTAAAACATAATTCTTTGAAAAATTGATTCGAGTGACTCCCTGCTCTGTCTTTACATGCTTTCGCATCTTCTATGCCTCTGACTACTACCAACAGTTGCCGACTACACACTTGGAGCTGCAAATCTTGTTGACTTTCAAACTTCCTTTTAAAGAAGTGAGATCATTTATGTTTATCATCCACTCTCTTATATATACAATTTAGTGTTCTTATGGTTCTTTTACTATATACTTCATTAAGTTAGGGATGCATAAACTAACTTACCTTTTTTTTTATGCAGGGAAAATAACATGATCTTCTTCAAATAGAAAATCGTTTATACATTTTACATTAAAGACATCATGTATGTAGGCATGCACTCACTCATGCATCTCTTTATCTAGTGACATTATTCTAGTATAATGCTACTACCTTAAAAACACGCATAAGAATTCCTCTATCAGATAATATGTCTCTCTCGTCCTCCCATGATAAATAACGCCATGTAATTATAATATTTCCCTAGTAAAATGAAGGTGAGAGAAAAATAATCATGATAATCAAGGGGCAATAAAATTTACAATATATGATCACGACCAGAGTCACTTCTTGTTGGGATGGATACTAGTTGTCGATGCTGCTGCTGCTGACTGGATAGCTCTTGCGATCGAAAGAAATGCCCACTTCTGTGGAATCCTGTAATTCTGTGAAATGCCCACTTCTGTGGAATCCATCATCAACAAGAAGTGACTCTGGTCGTGATCTATGTGTCCATTTTCGTTGTTGGACCTATCGAAGGGTGTGCCAGGATCTGGGCGAGCTTTAACCTCCGATACGGATTCTGTTGTAGCATCCCTCTGAGTAGGTCCTTTGCTCCAGCTGATATTTCGTGCCATGGACTCCGCTTCAGATTTAGGCTTCTTCTCTTGATGTTGCGGAAAATGTCCGCTTCAGAATCCCCATCGAACGGAGCATAACCGCTCAGTATGACATGAAAGAGAACGCCCAGGCTCCACACATCGCCCAGGCTCCACACACAGAATTACAGAATTCCACAGAAGTGGGCATTTCTTTCGATCGCAAGAGCTATCCAATCAGCAGCAGCAGCAGCATCGACAAGTAGTATCCATCATCAACAAGAAATGTCCATTTTTGTTGTTGGACCTATCCAAGGGTGTGCCAGGATCTGGGCGAGCTTTAACCTCCGATACGGATTCTTTTGTAGCATCCCTCTGAGTAGGTCCTTTGCTCCAGCTGATATTTCGTGCCATGGACTCCGCTTCAGATTTAGGCTTCTTCTCTTGATGTTGCGGAAAATGTCCGCTTCAGAATCCCCATCGAACGGAGCATAACCGCTCAGTATGACATGAAAGAGAACGCCCAGGCTCCACACATCGCCCAGGCTCCACACACAGAATTACAGAATTCCACAGAAGTGGGCATTTCTTTCGATCGCAAGAGCTATCCAATCAGCAGCAGCAGCAGCATCGACAAGTAGTATCCATCATCAACAAGAAATGTCCATTTTTGTTGTTGGACCTATCCAAGGGTGTGCCAGGATCTGGGCGAGCTTTAACCTCCGATACGGATTCTTTTGTAGCATCCCTCTGAGTAGGTCCTTTGCTCCAGCTGATATTTCGTGCCATGGACTCCGCTTCAGATTTAGGCTTCTTCTCTTGATGTTGCGGAAAATGTCCGCTTCAGAATCCCCATCGAACGGAGCATAACCGCTCAGTATGACATGAAAGAGAACGATCTTCTCGTCGTAACCTGTGCCTGTAAGAACTTCAGGAGCGACTACGTAGCAAGGTGTGCCTTCGACATCGTTGAAAAACCGATCCTGTGAGAAGTCTGCCGATGCGCCAAAATCTGCGAGCTTAAGATTCTCATAACCGCTGAGGAGTATATTTTCTGGTTTGATGTCTCTGTGCATCACTCCTCGTTCGTGACAGACGGCGACGGCTGAAACTACTGCTCTTAGGATTCTTGCAGCATCTAATTGAATGGAAAAAGAGAGGCTGCCGTCTAATTAAATCAGAGAGTTTCATTGTTCTTGGTGTCGTCTAAGCTTTGCCGCGGGAGACGGTACTGAGTCTTCTGCTGTTGGCTACGCTTTCTCCACACAGATTACGGCTTCGCGGGGGAGAGACGACACTGCCTCCTGAAGTCGACCTTCACTTCTGAGTTGCTCCTCGAAGGACATACTTATAAGAAATGGAAATCGGTGAAGTAGTCACTGTCGGCGCTGCCGCCAAGTTTTCACAAAGAAAACTGTCGGACGGCACATGAAGGAAAACCTGAGATTTTGTTTCGAAATAAAATTGTCGGGCGGCACATGATGGAAAATTGAAAAATAAGCTTGAACACGCCTGAAAAGTTCGTGATCGAGGAATTGCGACTACACGACAAAAACTATGCCCATGTCTTTAACGATTGTTGTTTCAAATTCACCTAATTAGAATTTATTCGTCCCATGCCGCTTGTTTCTTAAGGCAGGGGCTAGGGTTCAACCCCCGCCCGCAACATGAGAGGGACATGTATGACATTGTAATGATGTATCATGTGGCTCATGTGCCACCGCCTATTCTACCCCGCGATAGTTGTGACTGCAGTTTAACCCAGCTATGTAAACTCATGTTCTTCTTGTGGGATAAGCGGGGTCCCATGGGTACTATGCACTTTCTTGTAACAACTACCGCATTTTAACCCAGCTATGTAAACCCATGTTCTTGTGGGATAAGCAGGGTCCCGTGGGTACTATGCCCTTTCTTGTAACAACTACCGCAGTTTAAACCCAGCTATGTAAACCCATGTTCTTGTGGGATAAGCGAGGTCCCATGGGTACTATGCCCTTTCTTGTACAGTTGCAATTTCAAAGTTAAAGCCCGGGGGAGTAGGCCTCGGCCGAAACCTCCATTTAAAAAAAGAAAATTATAGTACTCACTCAACTAAAGATTGTCTTAAACCATGCCGATGGCATCGTATGTATGTTACGATGTCTGGTTGGGCCTTTCACCTCAACATACACCATTCAATTGCGCCTGTTGCCTCTTGAGGCGGGGTTAGGGACCAGGGTTGAACCCCTTCATGTCTTAAAGATTGTCTTAAACTATGTCGATGTCATTGTATGTATGTTACGATGTTTGGTTGGGCTTTTCACCTCAACATACACCATTCAATTGCGCCGTTTGCCTCTTGAGGCGGGGTGAGGGACCAGGGTTGAACCCCTTCATGTCTTAAAGATTGCCTTAAACTATGCCAATGTCAATATTGTATGTATGTTACGATGTTTGGTTGGGCCTTTCACCTCAACATACACCATTCAATTGCGCCTTTTACCATTTGTGGCGGGGTGGGGGACCAGGGTTGAACCCCTCCCATTGGTACGAAAATTATCAACCCTAGGCCAATGTATTCCCTTTGGGAAGAATTAAACCGGTTGCCTTAGGGGAGTCTTTTTCAAGTGTCACCTTCTAGTACTCTAACCAACACTTTGTGGGACAGAGAGGGTAACTGTTGCAGAGCTAAGAAGAGCAAACGACAGAGAAAAAGATGGGTAACACAGTGGGTACTATGCCCATTCACTTGTACAATCGTTCTTTCAATCTATTCAAGCAAGAGAGATTAAGCTCTCGTCGAACTTTCTTTTAAAAAATTATACGTATTATTTCAAGTTCATTTTTTTTTTTGAATGGGAAGTTCAACCAAAAGCTTAATTTCCCTGTGCTTGAATTGATTGAAAGAACATTTGTACAAGTGAATAGGCTAGCACCCATGGGAATCTCTGTATCCCACAAAGCAAGGGTTAAATCTGCTCGAAGGCGATACAATGATGATGGCCTGACAACTATAAGGAGGCTAGATTTGGACTAGCCCAAGGCCCATTGCATGTTATCTATGGCTAGCAGGGATTGAACCCCAGCCCTCACCTCAAGAGGCAAGAGCTCAAACCAATTGAACTAATTAGAAGTGATTCTTTCAATACGTTCAAGCTCAGTAGGAGATTAGGCTTTGGCCAAACCTCTTTATATATATATATATATATATATATATATATATATATATATATAATCGATTAAAGATTTTATTTCAATTCGTTCGAGCATGCTAGGTCAACTAGTTGGGCTTTTCCATCCCTAAACTTGGAGAGGGGTTCAACCCTTGCAACTACAACGTGGCATCCCTCTAAAAAGTTAGGACGAAGATGAAGCCCCATTTTAATGCCAATAAGGACTAGAAATGGGCGGTGAGAATCAAGTAGAATGATTCGATTTGGTTCCCCATCTCTGGGCCATGCGTCAAGGTAGGCAAGAAGAAGAAGAATATTGAAAGATCCAAAGGTTTTCGTCTCTCGAAGTTCCTTCGGTTTAAACTAAAAGAAATTGGATAAGATTCAAAGACAATCAGATCTTCATAGTGCGCTATGATGACTCGTCCCTTTTAAGGCATAGGATCAATGCTTAGAAAGAGTATACGATTCATCTTCTTTCCCTTCATGAAAACCCGCATCCCAAGGGGCTTAAGTGGAGAAATGGCGATAGAATAGATGTCTCGACTTCCATCAAGCTCTCCAAACAAAGTGGTGCACAAACTACTCCTGGATCATATGGGATCTTAATTTAAAGAGCTTTGGCGCATACATGTGGAGTGCCACAGGAGCACTAGATTGTGCACTCTGACTACACTAGAAAATATTTTAGAATTACTCTTTCGATTACAAGATCACCCACGTAGCAAAATAATACAACCCCTCTTTATATAGGTTTTCAAGGGTGGTTCATCAATGGCAGTTACAAATTGATGATGTCACCCATGATATCATCGATTTGAAACATGATCTCTTGATATCAGAATCAAGCAAGTAGAAAGTCGATCCTAGGATTTCGGCATGTTCCGAACGCAATGGAAGTATTGTTTTCTCAAAATTATAAACCAATCATGAGATATAGAAGGTCACATGGAATATGAGATTCAATGTGGTTTCCTATGTCCATAACAACACTTCCCCCTCAAGCGACGAGTTCCATGTGGAGCGCTCATGTTCTCCAGTCTTGGCTTCATTGGATTTTTCTTATGAAATTTTTGAACCTTGATTGATGCTCTCTGAAGGGTTTCTACACGTTCCCAAGTACAATCGTTGATTTCATACCCTTTCCAATGAACAAGGTACTCCAATCTTCCTTGCGATATTCTCGAAGCTAGGACATGCTCACTTCAAACTCTTCATGATCATCAATCTCGATAGGTGGTGAACGATTAGGTCTCTCCCCCCTCAGTGGCGAAATCAGATATGGTTCCAACATGGACACATGGAAAATTGGATGTATTCTCATGGTACTTGGTAACTAGAGCTTGAAAGTGAGTGGGTTAATCTCTGCTAAAATGGTGAACGGACCAAATCTCTGCTCATCTAGCTTTGAACAAGGCCTTGAAGACTGTAGATTATTTCTTAGTAACCACACTTTATCCCCAATGTGGTAGGCCAGATTTTGAATGTGATGCTCATGATGGCTTGAAGAGATAGCTACTAACTTGAGATGCCCAGGCTTGAGTAGTATACTCTCTTGTTGATCAAAGCCCTCTTCACCTTTCTTTGGTGCAAGGTAAGATCTTCATGACAAGGCATGTGACTAACATTGCTGACATCCTTGACGGTATGTGATGACAAAGTAGAACCTAGACAAACAGTTACTCCATCGAGATTGTTTTCTATTGAGAATGGGAGTGGTCATAAAATCCTCTAAGTTCTTGTGATCTATATACATAGTAACTTTATAAGCTTCTCCTTCTAAATGGTTCAGGTATCAAATGCATCACTATCAAATGCATCACTATCAAATACATCAACCTTTAAGAAAAGAAAAAAAAATTCATTCAATTGTACGATGAAAACTATGCCATGTCTTGAAGATTGTTATTTCAAGTTCGATTAATTAGAATTGATTCTTTCAATACATTCAAGCCCGGGGAGATTAGGCTTCAACAGAACTTACTTAAAAAACTCGAATAAAGATTTTATTTCAATTCGTCCAAGCATATTAGATTGACTTGTTGGGCCTTTGCCTCTCTAACCTGGATAGGGGTTCAACCCTTGCAATTGTGACATGGCATTCTTCACCTCCTATGTGCGTGGGATGGCTAAACCGTCCCCTTCAAGAAATCCTCTAGCCTTTGGGCATCTCAATTCAATCCAAGTCTTCGAGCTAAACCACTTCAAACTAGCTCTCTCGTCTAATCTTAGTATGACCTTAAGACTATCCCCTCCCAATTGCTACTATAGTAGTTGTTGGGATCGTTGAACTTTTGTGTATCTCAATTCAACCAAAATTGTAAACATGAGAGTGGGGGTTCAATAAATGAACTTGTGGCTTCTAAATATGTAGTTACATTTCCAAAGGTAACTTGTATTTTTCCTACCATAGTTCATAAGTTAGGAGCTTCTATTTCAACATAGCCCTCCTAAGATGTATGAACTAAGACATAAGAAAGACAAGAAGAGTAGGGTCCAAAACTAGAGACTGATGACCATGCTCCAAATTGGGTACAAGGTTATTATGAAGGCCTTTGCAAATCCCATCAAGAGCTAGTTTCAAACCTGGGGTTTGCAAATATAAAAATGGTTTCATCAAGCATTAGGGGAAAAAATTAACCCTGCATGGGCCTTTTAGATTAAGAAGTGATTAGCAATGGATCAATGAGAAGAGGGTGGTGGCCACAATCTATTCACTTAATCACATAGACTAGGCATAGGCTTTCCTTTTTTTGTGTAGTCAAAGAGCTAGAAACCATCTAGAATTGGTGGTTTTTCTTAGAGGATGGTTTTGAGAACCTCAGATTCATTTAGAGAAACTCGATTCATAGAAGATCTAAGAGCCATGGTTGAATTCAAAAAGTCAAGGCATAGACGAATTTCCACCCTTGGATTAGCTTGAGATTGAATGGATGAGATCCATGCAATCATTACAAGAGGCGCCTTTTGGAGGGAACTGTTGGATTTTGGCTTCAATTGAATGGTGCAATTTGAATTCCTTGAAGTTTGAGCACGTAAGTTTGTAGCCATTAGATCTAGGAAGGATCCGATGGCTTGGATTCACCCCAAACATAAAAAAGGCGCCTTTTAATGGTAGCCACTAGATGTGCCTCAGATCCGACGGTGGAAATGCATCTGAAAAAGATGCTCAGCCCCATTTGCGTGCATCCATTAGATCTGGGATGATCCAATGGCTAATCTTTTCGTAGAGAGAGTTCAAAATCTTGTCCCCACTCCCATGAGTTCTCTTGTATTCTCTCTCTACATTAAAGTGTATATTGATATACACCATTGATTCGATCAATCTAAAGGCTCAGAGATGCTTACGTATGGGAGAAAAAAGAGGATATTTCATCTAAATTATTTAATTCTACAATAGCAATAGTGGTTTCATGTGGCTCCCTAAACTCATGGATTAAGCATTTTAATCCCTAAAAATTAGGGATCCTTACAAGGCCCATACAAGGCTCGTTGTTTCCCCTAATGGGGTAGATCTATTTTGGAAGCCATCATGGACATCTAGAATGGTCTTGAACTTGCTAAAAACTTGTTCTTTCGTAAGATAGACTTTGATAAACCCTATGATAGATTGGAGTGGATGTTGAAAGTCATGTTCAGATTCAGCATATCAAATGTATTTCTCTTCCCCATGGCCAAGATTAGATGGTCCTCATGATGTTTTTCGATGACGCAAATGCCCTCATCCATAATGAGGTGGGATGCATGTTTGATTTCTAACGTTGCCTCAATATTTTTTGCACTGCATATGGCTCTAATTAAAATTAACCATGCTTTCAAAACTGTCTCTCAATCTCCACCTTAGCTTCTCCTAAACCAAGGGTGCAGCTTGCCTCGAGCCAAATCTTCTATTTTTCTTAGCATCTCGATGGATTCCAAGGTTTCCATGGGCTAGAGATGGGATTGGGTTCTTAATAAACTTGAATCCAAGCTTCAGTTTTGAAAGGCATGTAATTGAATGTGGTTGAGAAGGCGATGATGATCAATACATTTCTAATTTCTTCCACCTACTTCCTTTCTTGTTGGAAACCAGAGAATCTCAAATGGTCAAGATGGAAAGAGTTTGCAAAACCTTTTACCCGTCTAGAGAACCTAACAATCAAGTGGAACATCCACTCTGCTCCCATGGATTCATGCTACCTAGATATTTTCAACATTGAGGCCATGGCGAATAAGGTCATAACAAATTGGATGATCAAATCGTGGATAAACAACCATGAATATTGGTCGATGTTGATCTTCAAAATATGTTAATGACCAACATTCTCAGGAGGCTAGAGATGACATGAACTGGATTTCTTCACTCTAATCTTTTCACCAGATTTTGTGATCCCTAAAGGGAGAAGATGAATCCCCATTGTAATGCCAATAATGACTAGAAATAGGTAGTGGGAATCAAATGGAATGGCTCCATCATGAAGGTTCCATGAAAAAATCATTAAGCTTATTAACTCATATTCTTGATGATTCCCTCTTAGAAGGGTCACTATGCCAATAGGTCTCGTTTCTATCTCCCTTCTCTTCTTGTATATCTCTTTTGTTTTGCTAAAAAAAATGCACACATGCTCTTGAGGTTGAGTTTTTCAAAAGATGAGTAAACTATAAGAGCCAAGATTTGATTTCTACAAGAGATTTTGGTAAAAGTCCATATTGCTTACCCTCTAGCATACTCTAGGACACCTTGTAATTCTCACAAACACCCATGTGTACACTATAAGGGCTCTGATACAAAGAGTAAACACACAAAAAAACCATGCCTAGAAACTAACTATCATGAAGTGACATGTAGCAGATAGTTGAACCAGACCCTAATTTAGAGGATTAGGAAGTAATCCTCAACCATGGATTTTGAGGCATGTGGTCAATCCATCAGAATCCTAGTTAGTAGGTACCTAGTTAAGTTCTTTCTCTTGCATACAACATTGGTATGAGAGCCTACAAAGTAGGCTTGGGTGAGGTAGATAGATCCCATGGACATGGGCACCTAATGGCCTTAACAATTTCATAATTCTATCTAGCAAAGATTAGAGTATATCTTGCAATCCATAGGCAAGATTTAGAGGTCTAAGGTAACCTTAAAAAGCTCTCAAAATGATCTTTCCAATTGACCAAGCTACCTAGGAAGTGTCAAACCATTGGGACACCATAGATAGCAGTTAATTGAGGGTTCATAATATTGGGCACGTGTTAGAACGAGGTTCAAGTTGTCATGAGGAAGGAGATAAGGAAGAGAGCTCACACACACACTCTCACAATCAAAGAGGATCACACACATAGATTGAGGCAAGAAAGAATGATCTTCTTCTTCTTCTTCTTCTTCTTCTTCTATAACATAAAAGGAATGTACAAGAATGACCTATCGAAAATGAGTGAGCTGGCAAGAAAACAAATGTGCCATCACTCTCAGTAGATAAATCTAGTAAATCTCAATGAAGTATCCCTAACATATGTCGACGTGACCACTATGCATGTCAGATAAATTAAAAAAATGATATGTCTCATCCTAGATCATCACATGTTGAGCTTGATATCTCAACACTCCCCCTCAAGCTCAATGTCATGTCCTCTAATCCAAGCATCTTTAGAAACTTCTTCAACTTCTCTCCTCCATGCTTTATTAAAAATATTAGCAATCTGCTTATCTATTCTCATGTAAACAAGATCAATATCAACTCGCTTCTCTCTGAGATTTTGTTTCTAAATAAAATTTTCTCTTGAGGCGGAGTGAGGGACTAGGGTTGAACCCCTTCATGTCTTAAAGATTGTCTTAAAGATTGTCTTAAATTATGCCAATGTCATTGTATGTATGTAACGATAGTTTGGTTAGGCCTTTCACCTCAACATACACCATTCAATTGCACCTTTTGAGGCGGGGTGAGGGACCAGGGTTGAACCCCTCCCACCAGTACAAAAATTATCAAACCTAAGCCAATGTATTCCCTTTGGGAAGAATTAAACCGATTGCCTTAGGGGAGTCTTTTTCAAGTGTCACCTTCTAGTAGTCTAACCAATACTTTGTGGGACACAGAGGGTAACATGGGTACTATGCCCATTTACTTGTATAATCGTTCTTTCAATCTATTCAAGCAAGAGAGATTAAGCTCTTGCCGAACTTTCTTTTAAACAAATATACATATTATTTCAAGTTCATTTTTTTAAATAGGAAGTTCAGCCAAAAGCTTAATTTCCCTTTGCTTGAATTTATTGAAAGAACATTTGTACAAGTGAACGGGCTTAGTAGCTATGGGACTCCCTGTATCCCACAAAGCAAGGGTTAAGTCTGCTCGAAGGGGATACAATGATGATGGCTTGACAACTATAAGGAGACTAGATTTGGACTAGCCCAAGGCGCATTACATGTTATCTATGGCTATTAGGGATTGAACCAGAACCCCCACCTCAGGAGAGCTCAAACCAATTGATCTAAGGCACACCAATGATTTCAATTAATTGGAACTAATTCTTTCAATACGTTCAAGCTCGGGGAGATTAGGCTTTGGCCAAACCTCTTTAAAAAAAATATAGAATCGATTCAAGATTTTACTTCAATTCGATCGAGCATGTTAGCTCAACTAGTTCCATCGCTAAACTTGGAGAAAGGTTCAGCCCTTGCAACTATAATGTGGCATCCGTCTAAAGAGTTAGGACGAAGATGAAGCCCCATTTGAATGCCAATAAGGACTAGAAATGGGCAGCGGGAATGAAACATAATGATTCCATTTAGTTCAACATCTCTGGAATCAAGGTAGGCAAGAATCAGAATATTGAAAAAGCTATGATCCAAAGGTTTTTGTCTCTCAAAATTCCTTCGGTTTAAACTAAAAGAAATTGGATAAGATTCGAAGACGAATAGAGCTTCATAATGGACTATTATGACTCGTGCCTTTTCTTGCATAGAATCAATGCTTAGAAAGAGTATACGATTCATCTTCTTCCCCTTCATGAAATCCCACATCCGAAGGGGCTTAAGTGGAGAAATGGCACTAGAATAGATGTCTTGACTTCCATCAAGCTCTCCAAACTAAGTGGTGCACAAATTAGTCTTGGATCAGATGGGATCTTAATTTAAAGAGCTTTGGCGCATACATGTGGAGTGTCACAGGAGCTCTAGATTGTGCACTCTGACTAGAGTAGAAAAGATTTCAGAATTACTCTTTCGATAAGAAGATCGCCCACGTAGCAAAATAATACAAGAATATGTAACTGATACAAGAAGTCCCACAACCCCGGACTGATAGGTATAGATAACTCAACTAGAGATGATACAGAAGATCCCACAACTGGAAACCATAGGTATGAAGCAAGATCTTTGGATTACAAGAACTCCCTTCAAGGAGATGAACTAGATACAAGGAATAACTCGAAAGGATCTCATACTACGAGATTACAATAGGACAAGAAAGGATGTCCAAGGTACAAGACTAGACAAGACTAGAGCAAGAAATAAGACTAGAACTCGATGGGAACTTGAACGTACTTACTTGGTGATCAAGACTCCTTGAGCTCCCAAAACTGGCATTGGCAGGACTAATTATGTATACGGTCAACCCCTCTTTATATAGGTTTTCAAGGGTGGTTCATCAATGCCGGTTACAAATTGATGATGTCATCGACAATTTGAAACATGACCTCTTGATATCACAATCAATCAAGTAGAAAGTCGATCCTAGGATTTTGGCATGTTTCGAACACAATGGAAGTATTGTTTTCTCAAAATTCTGAACCAATCATGAGATATAGAAGGTCACATGGAATATGAGGTTCAATGTGGTTTCCTATGTCCATAACATCACTTCCCCCTCAAGCGACGAGTTCCACATGGAGCGGTCATGTTCTCTAGTCTTGGCTTCATTGGATTTTTCTTATGAAATTTTTGAACCTTGATTGCTGCTCTCTAAAGGTTTTCTACACGTTCCCAAGTACAATCGTTGATTTCATACCCTTTCCAATGAACAAGGTACTCCAATCTTCCTTGGGATATTCTTGAATCTAGGACATGCTCACATCAAACTCTTCATGATCATCAATCTCGATAGGTGGTGAAGGATTAGGTCTCTCCCCACTCAATGGTGAAATCGAATATGGTTCCAACATGGACACATGGAAAATTGGATGTATTCTCATTGTACTTGGTAACTTAGATCTTGAAAGTGAGTGGGTTAATCTCTTCTAAAATGGTGAACAGACCAAATCTCTGCTCATCTAGCTTTGAACAAGGCCTTGAAGTCTGTAGATTATCTCTCAGTAACCACACTTTATACCCAATGTGGTAGGCTAGATTTTGAATGTGATGTTGATCATAATACTTATATTATTCTTGTGCTCTATGGATCTCTTCCTTGAGTGCTTTGTGAATATCTATCAAGATTGGGCCTTATCTATAGCAATTAGGTTCTTGACATAATTTGAGAGTTGCATATCCATCCTTGGATATTGTCCAAAATTTGGAAAGAAGGGATTCTAGTTGGTAAATGTACGAGCAATGTTGTTATAGGTAAAATCTCCAAATCTAAGAGCTCAAAGCAAACATTTTGATGATAGTTGATGGTGCAACGGAGATATTGTTCTAGGAATTGATTCACTCGTTTTGTTTGTCCATCACTCTATTGATGATTGGTTGTAGATAGTTTAACTTGAACACCAAAAGCTTGCCAAGACTGCTCCAAAAGCTTGATATGAACTACAGACCTCGATCACTTACAATATCATCAGGAAATCCATCAAGCCTAAAGATGTATTTGAGACAAAGTATAGCAATGGTTAGTCTTATGATTTCCTTGGTAGTTGGAATGAAGTATGCCATCTTTCCAAATCTATCCACTATAACAAGAATGACATCATATTTATCTGACTTTGGTAGATCTGTGATGAGATCCAGAGATCATGAAGCACATGGCCTTTTGGGAGTAGGTAAAGGTTGTAAGAGGCCATGAGGTTTATGGCATGGTACCTTAGATCTATTTCAAGTGTCACAAGTTTGCATATATTTTTTGACTTCCTTCCACATTTGAGGCCACCAAAAATCCCTTGATATGAGTACTACAATTTTATTCACTCTAAAATGTCTTTTAAAAAGGGTGTCATGATGTTGTTGAAGTAGTTGGATCCTAGGCTTACTATAGTAACCCATCCTTTTCCTAAAATTCATTTACTTCTTGAAGTTTTCCTTTTGGAGTTTTTTTCTTAAGATTACAAAACAATTCGTCTTTGGTAGAGTCTCACGGATCAAATGATTCAAGGCCGAATCTTCATGATGGCTTGAAGAGATAGCTACTAACTTGAGATGCTCAGGCTTGAGTAGTATACTCTCTTGTCGATCAAAGCCCTCTTCACCTTTCTTTGGTGCAAGGTAAGATCTTCATGACAAGGCATCTGACTAACATTGCTGACATCCTTGATGGTATGCGTACAAAGTAGAACCTAGACAAACAGTTACTCCATGGAGATTGTTTTCTATTGAGGATGTGGGTGGTCATAAAATCCTCTAAGTTCTTGTGATCTATATACATAGTAACTTTATGAGCTTCTCCTTCTAAATGGTGCCAGGTATCAAATGCATCACTAGACGGTATGTGTACAAAGTAGAACCTAGACAAACAGTTACTCCATCGAGATTGTTTTCTATTGACGATGCGGGTAGTCATAAAATCCTCTAATTTCTTGTGATCTATATACATAGTAACTTTATGAGCTTCTCCTTCTAAATGGTGCCGGGTATCAAATGCATCAATATCAAATGCATCACAATTTAAAAAAAAAAAGAAAAAAATTTGAATCAGTTGTATGATGAAAACTATGCCCATGTCTTGAAGATTGTTATTTTAAGTTTGATTAATTAGAATTGATTCTTTCAATACATTCAAGCCCGAGGAGATTAGGATTTAACAGAACTTTTTCAAAAAAATCAATTAAAGATTTTATTTCAATTCATCCAAGCACATTAGATTGACTTGTTGGGCCTTCCCCTCTCTAAACTTGGATAGGGGTTCAACCCCTACAATTGTAACAGGGCATTCTTCACCTCCTATGTGTGTGAGATGGCTAAACTTGCCCCTTCAAGAAATCCTCTAGCCTTTGGACATCTCAATTCAATCCAGGTCTTCGAGCAAAACCACTTCAAACTAGCTCTCTCGTCTGGTCTTAGTATGACCTTAAGACTATCCTATCCCAATTGCTACTATAGTAGTTGTTGGGATCGTTGAACCTTTGTGTATCTCAATTCAACCAAACTTGTAGACATGAGAGTGGGGTTTCAATAGATGGACTTGTGGCTTCTAAATATGTAGTTACCTTTTCAAAGGTACCTTGTATTTCTCCTACCATAGCTCATAAGTTAGGAGGTTCTATTTCAACATAGCCCTCCTAAGATATATGAACTGATACGTAACAAAGACAAGAAGAGTAGGGGCCAAAACTAGAGACTTATGATCATGCTCCAAACAAGGTACAAGGTTATTATGAAGGCCTTGGCGAATGCCATCAAGAGCTAGCTTCAAACCTTAGGTTTGCAAATATAAAAATGGTTTCATCAAGCATTAGGGGAAAAAATGAACCCTCCATGGTCCTTTTAGATTAAGGAGTGATTAGCAATGGATCAATGAGAAGAGGGTGGTGGCCAGAGTCTAGTCCCTTAATCACATAGACTAGGCATAGGCTTCGCTTGTTTTTCGGTAGTCAAAGAGCTAGAAACCATCTAGAATTGGTGGTTTTTCTTAGAGGATGGTTTTGAAAACCTCAAATTCATTTAGCGAAACTCGATTCATAGAAGATCTAAGAGCCATGGTTGAATTCAAAAATTCAAGGCATAGAAAAATTTCCACCTTTGGATTAGCTTGATATTGAATGGATGAGATCCATGCAATCATTACAAGAGGCACCTTTTGGAGAGAATCGTTGGATTTTGGCTTCATTTGAATGGTGCGATTTGAATTCCTTGAAGTTTGAGCACATAAGTTTGTAGCCATTAGATCTAGAAAGGATCTGATGGCTTGGATTCACCCCAAACATAAAAAAGGTGCCTTTAAATGGTAGCCACTAGATGTGCCTCACGTTTTACGGCCGAAATGCATCTGAAAAAGAGGCTCAGCCCCATTCGCGTACATCCATTAGATATGGGATTATCCAATGGCTGAGCTATTTGTAGAGAGAGTTCAAAATCTTTTCCCCACTCCCACGAGTTCTCTTGTATTCTCTCTCTACATTAAAGTGTAATTTGATATATACCATTGATTCGATCAATCTAAAGGGTCAGAGATGCTCACATATGAGAGCAAAAAGAGGATATTTCATCTACATTATTTAATTTTGCAATAGCAATAGTGGTTTCATGTGGCTCCCTGAACTCATGGATTAAGCATTTTAATTCCTAAAAATTAGGGATCCTTACAAGGCCCATACAGGGCTTGCTTTTTCCCCTAATGGGGTAGATCTATTTTGGAAGCCATCATGGACATCTAGGAAGGTCTTGAACTTGCTAAAGTTTCTAAGAAAAACTTGTTTTTTCGTAAGACAGACTTTGATAAACCCTATGATAGATTGGAGTGGATGTTGAAAGTCATGTTGAGACTCAGCATATCAAATGTATTTCTCTTCCCCAAGGCCAAGATTAGATGGTCCTTATGATGTTTTTTGCTGACACAAATGCCCTCATCCATAATGAGGTGGGATGCATGTTTGAATTCTAATGTTGCCTCAATATTTTTTGCATTGCATATGGCTCTAATTAAAATTAATCATGCTTTCAAAACTATCTCTCAATCTCCACCGTAGCTTCTCCTAAACCAAGGGTGTAGCTTACCTCGAGCCAAATCTTCTACTTGCTTAGCATCTCCATGGATTCCGAGGTTTCGATGGGCTGGAGATGGGATTGGGTTCTTAACAAACTTGAATTCAAGCTTCATTCTCAAAAGGCATGTAATTGGATGTGGTTGAAAAGGCGATGATGATCAATACATTTCTAATTTCTTCCACCTACTTCCTTTCTCGTTGGGAACCAGAGAATCTCAAATGGTGAGGATCAAAAGAGTTTGCAAAACCTTTTACCCATCTAGAGAACCTAATAATCAAGTGGAATATCCACTCTGCTCGCAAGGATTCAGGCTACCTAGATATTTTCAACATTGAGGCCATGGCAAATAAGGTCACCACAAATTGGATGATCAAATCTTCGATAAACAAGCATGAATCTTGGTCGGCGTTGATCTTCAAAATATGTTAATGACCATGTGTACCTAAGTCACGAGGTCTTAGGGACTTGTGTCAAAGAGAATAAATCTCATTTGCCCCACCTGCGTATAGTGGTGGATTGACACATGCTTAATTATCAATCCGAAGAACCACATGAACCAAGTGTATGAGGACGTGTGCACACATGATGGAAAGTGAAGTGGTTTAGCTAAAATGCATGAGAAAGGACTAACCTACGTCCCCAACTCACTCAATCGCTAGAAATGTCTACTACGATACCACTTACAATAGTAAGCACAAATTTGAATGGTTCTCCCAGGTTAGAACTCCAAATATGGCCAATAGGGCTTCATTTCGAAGCTCTCAATGAGACGCATCTATTGGTTGTCTTTTCACTCGAATTTGACGACCCCTCTTCAAGTTATAGCCAAAATAGTGAATGGCAGGAAACACCTACACTCATTCCACAACTCGTATTGGTTCACACACACACTACAGTCGTTCAAAAGTGATGGGGAGGGATAGACAACAATCCTACACACTCATTCCAAGCTTCACATACACACACAAAAGATCATACGGAAGATGGCAAAAAGTCTTTACAAAGAGGCACAAAGTGACTTATATACATGTGCCCTAAAAATGGTCCTTTCACACATGAGACCGGCAGTTTATTATCTAATCTTTAACTTCCTAATGTTTTACAAGAAGTATGTTACAATGGTTTAGGGCTTATGCATCTAGAGGACTCCTCTAGTGCAATTACATAGCTTTGAGGGATTTTTCTAGGATTTTGAAGAAGAACTTTACGCCCATTCATTTGAAAATTTTGGGGCTCCTCTTTTATGCCTCTTTTCTCTGCAACACTCTCCCCCTCTTTGTCTCTATCGTCCCTTGATAGGCTTTGCTTCTTGTTTGCAGCTTGTCTATGGCTCCTGAATACACGCACACAATGGTCAACGAAGCAATAAGGTTTGTTAGACAATTTGTTACTTGTCTGAGATTAGTCCTTTGCTTCTATAATCCCCTTGGTATTCCATACATTCATAAATATGGGCTAGTGTATTAAATCGGGCTGCCACGCACGCCATCAGTGGCTAAGAATGTGATATTCTTAGTCACCCGCTTCAACTTCTCAGCCTCTGCCTCTTTCTAACTTTTGGTCTTCTAATATGTCTTCGTCTCCACACATCTGACCCTGTTGTATTGCTTGGAGCCTATTTACTTTCTTCCACTGCACACCTTACTCTGCAGGCTTTTGCTCTTTCTAAGTGAGCATTACGTTTAAAAGGTCCTATTCTTAAATCTTCTTTGTCATCCTTTGGGACTTGATGTCTTTCTTTCTATTGCATGCATCCAGTGGAGGGAGAAGTGTCTAGAATTCTCAGAAAATTGGTTATCTTATCTGATGAAGAACTCTTTGTATACTGTCTCCCTTCCCTGCTTGTTTCGCTTCACCGCCTGCACCTTGTGGATGAGGAAGCTGTGTGCAACCTCCCATGAATGTCCTGGTTGTTATCTTTCTTTATTTCCAATCCTTAGGACCTGGTTCTTTTGTGTTGCTGCCTGATGTGTACCCCTACGAGGTTTTGGGTAGAGGGTTGTTCCTTTCTTTATAAGATTTTGTTCTTTACTGAGCTGTTTTGTTCTTTGATCTTCTTCTTCTTCTTTCTCGATTCCCCTTCCACACGTCCCTCCTCTTGAACTCTATCATCCCTGAGAGGCTTTTTGTGGCGACGTGAGTATGTTTGTATGACTTTTTGCTCTCTCTGATTAAGCAAATTGGCTTGACATAACATCAGTTCTTTCCATTGAGTTGACTTCACCCCTTCATCTGGTGCCTATCTATGATCTACAAAGAAAGTTAATTTGTAGGCCACCAGTCTTGCATTGAGGTTTGAAGATATTTTTGCAAAAATTTTTGAATCCCTTTAAAAAAACCCTATAAAAAATGCCTCTTCAAAAGTCTACATATACGGACTCGGCAAAAACATAAGTCTGGAGTAGATAGCCATAAGTGTTAATCGACTAGGTATGGTTGGTAAATAAAAAATGAGGGCATCTGATCCCTAGTTAATGCCGATGAAGTTCAAAAATGTATATTGTGCATGTTGAAACACCTTTATTACTGTCAGTAGCATACTCAAAATTTTGTTAGTCATTTTGATGGTTAAATCTGGTACAACTGTGTATCTGTCAGTCCAAAATCCTATTGTTTTAACCATGTACTCTTCGGTTGGTAAGTAATTATGAGGTGGACTTGGTAGTAATGGATAGTTGAGCCATTGATTATTTATGCTTCCGTGGCGCCGTCCTTCCCAAAATTGCATCCAGGAGCATCTTCTGGGTACTGGGAAAAAAGATGGATTGATTTGAAGTATATATGGTGCCGATTCCCAGTGTAGGATTCTTTTCCAAAAATTTCCTCCTCTAGATAGGATCCACTTTGTCAAATTCCTCTTGTGTATAGGTAAATGTTTGCATGTTGAACTATAGGTTGCTATCTGGCTCTTTTTTAGTTGTGATCTTTATGTACTGGCATGTTTGTTCTTTGAGTAATCCATATGGTACATTGAAAGGTTTTATTACCTGTTCTAGATTTTTACTCCCAATCTTTGCTTCTCTCATGATTTGGATTACTTGTTTTTCAAAATCTTCAGTAATCTGGGCCAGCCATAGTGCCTGCTCATGTCAGCTTAGTTTTGCAATATCCGGAGTATGTCTTTTAGTGTTGGTCTTCGTTTCCTCCCTTATCGGTGAATGATGTAGGGGGGGAGAAAGAGGACGTACCTGAGTCTCCTCAGTAGCCGCTATGGAGGGTGGAACTACTGGTGTCCCCTCATTGACCTGCTGTGCTAATTGAGCTTTCAATTTGTTTATTGTTTCATTCTTTTCTTTGATTTCTTCTGTGGCTCTCCTGACTTCTTCTTTGTTCTTCAAGAGTTCTTCTCCCATGGCAGCAAGTTGACTATAATCTTCATCGCATTGTACTAAAAACCTATTCTCTGCCATTTTCCACTTCTTCCTAAGTGCATTAGTGCCGTCCATATATCTTTTCTCCCATTCTGCTATGATAGCTTGCTCTTTCTTCAGCTGATCTTTGTACTCTACTATCCGTTCCTCCAATGCTTTTGTGTTGTTCTCTGTTACTTTAGTAGCTGTTATTGGTTGGTTACACAAAAGGGCTGTCATCATCTCCTTGTTTCTATTCCTTAGATTGCCGGCCTCATCCATGTACACCTTGATTTGAGATTCAAGAATCTTGCTTCTAGTATTCATTCATGCCTTTTTTGCTTAGCTAGCCTCATATTTGCTTTGTAGTTCTTTTAGTTGGTCTTGCCATTTCTTGTTTTCCGTTTCTAGTGTGGCACATTGATTCTTGGCCTCTTTGGCTTCTACCTCCTTCTCTAATATTATATTTTGTGCTTGAATTAATTTGGCGGATAGATTGTCACCTATTTCTTGGAATTGATTCTTTTCCCACATTGCATTCTGTAGTCAGCATGAGCCTCAAGCATTAGCTGTTGAGTATCCATGGCCGTTTGTATCATTTGTTGTACCACTAGCTTGAGTTGAGTGACATCCATGTTCAACCATGTTTTTGGAATGCTTGGAGCTTCCCCGTTCTGTACGTCTTTTCCTTGCTCCACATGTATGGTCTTGTTATGCGGTTGCCTTATATGGAGCTGTACTTCTTTGTCTCTTCTTTCCTCTTCCTTATTGATTGAACTGGTGGCACTTCCTTGAAATGTGACATCCATAGGAGAGGCTTCTGCCACGACCCTTATTGGTGTGAAGGGTTCCGATTCTTTGACTGTGTTTTCTACCTTTTCTTCCTTGGGATTCTTTAACAATACCTCTCCCTCTAGAAGAGTCTCTTTGATCTGGATGTGGGATGCCTCATTCAATTTGATAACATGGAATCCTTATTGAGATGCTTCCTTCCTTGTCGTGTCCGTGATATTGTCAACAGGTGTTTGATCGACCTTCATGCCTTCCATGTCAACGTCATCGTTTACTTCATTTAATTCTTCCCATTGACCATCATCTCTTGAATCACTTCTAATATCCACATTCAACACAGAGGTTTCTTGTTCTTCTTGTGCGTCTGATGATGAACTAGAATTCATCAATCCCCATTCTCTGTATCTATGAACCTTGGTCAACCTCTTTCTTTGTTCAGAGTCTTGATGGGCTTGTTGGTAGTGATGCCCTTGCACCGATAGATTTACCTGTCCTTCCATATACTGGTGAGTAGCTTCCATTGCTTTTGTTAATTCTTACACCATAATAGGTGGATTTTATTCAAGCCTAGTCCTTGGAAGTATGTGTGCTTTCTTTGTAGCTGGAGCTTTGGATTCCGCCTTCATCATCTCCTGTAATCATTTAGCACCTCTCATTCTTGGCTTGGAGCTCATTTCAGCTTCTTCTACTATCTTGACTCCTTTCTTCTTTCTTGGAACGGTAGCAATCTTTGCATACTTAGCCATTGCTTCTGATGTCGGCATCTCTTTCAAATGTTCTCTAATGCCCAAGGCATGATAGATGAGTATTGTTAAGGCAATGCTTCCATTCAGGAACTTCTTATGATTCCACTATTTATTTGCCTCGAAGAGCCGTTCTTGAATGTATGGAGTCATGTTAACTTGATTCTCGATTTTTTTGATTGCATGGGACAACACTTGCACTATAATCTTCTGCGGAGCACTATACTTGTGCATGTTGGGAAAGCAAAAGTGCTTATGGATGAGTCTCACTTCCTCTTCTCTATCAATGCGATTAATATCTGTGAACACTCTAGTCTTCGCTCCTCCACTTTCCTCTTTCAAAATGGTATTCCCGTCCTTCTCCCATCTGAAAGCTTCTTTAATTAAGTCGTGGGTGAATTGTATGATAACCCACTCTCTTGCTGCATCTAGAACTCGAGATTTCGGTACTAAAGGATCATGTAAGGCTGGTTGTAAGGTGTTCATGACTTGTGTACAATGCTAAAAATCCAGTTTGTATATAGGGAGTTCAAAGTATTTGTGGATACCAACTTTCTTCACGATGTCCATCGTCGATGGAAGTTCATGCACTACCTTGACATCTTGGGACATTATGGGGAATTGATGGTCAGTGTCCATGATTTTAATTGTCACGAGGAACAAATAATCCCCTGTCGATTGATCTTCTCTAAACTAGTGACCTTTTGCCTTAGTCACACTCTATAGGGGAAATTCTAGCACCTCCTCTTGAATGGTCGCTTCAAAATCCTCAGAAGCCATCTGCACTCGTAATGAAAAGAGTATTAGCTTCCTACAGAAAGCATGTCTTTAGTGATGTGTGTTGTAGTGACATATCATTCATTCCATCACTTCAGTTCCCCTTGCTTACATAAGTAAGATCTCTTACCACAGATTTTTTCATTTTTATTCCTGAAAGAAAACAAGAATTAGTGTAGCCGAAGCATTTATTTATTTACATAGTAGGTCCATTCCTATGGAAGTAGAATCTATGATCTATTCCCAAGTGGGAATTGTGCACCACTAGTTTTTTTACGTACATCACGTGCCGAATGCATGGCCTCATAATGTGGCCCTATCATGCATACTTTAGGTGCATTCAAAGCTTCATGTGTGCAAACGGAATCCTTTTTGTTCTGTTGTTTCGGTCCTTGCTTCCTCTTGGGTCTCCATGTCCATTTTGTAGGTGAAATGTGAGGCTTTGTCTTCTCTTGGTTTTGTCGTGATCTCAGTTTTTCCTCTTTCTTTTTGGTAGTCTGAGTAGTTGATGTCGTGTTCTACTGGTGCCTTTGGTGAGTCTTGTTTGGCTTTATGGTCCTGATTTGCTCGTGTAATATGTCTTCTTGCTTATCTATCTCTTGGCTTGAAATCTGTCTGATCCTTTTCGGAATCCATATTTGTTGTCGTGTTTTTTGGGCTTCTACTAATGACTTTGGAAGCCATACTCTCAGAAGTCTCTTCGATCCCAATTGTAATGAAGAAGATCCTTTGTTATTCCTTGTCTCCCTAGGATGAATGACCGGTATTGGTGTTGACCTCTCTGATCTCCTCAATCGATCCTTGCGAACCCATTGTAGATTAGTACTTCTTGATTGCGATAATCTGATAGTGGACTTCCACATTGATGATTTTCCTTTGTTATAGGTGACTTGAAGCGTTGCCTTCATCGTTTCTCTTTGATTCACCATTCATGTAGGATGAATCCACCTTCTCCACTGGTGCATTGATATTGGTAGTCACCTCTTTCTTATGACATTCCTCTAGTACACTTTTGATTGGGTCGTTTGCTAATTCCACTTCTAGGGTCTCTTTCTCATGCTTGAAGATGTCATGCCATTGAGAGGGTCTTTCCTCTAATAGGCTAAATATTTCCTTATGCCCTATTTTGGCTGATATGTATCCTTGAGCTAGGTGAATGCTCACCTCATTCCCAATGATCCAATCTTTTCCTAGGATTAGGTTCTCTATTAGATCCTCATCTTTACATACCAAGAACCATTGTTCCATAGTTGAATTTCCTAGGTGGAGGGATATTGTAGCTTCTCCAATGCATTCAATGACTTGACCTCCAACGCCTATCATGTGTGCTTTAGTAGGCATTATAATTGTTTGAAGATGCGTGATGACTATCCTTCTTATGCAACTTACTTCCAAATTGAACAGATGTGTCTGGCAAATTGTCGGGTACTCCGCTCGATGGTTCTCCATGTGTTAATCCAAAGAGATGATCGACTCTCACATGGGTGTTTCCCTTTTTCACAATTACTTCAGAATAAAACTTCATTAATAATAGAAACCATCTCACTAGTCTTCCTGTGTTACAAGGCTTATTGACTAAGTACAATAAGGCTTGATGATCTATGAAGAGTTTGAACTTGTTGGCTAAAAGGTAGTGTCTAAATTTCTTAACTGCACACACCATCCCTAATCCTTCTCTCTCCTTAGTTGTATAGTTTCTTTCAGCTTGATTCAGTTGTCTGCTTGCATAGGCAATAGGATGGTCCAATTTTCCTTCATCTACTAGTTGAGCTAAGATGCATCCTATTGCGTAATTGGAAGCGTCCACATGAATATGAAAAGACTTGTTTCAATTGGGTGTTTTCAAAATTAGAGCAGTGCTAATCGCTTTTTTAGCTTGCTGAATGCCTTCTCGCATTTGTCCGTCCATGTGAATTGAGTCAACAATCCATACAAAGGTTTGGCAATTATAGCGTACATGTGGATAAATCGGCAATAATATCCACATTGACCCATAAATGCTTGCAGCTCTTTTGCATTTTTTGGTCTAGGAAGTTCTTGAATTACTTTGATGTTGTCTTTCGTTCCTAGATACGATGTGTCCTAGTATTTTTCCTTGCCTCACCATAAAAACGCACTTCTCAGGATTTAGGCATACTCTATATTGTCAACATTTCTCAAATATTCTTCGCAACTCCAGAATATGTTCATGTCTCTGATTTGAATATGTACATAAGTTGTCTACAAATACTTCCATACTCTTCCTTATGAATTCTTTGAAAACGTGACACATCAACCTTTGGAAAGTGGCATGAGCGTTAGTGAGTCCAAAAGGCATCACTCTGAAAACATAGACCCCCCATTCAGTCGCGAATGCGGTCTTGTGTTGGTCCTCAGTAGCAATAGCTGCTTGGTTGTATTCAGAGAATCCATCCAAGAAACTATAGACTTCTTTGCCTGCAACTCTTTCCAATAGGTGATCGATGATGGGTAATGGGTAGCTATCACGGATTGTGGCTGCATTGACTTTCTTTAGATTAATGCACACTCTCAGTTTCCCGTTCTTTTTGGGCACAACTACTATTGGTGACACCCATTCGGTATGTTCTATCTCGTAAATGAATCCGGCCACTAGTAATTTGTATATTTCTTCCTTTATTTTTGCAGCATAAACATCATTATACATGTAAGCACATTGCTTTGATGGTTTTGCATCAAGTGTCATTGGTATTCGGTGAGAACAAATGGAGGGTTTCACACCTTTGAGATCCATGTAGGTCCATGCAAACACATCTCGATATTCTCGAATCAGTCTTATCAAGTCTTCTTCCTCCTCAGGTGACACATCTTTTCCTATGTATGTGCATCTTTCTTCTCCATTTTCTATGGTTACTATGATTTTTTTCATTTGTTCCCTATTTTCATATGCTTCTCCTTCTCTCGCTTCTCTCTTAGGCATCTGAATATCTATTTTTCTTTCCTCTACTTCGTATCTTTTGAAGTGTTTGGGAACTTCAAAAAGATACTGGGCTGGTTCGGTCTTACTCATGGTTTCCTCATGGTTCGGTACTATAGGGGCTGCCTCGATTGCTAATACTTTGGTTGTTCCACTCTTGTCCCCGTCTCGAATGATTTCTAGATAGCATTCCTCCGAATCGAACTCTGGTTCCATCTCGATGCTCTCGTATTCTTCCTTCCATTCCTTTTCTAATATTTCTTCAGTTTCTACCTCCTGAAGAACTACCATGTACAAGTTTACGTCATAATCTTCTTCGTCCACACATTCATTCATGGTCAATACTTCTTCATTTACACATACATCCAAGGTTTCTAGAATCTCCATCCAACCATGCAGTTTGAATGTTTCATCAGGGAAAACTTCAGGCATGTACATTGGGTCCTCTATGGGTCGATAATTTTGATGTCCTAAGGGCCATAACTGCAGTTTTTTATCCTCTTTCTTTGCTTCCTTACACATCCATAATTGGGCATCCTCATGCATCCATGATTGATTACTTGATCCAACACTATGGATAGACAAATCATCTTCTTCCTTCTGTACTGGATTTCATTGTAATGGGGGTATGTCCCTGTATGCAAAGGTATGCAAATTTATCTTGGTAGTGTTTCCTTGATGTTGAAGGTATAATGAGTCTCGTCCCCAATCTTGCACTACCCTGAGTTGTCTCATGACAGGTCGTCCTAATATCATTTCATAATTACTTGCCTTTCCAAATTGACATATAGCTAACGTATGCTCAAACTCGACTCCACAGGTGGTTAATCTAATTTTTTCCAATATTCCCAGGGGTTTCTCAATGTGGCCATCTGCTAATTGACGCTTCATCTATGTTGGTCGTAGGGCTGGCTTTCGCCACTTCTCCCAAATCTCTTTGGTGGTGATACCTACTCCTGCTCCTATGTCTAGTATGGCCTTGGTCATGTATCCATTGTACGTCATAGGTAAACATGTGTTGCCCTCATCTCCTTTGCTAAATTCTCCAACTTTATCCATGGGGATTTGTATGGTAGTAGGATTTTCATTTTCCTTGCTTTCCTTTTCGTTCTTCTCCTGCTCTAACTTCAATTGTCCCGCCAATTGTTTCCATAATTGTGGCTTGACACGAAGTAATTCTTTTACCGCCAACTGACATTGTACTTTGGTCTTTTTGAGTTCTGCTAGATTGTGTGACGTTTTATCAGAAGGCTCCTTTTCTTTTCCTTGTACTGTGGGAGCATGGAAGATCAAGGATTCCTTCTCATATTCTCTCATGTAGTTTGGTAGGGTAGAAATGCTCTGGGCTTCCTCCCTATTTCTGTCTATTCTAGAAACTTCTTCATATATTTCTTCCATGTTTGGTGTTGGTTGATAGTCTTCCACATCTAATTCCTCAAAAGGCGGTTTTGCAACTCCACTCTTTTTCCATTGATCTTCTCGAATTTTATTCCACAACTCTTTTGGCCACTCAGCCTCTAAATCAAGGACTATGGACATGAACTTGTCCTGGGTATTCAGTAATTCTTCCTTTTCACCCTCCTCTTTTGGTTTCTGGTCCTTTGTTTTAATACAGTCATTGTATTGATTCTTAGATATTCTCGTCTCAGGGAGGGTTGGAATAGTATTCTCTAGGGTGGCCTAAGCTACCTCTATGAGTTTTCTACATATTGGTAGCCTCTCCTTTTTTAACTCCCTTTGTGGGTAAAGCTTTTTGTGCTGCTCTACACTTGGTCCAATCTTGATTCTAGCTTAGTAAGCTTTCAACCACATGAAATTGTTTTAAATTGTTTGGTTTTGGGTCTGCTAGAATTGATCCTAGCTTGCCTAATTTTAGTGTCTACGGAGCAAAAGGAATTTCCTCTTGAATTTCAAGTTCTTTAGGTTTATTATTTCCTCGAGTGCTCTTCTTGTCTTCCTTACGTTTATTTTGTGTCCATTTTTCCTTGAGTTTTTCCCTCCTATCCTTCCACTTTTGGCTTGTCGTTATTTGGATATTCTCCCGTGGGTCCTTTGAATCTTCCACTACTTGTATTCTGGGTTCGAGAGTTTTACTCTTTTCTTGCTTTGAGTCTACTCGTTTTCTTTCTTGTCCTTTCATTTGTGCTCGTGTGATGGCATTTAATGGTACTATGTATTCCTTGTCACTTCCTGACGATTCAATTACTTTGATCACATTAATAGGTGCAGTATCATGAGTCTTATTGAGATTCTTGGGGCAGTCTCTAAAGAGATGTTCCTTCCCACAATCATTGCAATATCCTTCCCACATCCTAGGGGGTGGTGGGTTGTATGGTTGAGTGCATTCTCTGACAAAGTGATCTCCTCCACATCTATAGCATGGTCTTTTTGGCATGGGCAGTCTAATGGGTGGTCTCATGGGTGTTGGTGCTTTGGGTGCGGCATACATTAGTGTTGCCAGTTCCCGTCCATAGACATTGTCATATCCCTCATATCCATAGTATTGTGGGTCATAAGCTTGCTCATACTCCATCATGCTAGTGTCATAGGGATAGTAATCTCCTTGGGTCTGCTCGTATCCTGGGTTCATTGATTCTGTACTGGTTAATGGTGATGTTGGCACTATGGCTCTCTCCAAGTTTTCCTTCAGTTAAGCATATTTCACTGGTACTACATTTGGTGGAAATGGTAGTTGCTGTCCTAACAATGGCTGAGGTTGTGCATGTTGCCCTTGCTCATATGGCCTAGGTGCTCCTTGTGGTCCTGGATAGGGATTATATCAGGGAATCTCCCATCCTGGCTCTCTAGGTGGGTATCCATATGGCCTATACTCAGGTTGATTTAAAGGTCGTGTCTGCCTGTTGAATGGAAAATTCTCAGTGGTATGATTGGTGTATTTTTGTTCTATGTGGCAATATAGAGCGGTTCCTTGATGTGGCTGCCTATTGTAAGGGTAAGCTTGAGGCAAGCCCATTCCTCCTCTTACACAAATGTGAGTAGGATGCTCTCCTCCGGATAAGCTGCATCTTTGCAACATGGGTATTCTTAGTGATGGATGCTGGTAGTTCTGCGGTCCATGAACTCCTAATTTCTTGGCTACCAACTCCACTAGCTCCTCCACATGACTAGAGTTGGATGTCACTGTACTTCTAGTGTCTTCTGATTTCATAGGATTGGGTGTACTCTTGAGATCATCCGCTACGTTATACTCTAGGTCAATACACTCTTGAAGGCATTCACTCAATGTCTGCAGCCTCTTCACATAGAGTAAAGTTCTTAGAGTCCCGTTCATCAGCCTGTCCAAGAATAATGATATCAGTTTTTGCTATGTGGGTCTTTCTACTACTAGGCATCTATCGACATATTGATTGAATCTTCGCGCAGCTGTTTTCACAGTTTCATTGGGATTTTGTTTGAAGCTATGGATTAAAGATGAAGAGTTGTGTTTATCCCTCTCTTAGTGAATTCCCCTATGAATTCTTGAAAGAATTGCTCAATATCTCCAAACTGGTTGGGATCTAATGGCTGGAACCAGGTCAAAGCTGTTCCTATGAGAGTACGTCCAAAGGACTCATACTGCACAAAGAAATCACTCTCTTGTTCAGCCCGTAAAACTTGTTTGAATTCAATTATGTGATCATAAGGTTCTCCCATCCCGTCATAATGATTTCTCATACACTTAGCCACTTGGACCGGTCTTAATCTTCTTATAGGTTTAGGTTGTCTAGGCATTACAACAATTGTTGGTCTCATTGGAGGCATTCCAGACTGCACTCCTAGTGGTGGTCTTGGCCTCACTAGTGGCCGATGTTGGTTGCCTAGTCCAGGGTGAGTTTGATTGTGTGATTGTAGTCCTGGCATGGTGAATTGCACATGAGTGCGATTGGGAATGCTTCGATGGCTTGTCTGTCCCGACATTGTATGTTCCGACTCCTGTTGTGTCCCAAAGGCATTTTGAGAGGTGGTTGCCTGCTCTCACTGAGGGAACACAGACAACCCCATATACTTCAATTGAGCCCTATCAATGGCATCAACTGGCCAAAACCTTCTTTGGTTCTTGTCTAGGTATGTGACTCTAGACTCATCTTCAGGATCTTTTAACTCATAGAAAGTCACTGGGCTTTCTTCTTGTCCGCGTGTGGGAGAGTCAGTTTGTAGCAATAATTCTGATCCATGGATCAAGTAGACCTCCACTAGTAATCATCTTGAGGTATCAAATCCCCTCTCAAGACTCGAGTCACTACTGATTCGCCTCTGGGAGTGGTTACCAACTCTTCAGGGTCCGGTCTTCCTGAGTTTCCTTGTCCTTCTAATCCGCCTCTCTCATTGATTCAATCTGGGTGTTCTGTTACCATGTAGATGTGACCTAACTTGTCCATGTACACTCCTCCTTCATACTTGACTGCCGATGTGGGCACTATTGTAGAATCAATGGAAGTTACCATCCTGGCTACTGATCTATTTAAACCATCTAGGTGGATGGGAATCTCCTGGGAATTAGTGGACACATATTGCAGAGAGGTACGGTATTCCCCCTCTACTGTGGACATGAAGTTTCTCCTGGGGACACAACCTTGCATGTATTTTGAAGCCATTGGTATCTCTTCCTCTGAGTCACTAGAGGTGTCAAAATAGATAGAGTGATGACTTGCCTGAGTTGCACTTCCTACCGATGAAATAACACTCCTCCGACTACTTAGCACCCGTCTTGATCTCAAGTTCATTCACTCTCCTGGGCTATCTTGGTTCCTCACTATCCCCTAATTCTCAATTTATCTCTAATATTGTCCTTAAATAGCTTGAATTATTGTGGGTGATACCGCACTAGCGATATTACACTAGGTGATACCACTCTGGCGATACTCCACTAGGTGATACTAGTCTTACCATGATACAATACCAAAGCTTGAGACGATACAATACTAGAATTCACCATGATACGATACCTCTATAGGTGCTGATATGATACTTAAGACAGGCGGCGATACGATGCCGAAATCCTCATGATATGATACTACTCTCTGCATGATACGATACCAATGCACTGCATGATACGACACTAGATGGCTAAGGCAATACGATACCACCGGAGTGCATGATACGATACTACTGTGTTGCACGAGATGATACTAACAACTCTCGCGATACGTATAAGTATTGTGCACGATACGATACCGCTCGGTCAAATATACGATACCAAGTGGACCACCATACGATACCACTGGCAGATCATGATCACGATACCAACTTGATGATACGATACCAAAAATGGTATCGCGATACCTCAACTGGTATGCGACGATACGATACTTGGCGAGTATCGTGATACTAGGGAATTTTGCTATCACGATACCAAAACTCAACCGACCGTGATACTACAGCCAAAATCACTCAAATCCCAAAAATTTTTGTACCAAAGTGTTTAACTCTCACCCCTCTTCACTCTTGGCCCTCTGTCTCACTCAAAGAATCTCTTCAAACTCTCTGTCCCACCCTGCGATATGGAAAATAAGTTTAGTCACGTGTGGTGGTGGTTATGAATTGGTTTTTGTTGTCAAAAACTTATGTGGCTTACCTTCCAGTGTATCTCAATCCAAATGTATGCTCCTAACTCCTTTCTTTAGCTCACCTAGCACGATACCACACCGATGATACCAATCGCTATCTGCACACGATACCAACTCTTTAGCAAGTGTCGAACTGATTTTTATGGTTTTTATAGTTTGTGATGCCTGAAGCCTATTCTACACTAACTTGGAAAATTTTTTTGGATTTTTCTTGGTGATTTCAACTTACTCCTACTCCTCTTCTCTCCTTGACCTAACCCTAGCTCTTCCTTCTCTCCTTCACTCCTAACCCTAAACCTAAAAACTCATTACACACATCTCAGGGATGTGAAGTAACAAGTGTTGAAGTGTCTAACTACTTGCCACTGAACGAGTTCACTTCTACAAGTACAATTCCTTCACCCTAGAGCTATAACCATCACGAAGGCACCTTGGTTGAGTTTTTTCCCCGGCAATAACACCAAAAACTTATGAACCTAATTCACGAGGTCTTAGGGACTTGTATCAAAGAGATTAAATCTCATTTGCCCCACAAGCGTGTATAGTGGTGGATTGACACACGCTTAATTATCAATCAAAAGAAGCACAAGAACCAAGTGTATGAGGACATGTGCACACGTGATGGAAAGTGAAGTGGTTTAGCTAAAATGCATGAGAAAGGACTAACCTACCTCTCCAACTCACTCAATCTCTCGAAATGTCTGTCGCGATACCACTTATAGGAGTAAATACAAATTTGAATGTTTCTCCTAGCTCAAAAATCTGAGTATGGCCAATAGGAGGTTCATTTCAAAACTCTCAACGAGATGCATCTATTGATGGACTTTTCACTCAAATCTGACAACTACTCTTCAAGTTATGGCCAAAACAGTGAATGGTGGGAAACACCTACACTCACTCCACAACTCGTATTGGTTCACACACACACTACAGTCATTCAAAAGTGATGGGGAGGGATAGACAACAATCCTGCACACTCATTCCAAGACACACACAAAAGATCATAGGGAAGATGAAAATCAGTAGGAAAGAACCAAATTCGAAATTTTAGTTCTCCTTCTTCACAATGGCAAAAATTCTTTACAAAGAGTCACAAAGTGACTTATATACATGTGCCCTAAAAACGGTGAGATCGGCACTTTATTGACTAATCTCTAACTTCCTACTATTTTACAAGAAGTATGTTACAATGGTTTGGGGCTTATGCATCTAGAGGACTCCTCTAGTGCAATTACATAGCTTTGAGGGAATTTTCAAGGATTTTGAAGAAGAACTTTATGCCCATTCATTTGAAAATTTTGGGGCTCCTCTTTTATGCCTCTTTTCTCTGCAACAGACCAACATTCTCAGGAGGCTAGAGATGACATGAACTGGATTTCTTCACTCTAGTCTTTTCACCAATTTTTGTGATCCCTAAAGCTTCAGGATCGATTGCTTCCCTCTAAAAAGCTAGGAAGAAGATGAATCCCCATTGTAATGCCAATAATGACTAGAAATAGGTAGTGGGAATCAAATGAAATGGCTCCATCATGAAGGTTCCATGAAAAAATCATTAAGCTTATTAACTCGTATTCTTGATGATTCCCTCTTGGAAGGGTCATTATGCCAATAGGTCTCCTTTGTATCTCCCTTCTCTTCTTGTATATCCTCTTTTGTTAAGATATTTTTTGTTTTGCTAAAAAAATGCACACATGCTCTTGAGGTTGAGTTTTTCAAAAGATGAGTAAACTATGGGAGCAAAGATTTGATTTGTACAAGAGAGTTTGGTAAAAAAGCAAATTCCTTACCCTCTAGCATACTCAAGGACACCTTGTAATTCTCACAAACACCCATGTGTACACCATAAGTGCTCTGATACAAAGAGTAAACACAACACAAAAAAGACATGCCTAGAAACTAACTATAATGAAGTGACATGTAGTAGATAGTTGAACCAGACCCTAATTTAGAGGATTAGGAAGTAATCCTCAACCATGGATTTTGAGGCATGTGGTCAAGCCATCATAATCCTAGTTAGTAGGTCACTAGTTAAATTCTTTCTCTTGCATACAACATAGGTATGAGAGGCTACAAAGTAGGCTTGGGTGAGGTGGATAGATCCCATGAAGGACATGGCCACCTAATGGCCTTAAGAAAAGGTGTTTTGGTGCTTTGGCATCTTAAATGGTACATAGGGGGCGACAACACTTTCAGATTTCTATCTAGCAAAGATTAGAGTGTATCTCTCAATCCATAGGTAACCTTGGAAAGCTCTCAAAATGATCTTTCCAATCGACCAAGCTACTTGGGAAGTGTGAAACCATTGGGACACCATAGGTAGCATTTGATTGAGGGTTCATGATATTGGGCACCTGTTAGAACGAGGTTCAAGTTTTCATCAGGAAGGAGATAAGGAAGACAACTCACACACACACTCTCACAATCGAAGAGGATCACACACATAGATTGAGGCAAGAAAGAATGATATTCTTCTTCTTCCTCTTCTTCTTCTTCTTCTTCTTCTTCTTCTTATTCTTCTTCTTCTTCTATTTCATAAAAGGAATGTACAAGAATGACCTAAAACAACAATACAACTTGTGCAATATATAAAGAACAGTACATAAGGAAAATGCTATTGTTCGCAAATGAGTGAGCTAGCAAGAAAACAAATGTGCCATCACTCTCAGTAGATAAATCTAGTAAATCTCAATGAAGCATCCCTCACATATATCGACATGACCACTATGCATGTCAGAGAAATTAAAAAAATGACATGTGCCATCCTGGATCATCACATGTTGAGCTTGATATGTCAACACTCCCCCTCAAGCTCAATGTCATGTCCTCTAATCCAAGCATCTTTCAAAACTTATTCAGCTTCTCTCCTCCATGCTTTAGTAAAAATATCAGCCATCTGCTCATCTGTTCTCACATAAACAAGATCAATAGCACTTACTAATACCTTCTCTCTAAGATTTTTTTTTGAAATAAAATTGTCTCTTGAGGAGGGGTGAGGGACGAGGGTTGAACCCCTTCATGTCTTAAAGATTGTCTTAAATTATGCCGATGTCATTGTGTGTATGTTACGATGTTTGGTTGGGCCTTTCACCTCAACATACACCATTCAATTGTGCCTTTTGAGGTGGGGTGAGGGAGCAGGGTTGATCCCCTCCCATCGGAACAAACACTATCAACCGTAAGCCAATGTATTCCCTTTGGGAAGAATTAAACCGGATGCCTTAGGGGAGTCTTTTTCAAGTGTCACCTTCTAGTAGTCTAGCCAATAGTTTGTGGGACACAGAGGGTGACATGGATACTATGCCCATTCACTTGTACAATCGTTCTTTCAATCTATTCAAGCAAGAGAGATTAAGATCTCACCAAAATTTCTTTTAAAAAATATACATATTATTTTAAGTTCATTTTTTTTTAATAGGAAGTTCAGCCAAAAGCTTAATTTCCCTTTGCTTGAATTGATTGAAAGGACATTTGTACAAAACTTCCGATGTCTGAAAATATCTCTTGACATCTTTCCACTGAATCTTGAGCTGATTGTGTATGAACCTGTATACTTGAGAAACTACAAATCGAATGTCTTGTTGTGTATTACATAGATATATCAAGCAACCAAGTGCTTGACTATATTGTTGGAGCAAGTCTATGACAAGCCTAAGTATTGGCTTGAGTCTCACAAAGTCTTAGAAGAAGCTTTAAAAAGAAGACTATGTAAAGTTCACTTGTGAACTACCTCTTGTAACTTTTGAAGAGTTTACTTAATGTAAAAGTAAGAGAATCTTAAGTGGTTGAGTCCACATGATCAAGAATGGAAAGAGGAGCCACAAATTCGTGATTTGTGGTAGGTAGAGAATCAAATCAATCATTGATTGATTGGAGAGTGATTGAGGGAAGTTAGCCTCCCAAACTCAACTATAAATAGATGGCAGTTTTAGTCGTGGTTAGAGAGACCTATGTGAAGACCTCCAAGAGCTGAGCTTTATGCCATATCAAGGTGTGATTACAAGGCACACATATGTATCAATAAGTCATTGTATTGTACAAGAAATATACTTTCATTTTCATGATTATTTGAGTTCATCTTTCCATGTTCTTGTGAAGTGTACTACTCACTGCCATTACTCTCAGTTTTCTCAGTCAGCTTGCAGAGATGTTTTCTCTGAGCTTGGTGCATCATTTTCAGTGATTCAACTTGGTAAAGTTAGCTCTATAAGTCTACTATATGCTCGTAAATTTTCATGTCATTTGGATGTTGCAATCTTCAGTTATGTTCATTTGAAGTCAACAGGGTCTGTTCATCTTCACCTCTCTGTCAGGTACCCGACTTTTTCACTCATCTTGTCAGAGGTGTTTCTCAGTGGTTACTTTTTCAAATTCAGTGATTTAAAGCTTCTTGGATTCAGCTTACTGTCTAGTATAACCATACAAATTTTCATAATCATTGGATTTCGACATTTTGAGTTATGGTGATTTTTCTGCTCACTGGTCTATTTCTATAGCAGCCCGTGAAAATCGGGATGATGTCATCACTTGTTAAAACTCATTCTCAGTGTGTGCTTTGTTATTTTTGATGCGATTACTCTTGAAAGTTAGCTCTTTAAGCTACCTAGACTTCCCCAAGAGGAATTAAGCTAATTGCTGCTGTGCTCAGAGAATTATGTAAAACATTGGACAGGTGTATGAACCAAGAATAGCAAGTTTTCACCTCTGAGCTAACTCCAACTTATCTGTTTTGATCTATCTTTTTGAGAGTGATCTTCCAAGGTACATAGGGTGTCTAATACATCCATTGGCAAGCTAAAAGGGCCCACCATCTACTCCTGGAGTTCATTTGGCTGGTGTAGATCAAGGATTTTGCAACACCTCTTCATCTTCAAGCACATACCTATCCATCTCTTCACAGTGGTATCAGAGCAAGGTTGGACAACATGGCAGATGGATTTCCTTCATCAATTGACAAATTGGACAGAGGTAATTACTCAGCTTGGTCATTAAGAATGGAAGCTTATCTCCAAGGTAGAAGTTTATATGGTTATGTGGCTGGAGATGAAGTTATGCCAAGTTTCAGGAACAAAAGTCAACCAACACAAGAAGAGCAAGAAAGATTGAGCACATGGTGCTCCAAGGATGCACTTGCAAGGTCTTATCTCTTCAACTCTATCTCAGATTTTTTGTTGCCTCACATTAGAAGTTGTAAGACATCTCAGGAAGTGTGGGATGCACTTGAAGCTTTCTTTTCTTCAAGTAGCAAAGCTAGGAAGCATCAACTATGGCTGGAGTTCACAACTCTCAAGAAGGCTCCCAAACAAAATGTGACTGATTTTGTCACAAAGCTCAAGGACATAGCGGATCAGTTGGGAAGCATTGGAGAGGTAATAGATGAAGAGCAAATTGTAAGGCAGGTCATCAATGGCTTGAAGGCAGATGATAAGTGGGAAGCATTCACCATAGCTATGGATTTGTAAATGGACATGCATGTACCTGATTTCAACACACTCATTGGACAACTACTTACTCAAGAGGCAAAGCTTATCAAAAATGGAGAAAGCTCTAAAGGTAATCAATCTTTAGCTTTATACACGGATAAAAGCAAGTCTAAAGATAACAAAGGAAAGGCAAAGAAAGTGGATGATGAAGCAAGTACATATCAAGCTAACTATGCAGGTAGAGGAAGACATGGCAGAGGTAGAGGAAGAGGAGGTAGACAAGGCAGGGGGAGATCCCAAGACTCCAACTCATGTTCTATTTGTGGATTAACTAATCATACAACTGAAAATTGCTTTAGGAATTCCAGGAATCAAAGAGGCAGAGGATACAATAGAGGAAGTTATGGATACTCAAGAGGAAGGTTCAACAACTACCATGGCAACTACAACAACTACAATCATTCAAACTATCAAGGAGGCTACAAAGGAAGGAGAGACTATAATAACTACACAAAAGACTCAAACAAAGAGGATTCATTATTGATCATGAACATGGCTATGCCACAAGGTAAATCTGATGAGCATATTTTCTACATAGATTCAGGTTGTTCAAATCATGTGGCAAGAAATGTGGCACTCCTATCAGATTTAGAAGATCCAAGGAATAAGCATGAGGTACAAACAGGAGATGATACAAAACATCCTGTGGAGAAAATAGGCAATGTCAAAGCACCTGATGGAAACATCAACCTACTCAGTAAGGTACTCTATGTCCCTACCATTACAAAGAATTTGATAAGTGTTGGGCAGATAGTAGAGAAAGGGTTGCAAGTCAGGTTCACAAAAGCAGGAGCATTTGTTGAAGATCCAAGTCAAGGATTCAGAAGAATTGCAAAAGGTGAAAAGACAGGTAGATTGTTCACATTTGAATTACAAGACACTAGAAACATTGCTCTCTTTAATTATGGTAGTCAGACACTCACAGAATTGGAAGTATGGCACAAAAGGTTAGCAGATATTGGTGAAAGGTCATTAAAGCAAATCTGCAGGGACCAAAGTGTACTTGGACTTCCTAATTTGTCAAAACAACATATGATTTATAAGTGTAGTGCATGTCAATTTGGAAAGTCTCACAGGTTACCATTCATGAAGAAAGGTTATATGCATGGAGATCTCTTGGAGTTGGTTCATACAGATGTATGGGGACCTAGCAAGGAAGCTTCAATATCTGGATCAAGGTATTATGTTTCCTTTATTCATGATTGCAGCAGATGGACTATCCTATTCTTTATGAAACACAAAGATGAAGTTTTTTCATGTTTCAAAAGATATTTGGCTCTTGTGGAGAATCAAACAGGTAAATCACTAAAAAGGCTAAGGTCAGATGGAGGGGGAGAATACTTATCCCATGATTTTGATTCTTTTCTTCAAGAAAGAGGAATCAAAAGAGAGGTAACTACAAGGTACACTCCTGAGCAAAATGGAGTGGCAGAAAGGAGGAATAGGACAATTGTTGAAGCTGCAAGGTCTATGTTAAATGAAAAGCATTTACCTAATTACTTATGGGCTAAGGCTGTATCTACAGCCACTTACTTGATTAACAGGTTGCCTTCAAAATCCCTTGATGGGATGACTCCATATGAGGCTTGGAATGGAAGAAGACCAAGTTTAGATCATTGTAAAATTTTTGGATGTATTGCTTTTGCTCATGTTCCTTCACAGCTTAGAGGCAAGATGGATCCAAAGGCAGAAAGGTGTGTATTTATTATATGACAACAATCAAAAGGGCTACAGGTTATACAACCCTACCAACAAAGGATTCTTGGTAAGCAGAGATGTAGTTTTTGATGAGAACAATTCATGGTATGAAGATTCATGCAGGAAGGTCAATTTACCATATAATCTTGAAGAAGATTTTCCAAAGCTTGGTAGAGAACAATCAAAGATTGAAGAACAAGACACCTCAGAGGATGATGAAGAATCTCACATGGAAAAGATCAAAGTATGGAAGTCTAAAGGTAAAGCAAAATTGCAGGAACTTGGACATGAAGCAGAATCATCACATCATGGCCTAAGAAGATCTATGAGGGAAAAGAAAAAACCAGAAAGGTATGGGTTTGACACCTCATTAGTAACTAAACATTCTATCTACATAGCACATGACATAAACCAAGAGGAGCCATCATCATTTGAAGCGGCCAAAGCAAAAACAGAATGGAAGCATGCAATGAAGGAAGAGATTGAAGCACTTGAGGAAAACAACACTTGGGATTTGGTGCCCAAGACTTCATCCATGAAGGTAATAGGCTCAAGATGGGTCTATAAACTCAAGAAGAATTCTGATGGTTCAATTAACAGGTATAAGGCAAGGCTTGTGGCAAAAGGCTTTGCACAAACTCAGGGAATTGATTATGAGGAGACTTTCTCTCCTGTGGCAAAGATGCCTACTATTAGGGTTTTGCTTAGTATTGCCTCTTCCAAGAATTGGAAGATACTTCAACTAGATGTAAAGAATGCATTCCTGAATGGTTGGATAACAGAAGAGGTATATATGGCACAACCACCTGGTTTTGAGAATCAAGTTTATCCTGATTATGTGTGTAAACTTAGCAAAGCATTGTATGGTCTCAAGCAAGCTCCAAGAGCTTGGAATTTCAGGCTTGTTTCATTCTTGCAGGACAAAGGCTTTCAACCAAGCAAGGCAGATCCTTCACTCTTTATTAAAAAGAGTAATTCTGAGGTCATCTACCTATGTGTATATGTAGATGATATTATATTGACAAGAAATGATGCAGATGGTATGAAGAAGATCAAAGATCAGATGAGAGAAGAGTTCAAGATAAGTGATTTGGGTTCACTTACCTACTTCCTAGGTTTGGAAGTTGTCTACAAAGATCATGGTTTGTTTCTCACTCAAAGAAAGTACATTAAGGACATGTTGGCAAAATTCAAGATGCAAGATTGTAAGATTGCAGGTACTCCAATGGAGGTCAATCACAAATTGAGCTCACATGAAGGTGAACTCATAGAGGACATCACATCATATCAAAGTCTAGTGGGTAGTCTCAACTATGCCACATTGACAAGAGTAGATATATGTTACAGTGTGAGTGTGCTAAGCCAATTTATGCACACACCAAGGAAACCACATATGGATGCTGCCAAAAGGATTCTCAAGTATCTCAAAGGAACCATAAATGAAGGACTTTATTATCCTTATGTATCTGATTTAGGTTTGAAGCTATTTTTGATGCAGATTGGGCTAGCTCCAAGGAAGATAGAAGGAGCACTTCAGGTTATCTTACCTTTGTAGGTTCAAAGCTTATTTCATGGTCATCCAAGAAGCAACCCACAGTTGCTCTCTCTTCTACTGAAGCTGAATATAGAGGTCTTGCCATAGCTACACAAGAAGCTATGTGGATGAAGACATTGTTCAAAGATCTTGGATTGGAGTTTGGAACTCCAACTATTTTTGGTGACAATATGAGTTCTATTCATTTGGCTGCTAATCCTATTTTTCATGCAAGGACTAAACATATTGAAGTTCATTATCACTATGTACGAGAAAAGGTTCTAAGCAAAGAGATTCAAATATCATATGTGTCCACTCATCAACAATGTGCAGATATTCTAACCAAAGCATTGGATGGTACAAAGCTTTGCAAATTCAAGGCTATGATAGGTTTGCAGGTAATCTTGGAAGATTGAAGACCTCAAGCATACTTGGCTTGAGGGGGAGCTGTTGGAGCAAGTCTATGACAAGCCTAAGTATTGGCTTGAGTCTCACAAAGTCTTAGAAGAAGCTTTAAAAAGAAGACTATGTAAAGTTCACTTGTGAACTACCTCTTGTAACTTTTGAAGAGTTTACTTAATGTAAAAGTAAGAGAATCTTAAGTGGTTGAGTCCACATGATCAAGAATGGAAAGAAGAGCCACGAATTCGTGATTTGTGGTAGGTAGAGAATCAAATCAATCATTGATTGATTGGAGAGTGATTGAGGGAAGTTAGCCTCCCAAACTCAACTATAAATAGATGGCAGTTTTAGTCGTGGTTAGAGAGACCTATGTGAAGACCTCCAAGAGCTGAGCTTTATGCCATATCAAGGTGTGATTACAAGGCACACATATGTATCAGTAAGTCATTGTATTGTACAAGCAATATACTTTCATTTTCATGATTATTTGAGTTCATCTTTCCATGTTCTTGTGAAGTGTACTACTCACTGCCATTACTCTCAGTTTTCTCAGTCAGCTTGCAGAGATGTTTTCTCTGAGCTTGGTGCATCATTTTCAGTGATTCAACTTGGTAAAGTTAGCTCTATAAGTCTACTATATGCTCATAAATTTTCATGTCATTTGGATGTTGCAATCTTCAGTTATGTTCATTTGAAGTCAACAGGGTCTGTTCATCTTCACCTCTCTGTCAGGTACCCGACTTTTTCACTCATCTTGTCAGAGGTGTTTCTCAGTGGTTACTTATCCAAATTCAGTGATTTAAAGCTTTTTTGATGTACCTTACTGTCTAGTATAACCATACAAAGTTTCATAATCATTGGATGTCTACATTTTGAGTTATGGTGATTTTTCTGCTCACTGGTCTATTTCTGTAGCAGCCCGTGAAAATCGGGATGATGTCATCACTTGTTAAAACTCATTCTCAGTGTGTGCTTTGTTATTTTTGATGAGATTACTCTTGAAAGTTAGCTCTTTAAGCTACCTAGACTTCCCCAAGAGGAATTAAGCTAATTGCTGTTGTGCTCAGAGAATTATGTAAAACACTGGACAGGTGTATGAACCAAGAATAGCAAGTTTTCACCTCTGAGCTAACTCCAACTTATCTGTTTTGATCTATCTTTTTGAGAGTGATCTTCCAAGGTACATAGGGTGTCTAATACATCCATTGGCAAGCTAAAAGGGCCCACCATATACTCCTGGAGTTCATTTGGCTGGTGTAGATCAAGGATTTTGCAACACCTCTTCATCTTCAAGCACATACCTATCCATCTCTTCACATATATAATGTAGCATCAAATGGTTCTGAATCAACTTCTGACTGTAATAACACATTGACATCCATAAGTGTCTGCATAGGCTTGGAATATGCCATCTCAAACCTTTCCAATACTTTCTCAATGTATTTCTATTGTGTCATGTAGATACACTCATCTTTGTACTTGAACTCAATATTCATGGGACTTGTGATAATCACATCACTTTGTAGTGCATCTTGAACACTAGCTGGTTCATTCTCAACTAAGTTAAGTTTGCATAATTTTCCTAGTCTTCTCGTTGTCTCCTTGTTTGACTTCTAGTTCTTCTAGTGTATTCCTTTATACCACTATCCTTCCAGGTTTGATATAACCACTTTGGTGTATCCCTCAAAAGTGGTGGTATCTCTTCTGGTTCTTTAGTATCTCTTTCTTCTAGAACTTTGCAACCTTATCCAACTTCATAAGTCGGAACTTCAAGAGGTACTGATGATGGACTAGGTACGGGTGTAGGTAATGAAATTCTCTCTTCACCTGTATCTCTTAGGGTTTGAGAAGGCTCATCAGCCCCCTTGTATGGCTGAATGTAAGCATCCAAATTCCTTCTAAAAAATGCATAGTCATCTGCCTTCATGAAATCTGGAATCTCTTCCTTCTTATCATAAATCTGACTTTCTGCAATATATGCATTGTGTGAGAGTAGGATATCACCTCTATCTTGAACATAGAATGTGTATCCTTTGCTTTCAATTGCATAACCAATAAAGACCACTTTAATGGCTTTTACATCAAGCTTACCATGATCCTTCTTCTCAATGTGAACAGAAGCTCAGGAACCAAAAACTTTGAAGTAACTCACATTGGGCTTCTTCCCATAATAAGCTTCATAAGGTGTAGTGACCATTAAATCTTTTGTGAAAGATCTATTCAAAATGTGACTAGCTATATTTATGCATCAAACCAAAACTTGGGAGAAAGCCTTTTGGATGACATCATACTATGCATCATCTCAACAAGTATCCTATTCTTTGTCTCTGCAACACTATTCTGTTCTAGAGTGTAAGCAATAGTGAGTTGATGAGAGATAGCTTTGTCTTCAAGAAAAAACTTAAAGTTTTTAGACATGTATTCTCCTCCTCTATCACTTCTCAAAATATGGATCTTTGACTGACTTTCATTTTTAACCATAGCTAAGAACTTCTTGAAAGTAGGAAAAACCTCTCACTTCACCTAAAGACCATAAATCCATGAATATCTTGAGAAATCATCTATGAACATAACAAAGTACCTCTAAACTTGAATAGAATATGTTCTCATCAGACCATTCACATCTCAATGTATGATCTGCAACTTCCTTGCAGCCGTAATAAATCCATGTTTCTTGAAAGGTAGTTTGTGAAGCTTTCCTTCAAGACATCTCCTTCTTTAGGAGCCCCCCCCCCCCCCCCCCCCTGTATATATGCCTATGACCCTAATGATTCACTTATCTTTGTATGTTCACTTAGTAATACATTCAATATTTTGTGTTGTGCTCCAAGCTTCTTCTTCTTCATTGAGTTGTTCGTGTGATTCCACATACCTCAAACTCCAACAATTGGTATTAGAGTAGGTCATCACTTCATCTAGGGCATCATCCACACCCCTCCATTCACAGCCTCAGAATCGCACAAAAATTCGTGAGCATACTTAGGGTGATTAGGAGTTCAAAACAACTTCACTGTGTGGTGTCAAAATTTGGATATGAGCTTGTTTTAGCCTCCAAATGCACTATTGTCGTGCTTGTGCATGCAATTTCGTCCCTTTGTGGCAAAGATATATACATGTTTTGGTTCACCTGTCCAAGTGACTCAAAGTTTGCTACATGTATAGCAAAGTTCAATAAGATAGTCATGTACAACTTTTTGAGATACAATCATTTTTCTGCATTAGGGTATTTTAGTCAGTGGCCATGGTTGAAAGAAATGATGTATTCCATATGTTGGCTATTGAGGACAAGTTGGATGGTACCAATTAGCCATTATGGGCATATATGATGCTTCATTAGAAAAATAATTGTGCAATATTGTGTAGGGTGTTGAAAAATGACGTACTACACCTGCAAGTATAATTATTGAAGGTGATGCAGATGGAATTGAAGATGAAGATCTTCAAATTCCTTTTCGTGCCACGCTTCTTGTTGCATCTACTATAGAGAAACTTCATTGGGATGGCAGAGATGCTCAACCACATGCATTGAAAGCTTTGTATGTCAAATGTGCCATTATCCCTCATATTTGATCTTGCAAAACAGCAAAGGATGCTTGGGATACACTTACGACTTTCTACCAGGCAAAAAATGAGGCTCATGTTGCTTACCTCCAAAAATAGTTGGAGAGTGAGCATATGAATGAAGGAGATTCTATGGATGGTTCTTTGACAAAGATCAGACATTTGAAGGAGTACTTGATTTTTGCAGATGAAATCTTGCTAGATAGATCACTTATGCATATCGTCCTTAAGGGTCTTCTAGATTCATATCAGATTTTTTCTTCTATTCTTCAATTGATGATGAAAGGCAATTGAAATGCCTTAACATTTTGGGAGTTAGTCTCTGTTTTGTTGCAGGAAGATCAGTCAACATAGAACATGTCCATTATGCATGTTGTAGATCAAGCATTCTAACACTACAACATATGAAGGGCATACTGACACTAGGCATATCGATGGACACACCCCGATATCGGTATGATCATTTGAAATGCATGGAAAGACCACATTAATCATACCAATGGTCACTTGACCATCGGTATAGCCATTGAAATATTTTTGTCAATATAAGCACAGGAAATAACATCACCGATATAAGCGCTAGTATATGCCTCGGCATAAGAGTCAGTATAGGGGTCAATATAAGCATCCGTATATTCTTGGAATATCGAAGCTCATACCAACACCTATACTGACACTTATACGGATGACAAGTTTTAATAACCCAAGAGCAAAAAGTGACACTCGATTTTGTTTTGAACTACGTATAACATTATGCTTCTGTCAAGTTTGCACGCATGTACATTGTGCTCATCCCTAGCTTTGTGATCGTCTTGTGCACACACACATCTCTCTCTCTCTCTACACCAAGATCTCTATCTCTAGATCTCACATCTAGTAAGTGATGCACGCACTCTTTCACCCTTTCTCTTTCTCTATGTTTTCTCCTTTCTCTTTTCTAATTTCTCTTTTCTAATTTCTCTTTTCTAATTTCTCTTTTCTAATTTCTGTTTTCTTTTGTTTTGCAAAAGCTTTTTGGCATCGGTGCTTTTGAATTTGATGAGAGACGATGTTAATTGGGCTTTGATGACAACAATCAGAAGAATTACATTGATGTAAGTGATTGTTTTGTTCTCTATTAGAAATAGAGATAGAGAGAGAGAGAGAGAAAGAGAGAGAGTGAGTGAGAGAAAGAGAGAGAGATGAGAGAGAGAGAGAAAGAAAGAGAGAGAGAGAGAGATGAAAGAGAAAGAGAGATGAAAGAGAAAGAGAGATGAAAGAGAGAGAGAGAGAGATATGCATACACACACTTAAATGTAAGTGATTGTTTTGTTCTTTATTAGAAATAAAGATAGATAGAGAGAGAGAGAGAGAAAGAGAGATAGAGCGATGAAAGAGAGAGAGAAAGAGAGAGGGATAAAGATACATACACACATAGATGTAAGTGATTTGTCTTGTTCTTTATTAGAAATAGAGATAGAGAGAGAGAAAGAGAGAGAGAGAGATGAAAGAGAAAGAGAAAGTGAGAGAGAAAGAGAGAGAGAGATAAAGAGAGAGAAAGAGAGAGAGAGAGAGATAAAGAGAGAGAAACAGAGAGAGGTAGAGATACATACACACACACATGCATACTCATGTATATGCATGCATACATACACACACATATACACACATTCATATGCATACAAACATATACACACACATGTACACATATGCATACACATACATATGCATACATGCATACACACACATGCATACACACATTCATACACATGCATACACATACATATGCATATACATAAACTCTCACTTGCATGCACATACACACACATATATACACATATGCATACACATACACTCTCACATTCATACACACATAAGAGAGACACATATACATACATATGTACAAACATATTCATACACACACTTTTTCACACATACACACATATACACATAAAAACATAGAAACACACATATACACACACATACATATTACATAAAAACATGCATATGCATGCACGCATACACACATGTACACACACATATACGTACACACATGTACACATACATATTACATAAAAACATGCATATTACATACACACATGTACACACACATATACGTACACACATGCATATGCATACATACATACATACATGCATTTACACACATATACATGTTTTAGGTCTAGGATTTTTACACATGCATACACATATACACACATAATACATATACACATACACATATACACATGCATACACACATATACATGTTTTAGGTCTAGGTCTTTCGGATTAGGGTTTTAGGGTTTTAACACATGCATACACATATATACACATAAAACATATACACATAAAACATATACATATAAAACATATACACATACACATATATATACACATGCATACACACATATAAATGTTTTAGGTCTAGTCCTTTAGGATTAGGGTTTTAGGAATTTTACACATGCATACACATATATACACATATACACACATAATGTTGGTATATTTAGGTAGTGATGTGTGTGAACACACTAGGACCGCCGAGGCACTTTTTTCCCTCTTTAGGAGGTTTTTTTCTCCCGGCTTGTATATATGCCTATTGCCCTAACGGTATACTTATCTTTGTACATTCTCTAGTAATACAGCATGTTTGTAGTAGACTCAGATGTTTGGTACTTTGACAATGGGGGGACCAAACATATTACCTCGCAGTGCACTTTCTTCTCTTCACTCGAGCTTGCCCCTATAGGGAATACTGTTACATGCACCAACAACTCCTCTTATCATGTTATGGGAGTTGGTAAGGTCATTTTGACTACTACTGATGGTAGTTCTTTCACTTTATCAGATGCTTTGTTTGTGCCAGGGATCAAGAAAAATCTGTTATTAGTTTTTGCATTAGCCAAGATTGGCTTGGTTGTGAAATTTGTTGATGACAGATGTACAATTCATGACCTGTCAAATGGCGATGGGATTATTGCTTGTGGCATTTTATGTCGTGGGTTGTATAAGCTCATAGACTATGAAAGATCTTTAAATGATTCGGCATGTGCAGTACATGATTCTCAGGCTATGTCAGATGCAAAGCTTTGGCATGCATGCTTTGCTCATCTGAATTTTGTGAGTTTGCTACACTTGCAGAAATCTGAAATCATGTACTCTTTGCCCAAACTTGAGGCACTAGGAAAACATGTTTGTGAAGGCTGTATTTTGGGAAAAATACAGCCTTCCTCCTTTCCAAAAGATGGTTCAGTTTGGGCTACTCAGAAATTGCAGCTTGTACATAGTGATGTCTGTGATCCTATGCAGACATCTTCTTTTGGAAATTATCTTTACTTCGTGACTTTCATCGATGATTTTTCCAGGCATGCATGGGTATATCCATTGAAGGCAAAGTCTGAAGTGTTTATGTGCTTCAAATAGTTTTTGGTTTTGGCTAAAAATTTGTAAGCATATAAAATGGGCACCCTCCGTTCTGATCAAGGGGGAATATATGTCTTCTAATTTTTAATGCATTTCTAGCTGAACGTGGGATAAAGCACCAGTGTACATTGCCGTATACATCTCAACAGAATGGAGTTGCTGAACGGAAGAACAGGTCACTCATGGAGATGGCGAGGTGTATGGTCAAGAGTCAGGCTTTACCACATAGTTTCTAGCTTGAGGCTATCATGTGTGCAGCACATGTACTTAACAGGTGTCCCACTAAAGCACTATAGTCTATCACTCCAGATGAGCCTTGGCATGGTCGCAAGCCATCTGTTTCTCATTTGCGTGTTTTTGGTTGTTTGGCATATGCATTAGTGCATGAACAATGTCACAAAAAATTGGATGATAAAATAGTAAAATGTATTTTTGTTGGGTATAGTTCTGAAAGTAAAGGCTATCGTCTGTATCATCCATAGACTAAATGCATTCTGGTTAGCCATGATATTGTTTTTGTGGAAGATGCTATTCAGCCATTGCCTTCATGTACTAAGGAGACATCTGTTAGCTCCAAAGACATGTATGACACCTTGCTCCCTCTTTTTATAGATGGACAGTCTAGTGCTGGTCCTAATGAGGCAACTTCTCATCCTTTGTAGGTTTCATGTGATGATGCAGATCATCCCATTTTTGATGCAGATTTACATGATGCACTTATTGATGAGAGAGCTGATATTGAGGAGGCAAAAACTATGCCAAAATGGTTGGTGCAGACTTTGTGTGACAACAAATTAGATGCACCTCTGTCATATCCTACTCGATTAGGTTCTCATAGTGCCTGTTTTGCATTAGATTTCTATGCTATGGCTGCATCTAGTCTCAGTGATGAGAATGAGCCTGTTTCATTTGATGAAGCACAAAGTTTAGAAAATTGTATGGCTGCTATGCAATCTGAATATGATGCTATAATGAAGAACGGTACTTGGTCTTTATGTGACTTGCCTCCTGGCAAGAAGGCCATTGGCACTAAGTGGGTTTACAAGCTAAAGCGTAAGCCTCATGGAAGAGTTGATAGGTATAAGGCTAGGCTTGTTGCAAAGGGTTATGCATAGGAAAGAGGCATTGATTTTGATGAGACCTTTGCACCTACATGCCGTATGACTACTGTTCGGAGCATCTGTGAATTTGCAGCCCATCATGGTTGGAATGTACATTAGTTGGACATTAAAACTGCATTTCTAAATGGTGACTTGCATGAAGAAGTGTATGTTTTTTAGCCCCATGGCTTTGTGCAGAAAGGGCATGAAAAGGTGTGAAGGTGAAAGAAGGTATTATATGGTTTAAAGCAAGCACCACGTGCTTGGTATGAGAAGATACATGCCTATTTGATTGCACATGATTTTGAAAATAGACCAACTGGTTCTGATGATGTGCTAATGATGTTAAGCGTGCTAATGATGTGCTTGTGATCATTCTTGTCTATGTTGATGACATGCTCCTCACTGGTCCTCTTGAGAAGCATATTGCTGATTTTAAGGCTGATTTGCATGCATCATTTGAGATGTCTGATTTGGGGCATTTGCATCACTATTTGGGCATTCAGTTTATGCAAGTTGATGGTGGGATGGCTTTGTGTCAAACGAAATATATTGACACATTATTGAAGTGTTTTGGTCTTGAAGACTATAAGCCTATTGCCACTCCTATGGAGACAGGTTTACAATTGAGTCTTCATGATGCTAGAGATGCATTTGATGTTGTATTCTATCAGTAGGCTCTTGGATGCCTGATTTACTTGGCTAGATATTCAGTTTGTTGTCTCACAGATGAGCAGGTTTATGCATTGCCTAGGTGTCAAGCATTGGCAGGTGGTTAAGTGCATCTTTGGCTACTCGAGTGGTACTCCGCTACTTGGGTTGTTTTATCCCAAGGGGGGATCACTACCGCCAAATTTGCATCCTTTTCCTGACTCAGACTGGGCTGGCTGCTATGACACTCGTGTGTCCACTAGTGGCTTTTGCTTCATGCTTGGTACCTCGTGTATATCTTGGTTGAGCAAGAAGCAACCTACTATGGCCACTTCCAGTTGTGAGGCTGAGTATAGGGCAGCTTTCACAACGACTGTTGAGTGTGTGTGGCTCAGATGCCTTATGGCTGATTTGGGTGTTGGTCAGTCTTTTGCCACCACCATCTTCACTAACAGTCAAAGCACATTGGCAGTTGCAAGGAAACCTGTGTTCCATGCTCGCACTAAGAACATTGAGGTGCATTATCATTATGTCAGGGAGAGGTTCTCTATTGGGGAGATCAGCTTGGCATATGGGCCTGTAGCTCAGTGATGAGTAGCACCTCCTTTAATGTCAATGCGGGAAGACATGAGGATGGTATGAAGACCTCGAGCAAGTGAAGGCACAAATGTGTGAGTGTGAAGCACACTAACATGCACACACATACACACACACGCGCACACACAGCAAGAACAAAGAGAGTAAGACAATGGAATCACTTCTATTGCAACAAAGTTCTCATACAAGCTCAAAACTACAAGAAGCTCCCCAAAAATGAGCTCTCTAGCTCTATTTATAGTTTTTGACTAGCTTTGGCCCTGTCCAGACCTAGTGTTCGGCCTAGTTAAAAATTAGGTTCCAAGGCTTATTTGAGGGCTCAAACGAGGTCTAAAAAATAGGAAAATTGGTAGGCAACTACTTCTAAGGCTCCTCAAGCTCAAGGACTCCTCGGCTTGTACAAAATGGAGCTCCAAAAAGGTGAAAATGGTATTTATAGGGCTTTTAAGTGATGAGAATCACTTTTAAATGGTGTAAGGGTTTTGAAAAAAATAAAGGGTTGCCTTAGTGCTCGATCTGCGTGTATGCTCGTACTTGCTTCTTCCCGTATACTGCCAACACTCTCCCCCCCCTAGCGTCTGTCGCCTCTAACAGACCTTTGATCTGCGGGTCGATCAATATAGTCCTGGAGAATGTCAGCTGCCACATCATGTTCTTTGATTCGCAGCCCTCGGATCAGGTCTCTCTACAGGGTATCCCAATTGACTGGGCCCGGTATGTCTGGCTGTGGCGTTGTGTAGAGTTTTGAGTGCATCGTTTGTTCGCATGCAAAGAGGTGTAACAAATGGGTGGGCCGTGGCACGAACACCTCTGAGTGTGCTTCCCAGAACCCCGTGGTGAACATTTCATCGAAAGTTTGCTTGTAGCAGGCAAGGAGATATCTGATGCATGCGTGCCATGCATAAGCAACTCGTATGCTCGGGGTGGTGCTCATATCATATAGCAGGTTGTAGTTACCATTAACAAACCTGAGAATCGGAGGTTGAATATGACATACATTGCGGAAAGTTTTGAGCACAACCTGCATCATATCGAAGATCTTGAGCATCATCTGGGCAGCCACATCTGGCATGGGGTGGAGGCGTGGAAGCCAATGTCTGACGGTAGCCATCATGTAGGCTACAGTAGGCGTGCCGTTTGGGGGTGCAATGGCAGGGTAATTGAGCCATTCTTTGCAATTGGCGTTGTTCTTGACTTTGATGGCAAATGACTTCCATGTTCTTCTCCGTTGCACTGGTCCATAGCAATTGTTATACTTCAAATGCATGGGTGCGTGGTCCCATGTCCGTAGCATCTCGGGATAGGTTTCCAATAGCTTTTACCTCCAGATAGGTTGGTGTATTTTCCCTTTGCGCGCCTCCTCTGGAATGTCCTCAGGTTCAAATTGTGTTGCGAAAGTTGGGTACTTGTTGGTCTTACGTTTGATCTCGGCGTTGTAGTCTGCCAACAGTACAAAGTATGGTTTATATTGTAATTCTGAGCTGGTTATTAGTCTTCTAGGGGCCAGATGTCTGAAGTAGTCTGATTGAAGTATGGTTTCTTCAATTGTCTTCATGGCCAACATTTAGTAGGAGATATGTTCTTCATGAGTCTGCCCCATTTCTTCTACCTGTTTCATCCATGCCGATGGGGGTTCCTCATAAGTGTCCTGTCCCTCCTCAGTGATTGTGCCTCCTGGAAAAGGTTGAGGCTCATAGTTCTCTTCAAATGCTTCCGCCACTGGAATAATAACTGCTTCTTCTTCTATGGGTTGCTCAGGTGGGGAAGGGGGTCGTTCATATTGTAACAACTTGATTTTCAACTCTGCAATCTGTTACCGTAGCTCAAGTACCTCACTGTTGGTTGAAGGTTCAGGTTCTGGCAAAGTAGCGGCATCGACCGTCACTTTAGGTGTGGGTGGGTGTGTTGTCGGTACTTTGGATCCTTGTAGTTTCTTTATCTGGTCTGCCAACTGATCATGGGCTTCCAAGAGGGTCGCATAACCTTCTAAAACCTGTTGAATATGCTCTGAGGGGACAGCCTGGAATTTTGCAGGGTCTATAGCTGCTCCTGGGGTGTTTTCCATGGTCGCTTCTAGGTTCTCCTGGTTTTGTTGTTGTAGCCTTCGGTTCTCTTCTTGAGCCGCTGCTAGATGGCGACGTAGTAGGGTCATGTTGCGTTGAAGTCTCGCATTGCAGCCCATTTGTTCTCTGAGTTGTTCCTCCATAGCTTTGCCTGTCTCTACATACTTAGCTTCGAGTTCTGTCTTCGATTGTTGGAGGGCAGTCACTTGGTGTTGTAGTGTTGTATTACCTAGTTCCAAGGCATCGACTCGTGCCTGGAGTTGAGCCGAGAGATTGCACAGCTCTGTGTTATTTTCTTCTAGTAGCTTATACTCTTGCTTAAGCTGAGTGGCCGCTTCAACCATGGTGTCTAGTGCATTACTAAATGATGTGGATGCATGGGTAGAGGTGGAACATGCAAAGGGTCGGGAGGTGGGAAACGGAAAAGTGGATGATGTGCCTATGAGTGAAGTGAAATGTGCTGATGGTGGAACAGACATGGTGGTGGGTGCTCCTGTGGATGGTGAAATATCCATGGGATCGGATGTGAGAGTGTGTGAAGTGTGAATACGAAAATGGTAGGTGGTGTGTTAGTGGTGGCAGTGAATGTGGGGGAGTGGGGTTGGGAAAGGGACCTTTTATTATAGTTCTCAACCTGTTGGAGTATATTTACAAGGTCTATCCAGAATGACGGTTGTGTGACTTGGGTTGAGCCGGAGGCAGTTACAAGGGAAGTGGTGGATAGGGTTTGGGTGTGGGTGAATGGAAAAGGATGGGATAAGGTCTGGCTAGTGGCAAGTGGTTGTCCAAGGGTGGGGAGATAGGAAGGGTGACCTATTATGGTTTGATCGGTGGCAGGATGACCGGTGTGAGGTTCAAAAATTTGGGCGGAAGTGATGGATGTGGGTAAAGGGAAGGATGTAAAAACGGAGGTGTGTACAATGGTTTCATGATGGGTGGATATCAGTTGTTCAGAAAGACTAGTGGAGAAGGGTTCTGAGGGTTGAATGGAAGGTGACGGTGGAGATGGTACCTGTGTATTTACATCTTGTTCGTCAGTGGGACTTGGGCTAGTCATGTGAACATCTTCTGAAATTGTGGTAGGCAAGGTAGTAGAGACTTCCATTTGAATCATTTTTCCTCGTCGTGGCCGTGTATCAATCCTTCGTTGATCATAAGTAGGGTTCTCCCGATAGACCATTGTCCTCAATGCTTCCCCGATCCCACATGTCTCCGCCAATAGATTCAATGATTCAACAAAATGTGAGTCTACATTCTCGGCTTGAAGCATTTGGTTCACTAGAGCTCTATTCGCCTCTTCTGTCATCTTATGTCTTCTCTGTACCTGCTTGATTGTCTTGTATAGCCGTTTGAGTTGTGTCGTGTAGGCAGGGGCCTCCTCTTCACTCTCCTCTGGTTCATTTCCCCGTTCTTCTTCCTGATTTTGTGTGCTTGGATCATGAGGATGTTGTGCCTCATCTCCCGAATGTACCCTGCTTGTCTCACCCTGTGGCTGTTCTCTTCGGAATGATGATCCCGGATCGGTATTGTCAGGAAAACCTTCACTATCAGATAAGTGGGACATCTGCAAGAATCTTTCAAAATCAAAATTGGGATCCTCAGTTAAGGTGGCCATAGATGCAAACTCGGCATCAGTAGGTAGTGGAGGGGCGGATGGAGTGGTTTGTACCACGCCCCCTAATTGAGTTCCTTGGAGATGTACCGTGAAAGGTGCTACTTGGGCTTCTTCTCTAGGGGGAGCGTCGGCTATGGCCTCGTGAGGGATCATGACCTGGGAGAGTGATCCACGCATTCGTTTCGCAGGTTGGTTCCCTGACTTCCACCCCTTGAAAAACTCCAGTTGTGAGTATTTAAGGGCCCTAGCTATTGGCACGTCATATGCAAGACATCTATAAATGATTCTGGTGATTGCACAGCAGCCATGTAACATATGCTTCCTCACACCCCGCTTGCCTGCTTCATACAATTGGTCCAGAATCCATACAGGCATCTTAATTGGCAAGCTTCCAGTCTCTGCTAAATATAATCCATACCATATCTTCTTGTGAGGTTGGGTAAAGCGGTCTTGAGCTGGAAATGCGAAGTGTTGAAGGCACATTCGTAGGGGTATGGCAATGTTAGGGGTGAGGTGTCACATAATCCTAGTAGGAGATGGTTGAACCACGCCTTAAGAGAGAGGATTAGGAAGTAATCCTCAACCATGGCTTTTGGGGCAAGTGGTTAGCCCATCGCACTCCTAACCGGGAGGTTGTGAGTTCAATTCCCAACATTGGTATCAGAGCCTAGTTGCGAAATTGGGCTAAGACGGAGGTTCGCGCCTCAGTCGTGGGCACTTGGAAAAAGCGCTTATCCGTGGTGAGTGTGAAACTGGCCTTGGATGAAGGCGCATGGGCATTTGGGCACCCACGGAGGGTGGGATAGGTCCAAATTTGGTCCATGTGCTGGAGTTTGAGGTTGGTGGAAGCGCTCATGCATGGAAAGTGGGTCCAAGAAGGGTCCATAAGTGAGCATTGAGGACAATGCTCAGTCTAAGGGGGAAGGAATGTCACATAATCCTAGTAGGAGATGGTTGAACCACGCCTTAAGAGAGAGGATTAGGAAGTAATCCTCAACCATGGCTTTTGGGGCAAGTGGTTAGCCCATCGCACTCCTAACCGGGAGGTTGTGAGTTCAATTCCCAACAATCTTCATTGCATGGTCACATTGTCAATTGATATTAAGGCCAATGAAGCAAATATTTATAGTGGCAATCAGAGAGAACTTGTGAATTCTAACTATTCGATCAGAGTTAAGGCTCTTAAACTTGCATATTTTTAATTAAGATATGTGAAATAAATAGGAATAAGTGTAACTACAAGAAGAAGTTGCATCTGAAAGAATTTGAATTTGATGGAGATGTGAACCAGTTTTCCTATCACATGTAATCCTACTAGTTAGTATCTTTTTCACCTTTTTGTCGACAATTATTAATCCGATTATCATTTTACAATAGTATGGCAAGGTCAAAATTCAACCCTCACTAGTAGATTGCATCACTAGGTGTAGCTAGAGAAAGGATTGCATGTGAAATCAATTGTACATAGGGGGATGTTTGCATGTTATATGCTCAGAGTTAATTTGCAATGTATGGAAGTAGAGTAAAATGAAGTACTAATGTTCGAGTTTGCTTCTAAAGAGATGTACAAGAGCTTTGCTATCACATCCAAACCCATTGTGTGTTTTTCTTCTCACCTTCTTGTAAAGCACTCTACGATTAGCATTTGGCACAATGACCTTCAACTCTAGACATCCCTTCATCTTATATGTAGTATTTATCACTTTGCAAGTGAAGCAAAGAAATCTATTGTACCAACACTATGAATTTTCTATCTCTTAGTGTTGTTATCTCCCTAGAGAGAAGGATGTATGTAGGAAGAATTTTCATAGCCAATGGGAGTGAAATGTAGTATTAGTGTAAGGATCTTGCCTTATGGACACATGTACATCACTTTTCTTATCACATCCAGCCTTCTCACCTAGTATATATATATATATAGAAGTGAAAATATGATCTCCTACAATATATCCTTCTCAACATTGAATATATGTACAGAAATTTGAGTATCAACTACCAAGAGATATCCCATATTGTCAAGTATTATATTGCACACACATACACACGATACACACACATACACACACACACACACACACACACACACACACATATATATATATATATATATATATATATATATATATATATATATATATATATATATATATATATATATATAATGTGTGTGTATGTATTGTACATGTATCCATTTCTGTATAAATGTATGTATAAATAATAAATTTCAATGAAAAAATAAGAATTGGAATTTTTCACTTATTTGAAGATCATAGATGTAAAATCTTTAAGCTTTAGTTCATAGATAAAAAACTTTGTAATCCTTGATGTACTTCAAAATAGACTAAAAGAACCTAGCAATAAAAAAAACCAATCAAATAGAGTAATATAGTGAAGAAGAGTGAGTGAGAGAGAGTAAGACTAAGAAGAGAAATACATCGAAATTATGTATGAATGAGTGAAACACTAGCCTAGAGTTGTTGATGTGTGCAAGCTATCGAATTCTATTTTGGGAAATGCCACGCATAGTGTGTGTGTATGTGTGTGTGTAAGCTTTTCTTTTATTCAAACGAATCCATTGGTATAAAAGAGCATTAATATAAGTATTCTTATATCTTGGTATATCCATCAATAAAACCAAAAAAACATCCAAGAAAAGCATTCTACCCGACACCTATATTGACCGGTATACCAAGGGAAGTATGTTTTCTTTAGCCAAATATTGTCTTCATGAGTAAAATTATAATTTCACATAAAAAATCCTTTTGTCGATGGATATAGCTTCGACCATCACTTTTAGTTCAATTTGTTTTTGCCATTAATTCATGTTTTTTTTGTAGTGAAAGGTATATGAGTGTTCAATAATCAAACAATGAGATTGTATTGACACTTTATTGTGCTCAATGTTTTGACGCCTCTGGAGAAGCCATTTTGTGAATTCAAACACTAAATGTGTGTTTGCTAATGATGCAAAAAAGGTGATCAATTGTGAATCTGATCCTTCGAATAGAAAGAGTTATTTCTCATAGAAATTTCAAACATGCTATCAGGTAATCAAGTTACCCGAGTTTGCTATTTTGTTTCTTGGACCTATGGACTAGGCCTAAAAAGGAGTTTCTATAATATTTTAGTCAAGATCTATCATTTATGCATGTCTGGAGAAATGAAAAGATATCAAGCTTCCTCACTTAGGGATAGTCAAGGCTTAAAGCATAATATTTCTGAGACATCTTCCTATTCATGATGGCCACATGAATCACCTACACCTTATGGAACATTATGGATGGTGATTGGGAAAGGACTAAATATGAATTGAAAGGTAATTGTTGTATACATAGGGGATTTGAACTTATCACTTTCCAAGCAAGAGTGCTTGTTGAAAAATAAGCAACCTTCCAAAAGGAGCTACATAAAAACAAAAATTGGAGAAATCAATAAATGTTCAAAGGTTGGTGAAAGTTGGTCAATAATGGTCAAAACTACACTTATTATTACAATTTTGGTCAGTTTTAGACAAAGTAAAACATGGTCAAACCAAGGGAAAAAATGGTCAAAATTGGTCAAAATATTTTATCACATATTTGGAAAGTACATATCAAGAGCTTTCTAATGATATATCATATTATAGATTTAGAGATGTTTTGAGGGTTCAAAACCCAAACCCCAATTTTTCCTTTTACATATAATTTTTCTTTTGAACTCAAAGAAACATCTAAAAGTACCAAATATAGGCCCTTATCCCAAAAAGCATAGGCACCTTCATATAGAAGCATATGCTCATGCTTTTCCAAAATGTTTCTTTGATAGGTAGAAGTTTTTGGAGTATCTATATAAAGAGAAGTCTATTGAACCTCATTATCACTAAATTTTGAGAGCTAGACATGAGCTATACTCAAGTGAAGGTCTTCCACAAAATCCTGAAGAAGTGAAGCTAGAGTTTCATCTTCTTCGGAGATTGTGAAGTTATGAAGAATATAGTCTGTAAAATGATGCATTTATATGCAATCCTTATGTTTCTTTGTAAGACTCATCTACTTCATATTTTGGAATGTATGGCATATATGTGGAGCTTTTCTCCATCTCTCTATCATTGTCTATCCTCTGTCATGTCTCTATTTCACTTTTGCCTCTATATTGATTTTGGGCCTTCAAAACCAAAAATTGGTATCAAAGTAGGTGGAAATAGTGCACATAAAACATGTTGAGAATAACTAAGTATTTAGAAAGATAAGAGCAATATGGCAGACACAAGTCAACCTCACTTCATTATTTAGCAGGTGACAGCATGTTGCTAAGCCACTCAATCATTAGAAGGTTGTTGGATACATCAACAAAAGGAAGCCAGCTCTAGGATGGGTCACATCAGTCCTATTTGCTTGCACAAGAAATCACATATTTTGCAGACGTTTTGAACAATTCATATTCAAGTCTTATATCAGATGTTTAAAGATTTTCAAGATGATAAGGATATATGGTTATGTGAACAAAGAATATATGGTTATGTGAACAAGAGAAACATACCTACACTCACAACTGTATGGTCGACATGTTTTCACTTTCTTGTATTTATGTGTGCATTTTTTTGATAGGTGTAGATGAGAGCATATGGTTGATACGTGATAGGCATGGCCAACCTTGAGAGTTGGAGAAGTATGTTTGAGCCTATACATTATCCTATCTATGGGATTCCATGTATTTTTCTCTAATCTTCCAAGTAGTATTTGGTTTAGAAGAGTAGGGATGTGTGATTTCTCTTTGTGATGTGCGTTGGGGGGGACTCGTCATGGCAATGTCCTTGTGTGTGCTTGTCAACACTTTCATGACACCACGTGGCAAATAAATTCAAAAGTGTAGATGTACCTACATCAACAAAAATTTCAACCAACAAATATATCTAGCTTGACATCACTTGTGTCAAGTTTGGAGGGGAAAATAGGCAACTTTCCACAAGGAGGTCCATAGAGAAGAAAAATTGGAGCAGTCAATAGATTGTCAAAGGTTGGAAAATAGGCAACTTTCCACAAGGAGGTCCATACAAAGAAAATTGGAGCAATTAATAGATGGTCAAAGGTTGATCAAATTGATTAGAATTGCACTTATTGTTTCAATTTTGGTCAGTTTTAGACAAAATAAACCATTGTCAAACTAAGGGTAGAAATGCTCAAAATTGGCAAAAGTAGTTAAAATATTTATCACATATTCGAAAGTACATCTCAAGAGCTTTGTAATAATATATCACATTAAAGATTTGGAGATGTTTTGAGGGTTCAAAACTAATTTCTCTTTTGACATATGATTTTTCTTTTAAATATTTCATTTTTGGTTGAAAAAAACATCTAAAAGCAACAAAAGCAAGCACTTTACACCAGTGTACAATGCTGTATACACCTCAACAGAATGGATTTGTTGAATGAAAGAACAAGTCACTCATGGAGATGGCGAGGTGTATGGTCAAGAGTTAGGCTTTACCACATAGTTTCTGGCTTGAGGCTATCATGTGTGCAGCATATGTAATTAACAGGTGTCCCACTAAAGCACTACAGTCTATCACTCCATATGAGGCTTGGCATGATCGCAAGCCATTTGTTGCTCATCTGTGTGTTTTTGGTTGTTTGGCATATGCATTAGTGCATGAACAACATCGTAGAAAATTGTATGATAAAGTAGTAAAATGTATTTTTGTTGGGTACAATTTTGAAATTTAAGGCTATCGTTTGTATCGTCCACAGACTAAACGCATTCTGGTTAGCCGTGATTTTATTTTTGTGGAAGATGTTATTCCCCCATTGCTTTCATGTACTATGGAGACATCTGTTAGCTCCAAAGACATGTATGATACTTTGCTGCCTCTTTTTACAGGTGGAGAGTCTAGTGCTAGTCCTAATGAGGCAACTTCTCAGCCTTTGCAGGTTTCATGTGATGATGCAGATCATCCCATCTCTGATGTAGATTTACATGATGCACTTGTTGATGAGAGAACTGATATTGAGGAGGCAAAAACTATGCCAAAATGGTTGGTGTAGACTTTGCGTGATAGTAAATTAGATGCACCTTTGTCATATGGTACTCGATCAGGCTTTCATAGTGCCTCTTTTGCATCAGATTGCTATGATATGGCTGCATCTAGTCTCTGTGGTGAAACTGAGCCTGTTTCGTTTGATGAAGCACAAAATTTAGAAAATTGGATGACTACTATGCAATGTGAATATGATGCTATAATGAAGAATGGTACTTGGTCTTTATGTCACTTGCCTCCTGGCAAGAAGGACATTGGCACTAAGTTGGTATACAAGCTAAAGCGTAAACCTGATGGTATAGTTGACAAGTATAAGGCTAGGCTTGTTGCAAAGGGTTATGCACAGTTAAGAGGCATTGATTTTGATAAACCTTTGCTCCTACTTACTGAATGACTACTGTTTGTAGCATCTGTGCACTTGCAGCTCATAATGATTAGAATGTACATCAGTTGGACATTAAAACAACATTTCTAAATGGTGACTTGCATGAAGAAGTGTATGTTTTTCAGCCTCGTGGCTTTGTGCAGAAAGGGCATGAAAACCAAGTGTGCAGGTTAAAGAAGGCATTATATGGTTTAAAGCAAGCACCACGTGCTTGGTATGAAAAGATACATGCCTATCAAATTGCACATGGTTTCTTGAACAGTCCAAATGAAAGCACCTTATATGTCAAGCGTGCTAATGATGTACTTCTAGAAGATCATTGTGGTGTATGTTGATGACATGCTGCTCACTGGTCCTCATGAGAAGCATATTTCTAATTTCAAAGCTGATTTACATGCCTCATTTGAGATGTATGATTTGGGGCATTTGCATCATTATTTGGGCATTCAGTTTATGCACATTGATGGTGGAATGGATTTCTGTCAAACAAAATATATTGACACATTATTGCATTGTTTTGGCCTTGAAGACTGTAAACCTATTGCCACTCCTATGGAGATAGGTTTACGATTGAGTCTTCATGATGCTGGAGATGCATTTGATGTTGTTCTCTATCAGCAGGCTGTTGGATGCTTGATTTACTTATGCATTACTCGGCTAGATATTCAGTTTGATGTCTCACAGATGAGTAAGTTTATGCATTGCCTAGGAGTCAAGCATTCACATGCAGTTAAGCGCATCTTTTGGTACTTGAGTGGTACTTGGCTACTTGGGTTGTTTTATCCCAAGGAGGGATCACTACCACCAGATTTGCATGCTTTTTATGACTCTAATTGGGTTGGTTGCTATGACACTCGTGTGTCCACTAGTGGCTTTTGCTTCATGCTTGGTAGCTCATGTATATATTGGTTGAGCAAGAAGCAACCTACTGTAGCCACTTCTAGTTGTGAGGCTGAGTATAGGGCAGCTTTCATAGGGATTGTTGAGTGTGCGCGGCTCAGACCCCTTATTGCTGATTTGGGTGTTGGTCAACCTTCTACCACCACCATCTTCATGGACACTCAGAGCGCATTGGAAGTTGCGAGGAACCCTCTGTTCCATGCTCGCACTAAGCACATTGAGGTGCATTATCATTATGTCAAGGAGGGGTTCTCTGCTGGGGAATCAACTTGGCATATGTGCCCATGCAGGAGAACATTGCAGAGCTTTTCACGAAGGCTTAGCCTAGGGAGAAGTTTGAAGCTTTCCGCAAAGCTTTGGGCTTACTTCCTTTTGTGGAGTGATTTCCACATAGCTTGGCATTTCCTTATACATGAGTGCTAGCTCCTTGTTCATCGCATCACTCCTAGGGGGGATTTGTTGATATATTTAGGTAGTGATGTGTGTGAATACACTAGGACTCTCGGGGCACTTTTTTCCCTCTTTAAGAGGTTTTCTTCCCCAGCTTGTATATACACCTATTGCCCTAACGGGCTACTTATCTTTGTGCATTCTAGTGGTAATACATTCAGTATTGTGTGTTGAGCTCCAAGCTTCTTCTTCTTCCTTGTGCCGTTCGCATGCTTTAGCAGATGTCTAACTCCAACAAGATATATACGGATCATGTATATACACATATATATATAGAACACATATTTAAATACATACACATCACACATACATTCCTACATGCACACGTATATACATATACATGGATACACAATTATAAACACACTTTGCATATATCACATGAATGCACATGCATACATACACATGTGTATACTAATACATGCATACATATATCATACACATGCAAATACATACATACATATGAAACACACATATATGCATACTAACACATGTATATATATAACATACATGAATACATATACATATATATATACACACATATATATACATATACGAGAGAAATTTTGTCATAAAAAATAGAGCTATATATAAAATTTTCGGCATACCCTCGAGCTTCATGTTCTAACTTAAAAGAACATGTTTTCATCTCTGTGGTGAGATTCACCTATATTCAAGTTGAATAAAGGAGAACCTATTGTCTGATACCCATTCAAATGTTTCAAGTTAACAATCGATAATTATCCCTTTTTGATGGGAAATAGAGACCTTCATGATCAGTTTGAAATCAATCAACCTTCAAAATAACTTAAATTTGTTTTTAAAAATTTCCATCTTTATAATTATGTGCTTGAAAAAATATTGAACTAGATCATAAAAAGTAAAATCTTTTTTTACCTGTTTGCATCTCTTTTGTTGTAAGTATCCAAGGAGTAGGTGCATACATCAATTTCTATCAAAAATTGGCCACAAGAGGTCCCTCTTGATGCTATTATCTCAACAAGTTGATTTTTGCCTTTGAAGAAGTTCCTCTTGGAAAGTGCTGATGATGATACTGAGATAGCGTGCTTACTAACAGGATGGGATCACATGATGGGTCATATGAGAAACAACAAAGGGTGCATCAATGCATTTTAGAAAGCATTGAAATTCACAAGAGAAAGGTGGATCAATGCTTTCAAAAATTTAGTAGAGGTGAGGAAGAACATGATAGGCCTATTGATATGAAAAAGAAAGAGGCGGATGAGATTGTACAGCTTGAAGAAAAAATAGAATCACTATGGATGAAAGCTTAGGATTTATATGGAGTCAACACATCGAATAGATTTGACAAGATTCAATGAGATTCGACGTGTTGACCTCATCTAAATCATAAGCTTGCACCCACAATGACTCTATTTCCCCTTCAAGTTGTACAATCTTATCTACCTCTTTCTTCTTCATATCAATAGTTCTATCATGTTCTTCCTTACCTCTACTCAATTTTTGAAAGCATTGATCCACCTTTCTCTTGTGAATCTCAATGCTTTCCAAAACACACTGATGCACTCTTTGTTGTTCCTCATATGACCACCATGTGATCCAGTCCTCTTAGGAAGCACTATGTATGGTATCTCAGTATCATCATCAACACTCTCTAACAAAGCTTGTTGATGCTTAAAGGTTGGTACAAGATTCAAATCGATATTTCCTTTGAGCTCTCGATATACATGTATGTGTATGCATGTATGTGTGTCTGTATGTATGCATGTATGTGTAAGTATTTGTATGTATATATAAGTGTATGTATGTACATGTAAGTGTATGTATATGTGTATGTGTATGCATGTACGTGTGTGTATGTGTAAGCA